>OY856411.1:298424338-298991838 GCA_963693085.1 Alisma plantago-aquatica
CTATACACCACAACAAGTGATGCACTCCACTCACAAGGAAAATGTTGTTGGGTTAACTTTATGACAAGGTAAATCTCATGGCCCTCATTCCTAATCCATAATCTCTAATGAGATCCCACATGGGGTTTTAAGACATTTGTAGTTGTTTCTACTATGCATGTTGCCTGCCAAAATCCCAAAAATAAGCGAAATATTTTATTAGATCCTAAGAATATCAAATATATTTTCTAAAAAATGTTGAACATGAGGCAAGGGTTATGATAGTAATAGATTAAGATTATGAGTATACCATATATTATCATCTAGGAAAGACAAATGTTGTAGTGGATGCATAACATATAATGTATATTTGTAATTTATTTCTTTTTGCAAAAGAGACATGTTTATCTCTCTCTAATCGATAAATATTCTACTAGAAGTATTTAAGTTGGAAGGTTTTCTTGCTCATATTTAAAGCAATCTTACCTTGGCACAATAAATCAACATATCAATAGTTAACTTTCATGTGCCTAAACAAAATAAGGTAGATCACTAGAAACTTGAAGGGTTGATGTAGGTGGTTCCTAACCCAGAATAGAAGTGGGATCGTTCCATAATGCATTTCAAGTTTAGTCTATCCAAGATATCCAAAAGATATAATTACACATGGGTGGTTGTTGGCCAACTAACTAAGTCATCACACTTCTTATCGACACAGAATACCTACTTACTTGACAATCTAACTTAGATCTACGTCAATGAGATTTTATGTTTCCATAGGATATCATTTTATATAGTGTTATATAGAGGGACATAGTTCACAAGTATGTTTTGGAACCATTTTCATGAAGTCTTTGACATGGTTGAAGTTACTAGTCTTTTCATCCTGCAGAATGATGGACAGTCAAAGTGGATGATCAATATCCTTAACAATGTGATTTCTTGTGTTATTTGGTTCCTTGGTAGCTGGGATTTAAACTTTATCTTTATAGAGTTCACCTAAAACAACTGTTGTCAATATATACATATATATATATGGCACCTTTGTATACTGAGTATTAGCTTTTGAACATGAGTTAGTGCAGTAGATGCCATAATATAAATATATCAAATAGTGGCTGAAAGAAACACGAGATAGGTAAAATTCATACATGATATATGCATGAGACTATTTGAGTTCCACCTTAGATATTGTGCAAATCTGAAGATTTTTTATTGGGAGGGATTTTTGAGCTTTAAGAAGAAGGGTAGGATTGCTCCTAGGCCTTATCATATCGTAGAATGTATTGGTAGAATGGTTTACATATTGGAGTTGCCTCATGAGTATATTAGGTTACACTATAGTTGTAGGCTTGCTCCTAGATCCATGGGGCCTTACCATATCATATAATGTGTATTGTTAGTATGGTTTACATGTTGGAGTTGCCTCATGAGTATATAAAGTTACATTATAGTTACCATGTTTCAATGCTAAGGAAGTGACACCATCACACAAAGAATCACTTCTAGATAGTTGAGCTTCCTCTAGAAGAGGATGTTTCATATGAGGAAGGACTAATTCGGATCTTGGATATACACATTCAAACATTAAGGAAGCCATATATACCTTTAGTGAAAGTGGTATAGGAAGGCAACTAGGAGTTGGAAGATGATATATTTTTGTATTTTACCCATCTTTATTTTAAGAATCTAGTGAGAGGATCCTATTACCAAAGGTGAGTTGTGAAACCATTTATTTAACCTTAATTGCATTTATATAGCCATTTTTATAGTTTGTTTTGGATTAATTTTAATGATAATGATAATTTTCATTCTTCATGCACCTCTTTCACATATTTTGGATATCTTTATGTAGGTTTTTTTGGTTTTTGAATACTAATATACAGAATTAGGGATTTTATAGGGGTCTTTTGATCTTTTTATGCATAAAATGACAAGTTTTCTGGTGCTAGGTTAGTCTAGCAATGATGAGGGCTTAACCATTACCATTAAATTTCTCTCCTTTTGCGGTTGTTAGTGATAGTTTTTGTTGGATTAGGTGATTGATCACTACCCATTGGTCAATGTTGTAGGACACTGCCTATTTCTTGTTGCAGACCCAAGTCATATCATATTGACCTAGGCTTTCTGCTAAAATTTTAATAAATATTGCCTTTTCAAATTTCACTTGAACCAACACTCAATTTTGTATATATACATATAAATACTTCAAATCATGTGTTCATTTGTTCTAGAGCTAGAGTAATTTTTCTTGGTGGAGATCTTGTTGCATGTTGGTGATCTTGGTGGTTCTTCAAAGATACAAGATAGGATATTTCATCCCAACTTGGAAGACACCTCATTAAGTATCTTACTTCCTTCTCATGAATTATCCTCTTTTGTGTCATCTCTACCCTCTTGTATGAACTTATTTTGGAAACCATGGAAGATATACAAGTTCTTCTTCTTAAATACTCTTTTTATTCTAATTTGGCCTAGTTTGTGATGTGCATGCAAGGTTAGGCATGTGAAGCTTTTTGGTTGATGTTTTGTATCATGGGTTGTATATCGAACACGTTGTAATCTTGTTCTTCCATAAGGTATGCCATCTATATTTGTTTAAAAATATTGTTGATGCAATTCCTACTTATAAACCAAAATTCACTATATGCTTGATATACGACAAACAAATGGGATTCTAGGATGGTTTATGGATGAAATCATGCAAACTACAAAGTACTCTTCTTCTCTATAGTAGATTTTTGTTTTAATACAAAAATATTTTGGCTTGTGTCTAAAATTTATGATATTTTTTAATTATGTGTCTTCAATTGTCGAACTTTTGGTGTATCGAGATAAAATAATGGACATTTTAACAAAACTTTCCAAATATGTTTCTTACTCTCATATCCTTATGTAGACATCAATGCTATCAAGGTAAATGGAAAGTTGGAGAACAACTTCAACCTACAATTTGTGTATGGTGTTTTAAATGGAAAGTTAGAGAACAACTTCAACCTACAATTTGTGTATGGTGTTGTAGTGTTTGTATAGTTCCTTTGTCACTGATGTCCAAATTGAACTTGAGGCATGGAGCATCATCCTCTTCATCATTCAATCTTGTTTCTTGAACCAGAACAGACTGTTGGAGATATATGTAAGCTCAATATCATATATTGACTCACATGTGCATGGCCATGCATTTCTCTGTCTCTCTAATCAAGAGGTCTTAGAACATCAAACTCCTATAGGAGGGACAAATCCCATTTCTATCACTCATAGTCTATCCCCATGTGTCAAAGTCACCCAATTGTCACCTTTATAAGAACCCATGTTTTAGGATTGTGTTTGATGATGTCAAATCATACCCAATGACATGCGATGAGCATAGTGATTTTAGGTCTAAGAACCACAACCACCACCATCACCATCAGATTAACTATGACTTCCATGATGGTGGCTTCCATGTGTCAGTCTCATGGTGGTTCTATCTGATACACTATACTCTTTTTTTAGGAGATACACTATACTCTAACATGTATATGTGTGCTTGGTTTGATATAGCCATATCATGACTAATGAGATTCTATCATCAACCAAGCACACTCTGATCTTATGTGTCATTGTTGTCTATCAACCTTCCATAGTAACAACCGATCAGGGACATAATGAGAATATGTATATGTACTCTTAACATTTGTATGATCTCATTTTCATAGGGCTAATAATTAAATGCATATGTCATTGAGTATACTATTCTCTAGACAACTATAATGTCACATCATTATCTCATAACTGAATTAAATAGAATAAATTGGAAGCTTGCCTTTATTAATTAATCAAATCAATTTACAAGTTATGCCATTACGATCATCATATGGTCGGTTCTCTGGGCATACATACCAACACATACATGGTTGCCATCATTTGTGTCAGCTTGTATCAGTGAAATGTTTGGTTGTCTAATAACGAGCAAACCCCTCATTTTATGTTGGTGAGACATGTGCCACGAGGGATCTCCAAGCATCTGCATTAATGCCACACCAACCTTCATTCACCACTAAGACATATAATTTTTTTGTAGAGAGATGATGATGATCAATGTGATTCCCTAGTGAAAATTCATGTGAGAGGTTCAATGCAACCTGAAATGTATACATTTGTGTTCAGTACTTGTGGTTGTATACAAGCCCTGCGGCAAGTTTAACCCATTTTCTTATAAATAATCCTTTGAATTTGTCGATTCACCCATGAAGTAGTTCCCTTCAGGAAGTGTCAATGAAATCTAAATTAATGATCCACTTTGTGGTGTGGGTCCACTACATTTTAAGAACCATTTTTAATCTAAAATTGTATGTACAATCATGTGAAAATCTAAATGTATGGGGTATTTACCATCGAGGTGGCTTTAAGATTAGCATTTTTTAATTGATGATTTGACAATCTTATTGAGCGCATGTCTTTTAAAGAGTGAACTCTAGAAGAAATTTCTATGGCTGTTGTAGAGGGAGGACATTACACAAATATTAAACATTAGATAAGATTTTACTCTTATAGAAAAAGGGGTAGTATGAACTAGAAATTTCGATAATGAATATTCATTAATGCACGCAAAACCTTACCAACATTGGCATATGAACATGAAAGTATTAGCTCATTGGGATATGTTGTTCATGTTGGATCAATGGGCTCTAGAGGGGGGTGAATAGAACTTCACAAACTTCACAAAATTGATTAGACCACCAATTTATATTTAGTGCAGAAACTAAACCAAATAGCAATTTGATGTCTTAATCTAGCATTCAAAGCAAGGGTAAGAGACAAGGAATAGCAAGCACTTGGACAGGTGGTTTAGAGTGGTTCCACGTCCTAAACTTAGGAACAATGTCATTCCACTACCTAGAGTTGGTTAGACTCTAGGATTTGCAACTTGGTTCTTTTATATATCACAATAAGATTACAAGATACAACAACCACACAACCAAGGACTTAGATTCTCAAGCTAAGATCTTCTACCTTACCAAGGACTTACCCACTTTGCAAGTAGTCTTCAGCCTTCTTCAAAGGACTTACCCACTCTTGCTCTAGTCTTCAGCCTTGCAGGATTTACCTATCTTACTTGAGCTTTGCCTTGCACCTCTCCTTCACTTGGAGAGCTTTTCCACATTTCTCCTTCACCAGGAGATCTGGAGCAGCTGGCTTTCTTCACTCTTGAAGACCAGCAACCATCTTCACCTTCACTCGGGGAAGAGCAGCAGCAACTTCTCTTTCACTTGGAGAAGCATCTTCAATCAATCTTCAAAGGGAATATGTGGTAGGAAAGGACAAAGGAGAGCTTTACATCATACAAGGGATTGCTCTCATACATAGGGACCTAACTCACTCATAGCTCATGATTTTATCTTGAAGGTAGAGAGAGAAAGGGGCTCAGGGGCTTGTAACACTCTCAACTATGCTAGCACCAAGTTTGCAATGGAAGAGCAGCTTGGAATGAACTCCAAGGGAGTCTATTTATAGTTGAGGGTGCCCCTTTAAGTTGTGAGACACTTGGATGCAAAAATAGCCATTTTTTTGTTCAAGGAAACGAATCTATTTTTGCCCAAAACACTCACCAATGGTCACATCACTTTTTTCTACAAATTCCGTACAGTGTAATCGGTCGAGTTTCAATGAGGGTAACTCGACCGATCAAGTAAAAGACAAAACCGATATTCAAATGATCGGTCGAGTTTTTCCTGACAAAACTCGATCGACCATTTAAAACCGAAATGGTCAGTTACCTGATCGGTCGACTTCTGTGCAAGCACAACTCGACCGATGCAATCTTCAGAAAATCGACCAAGGATGATCGGTCGAGTTTCAAGCCAGGGAAACTCGACCGACCAAGTGCCTATAATCGATTTTCTAATTTGCAAATTAAAGTGATTAGCACTTGGTGAATTTTGTCCCAAACATTTTTCTCTTCTAAGTTACAAGTCAATTCATCATTACAAGTGATTACATAGATGTTCTAAGGTCGTTTGCATAAAAATCCCAAAACGCACACTTGTAGCTATTTTGACTTGAAATTGACCCATTCTAGGGTTTTAGATTTTGGATCCTTTTCATGTACCTAATGCCTGCAAAAATCTTAAACACACATATTAGATACATATGAGTGGAATGGTTAAGTCATTATCAAAATATAGGTAATGTATAACCTCTAGGTCAACATTCTCCCCCTTTCTGACAATGACAAACCATTCCTCAAACATTTTGAAAAGGATATGAAAGTTATACATTTGCCTTGAGAATTAGGGGGATTCATGATAAGAACAATTTTGAATTCCTCCCCCTCAAACTATGCTTCCTCTCACCTGTATGTTAGTTTCTCTATGCATAGAAATACCAATATCCATGTAATGTGTAGTCCTTTTGCAAGTTCACATAAAGAATAGTGAATTTGAACAAGAAAAGGATCTCATAGGCAAAAACGATATTCTATCAAAGAGAAAGCAATATGATTCAGTTTCAAGACTGATCTAGCTTGAAATATCTCTTAACCTTTTGACATTATAAAAAAGATAGGGGGTGTAGAAGAGCAAAAACCAGGTCTTCTCCAAAACTCAACCAAGACATATATGCAAGGTAGTAAACATCAATGTAAAAGCATATAGCACACAACCACAGAGGAGAACACACAATCCAAGTCATAATCAAAATATAGCTCAAAATAGCACCGAGCATAAGATAAACCAGAGTAAAATAGCCAACGTGCATATTGATGATATTACAACTCAGATAGATGTCTTCATGAAAGGAACTACAACCATAAAGCGAGAAAACATAGATAAGAAATAGTACATCTCAGAAGAATGTGATAGGATGTTTCTTATACAAAAGAGTCTAGAAAGATATATATGATTGGCATGCTAGACTATAAGCTAAGAAACCACCTAAACATCTAAACTATCTATATCTACGGTATCATCATCCTCGCCAGGGTGGTAGTCCTCATCCCCGTCAGAAGGCGGAGCAACAGTACCAGCATCAGAACCAGCACCATCACCACCATCTTCGTCGGAAGCATCCTCACCATCACCGTCTTCAGCATCAACATCCTCATCAGCATCATCGGCCTGGTCGGGCATCTCCTCATCATCAGGGGGACCAAACGAACGACCGGGCCAGCAGGCATTCTGCTCAGCCCACGACATACCAAGAGCAAGAAGCTCCTTGGCCCATGGGAAGGACGGAGTAGAGTCACCCAAGGAGGTGATCAGAGTGGCCAGGGGGCCAGCAGGTAACGGCAAGAACGCAGGAGCAGAACTACCATCAGCAAACGGTGGTAGAGCGGCAACAGAAGGCTCGGGAGCAGGGAAGTAATGCTTGTATGCATAAGAAGCATAAGCACTACCTGGGTATGGCTGGTAGGCGGGGTAGGGTGAATCACATGATAGGTTCATGGTAGACATGATTGAACACAGATCCTGGTGCAGGTATTCCTGAACCTGACGGTTGTACGCATGTTCATGCATCATATATCCCCGAAGGGTTTCATTGGATGCACGGAAGGACGCATGGCTGGGTCGAGGGTGTGGCTGCGGAGGTGGAGCACGGGTGGAGGAGGGTGGGACAACAGAGGCAGAGGCAGAAGCAGAAGCACCAAAGGCAGGAGAAAATACAGGGACAACCTTCTGAAGAGTGGTTTCACTAATACAAACACCTTTTCTAGCAACTGGGTAATGGAAGTCATAAAAGAGGGATTTATCAGTGGAAAATTGGAAAAGACCATAAATCAGAGCTGGGTAGGGAGGGTGGGTGCCTTTGGTGTTTTTGCCGGTGTCGAAACATGTCATGTGGTGCAAGATATATCTAGCCCATTTGACACCGATATTGTTTAGCAAACAATACATAATGACCGCGGTGTTTTCCGCAATGTCTGTTTGATTTCGCTTAGGATGGACATTACAGTTAATCACCAAGGCCAGTATGCGCCTCCAAAGGTCAAGAGAGGATGAAGGCAGGGTAGACTTCTTCTTGTAGGCCACGTCGGGTTTCTTTAAAAACTGATGAATGTCCGGTAGCGTCAATTCATGGTGTTTATAAAAACCTTCCGGGTCAAGAAGATCGAAATACTATCCATAGTCCTTACGCCAAGTGTTGTTTTCCTCGTCTTCGGAAAAAAAGAGATTTAATGTATCCTCAAATTTTTGGAAACGGCGACCGACGATCATCGAATTAAGAACTATTTCAGTATTCGGTGGGGGGATAAACGGATCACAGTTCCAACACAGGTTTGCGTAGAACTCGTGTACTATCTATATGCTAGACATGTGATTGTTAAAGCAGTCACGTTCGATCGCAAGGGCAGACAGGTGATGGCTGGCAAGAAGCCTCGAAACATAGGTAATAACTGCTTGAAAATGATTTGGGTCAACCAAGGGGAAAAATGGAAAAGGAGATCGGGGAAGAAGATCCTTGTACCGATTTACCACCTCAAGAGACACAAAAGATGTGTTATCGAATAGAATCAAGCGATTAGTCTTGAGCATTGCCGGCAGCAACACGTTTTCATCTATGGGAATCCATGGAAACAAAAACAAGAAGAAAAACATGCACACGAGCAAAAACAAACCTCAAACGCTGAAGAAACACCACCACGAGCGCCCGGGGAGGTCAAGAACGGGGTTGCTAGGTCTCCCTAGGGTTAGGAATGGGAGGTTTATGGCTGGGTGTGAGAGCTTAGGGATTAGAGGTAATGAATCGGTCGGCTATTTTCTAGTTGCAAGGGAAAATAGTCGGCCGATCCTAACTTTTAAGTTGGCTCAGCCCATCGATCGGTCGAGTTCTGAGTGTGGGAAACTCAACCGAACGGTCCACTGAAGAACTACTCTCGGCTCCTGATCGATCAAGTTTTCCAGGGTGGAAACTCGACCGAAGGTCAACCTGACCTAACAGTCACATTCTTAGATTCTAGCCATATACATGCCAATTAAATTCATTTTTCCATTCTATTATGTATAATTAACATACTTAGGCACATTTAGCTCATCATTGGGCACTATTTAGCGATAAAACATAAAATTCGATAAAAACCCAAAAACAAGCAAAAACTAAGCATGTTGACAGGCAAATTAAGCACAAATAAGCATATATAGGCAAAAACAAGGTGAAGATAGACATGAGCAAGCATATAGGAAAGAGATAACTAGCTAGATCACATGGAAAGATAATTCAAATCAACAATAAGCAGTTTAGATCGAATAAAATTAAATTAATCTCTAGCTAGAGGTTTTGTAAAGATATCCGCCAACTGATTTTTTGTGTCCACATGTGTGATATAGATATCTTTCTTGGCAATGTGGTCACGAAGAAAGTGATGGAGAACTTCTATATGCTTGGCTCTACTATGCAATATAGGATTGTAAGAAAGATTGATTGCACTAGTATTGTCAAAAAAGATAGGAGAAGCATCAAAAAATATGTTGAAGTCTTGGAGCATTTGCTTCATCCATAGGACCTGTGCACAACAACTCCTAACTGCAATGTATTCAACTTCGGTAGTTGATAATGCCACTGTACTTTGTTTCTTGGAGAACCAAGACACTAAGCATGGTCCTAGAATGAAGCAAGTGCCACTTGTGCACTTTCTATCAACCAAACACCCTGTGTAATCTGCATCACTATATGCTCTAAGAGTAAAATCCCTTGATTTTGGATACCATAGTCCAAAATTTTGGGTTTTGGCTAAGTACCTCAAAATCCTCTTAACAATAATAAGATGCGACTTCTTAGGGCTAGATTGAAAGTGAGCGCACAAGCCAACACTAAACATAATATCAGGTCTAGAGGCAGTTAAATAAAGTAAACTTCCAATCATACCTCTATAGAGCTTCTCATCTACCTTTTCACCTTCTTCATCTTTGTCAAGTTTGGCAGTGTTTGCCATGGGTGTATCCATTGGCTTCATGTTCTCCATCCCAAAGCGCTTGAGTAGTTCATTTGTATACTTGCCTTGGTTGATGAAGTTTCCTTCTTTTGTTTGCTTGATTTGAAAGCTGAGGAAGAAAGTCAACTCACCCATCATGCTCATTTCAAACTCACTCTGCATAAGAGAACTAAACTCCTTGCAAAGATCAAGATCAGTCCCGCCAAAAATGATATCATAAACAAATATTTGAATTATAAGAAAATGGTTAGAAGTGTGTTTTAGAAACAAGGTAGAATCAACTTTGCCCATGACATACCCGTTATCTAACAAAAAGTTCTATAGTTTCTCATACCAAGCTCGAGGTGCTTGTTTGAGTCCATAGAGAGCTTTTTGCAACAAATAAACATGATTGGGTAACTTGTCATTTTCAAAGCCCGAAGGTTGAGCAAAAAATACTTCCTCCTCGATTGTACCATTCAAAAATGCATTTTAACATCCATTTGATATAATAAGAAATTTTTGTAACTAGAAAAGGCAAGTAGCATACAAATAGATTCTAATCTAGCAACAGGAGCATAAGTTTCATCAAAGTCAATACCTTCATGTTGGTTGTAACCTTGTGCTACTAACCTTGCTTTATTTCTTGCCACTTTTCCTTGCTCATCTAGCTTGTTGCGGCAGACCCATTTGGTGCCAATGATTTTTCGATCACTTGGTCTTGGCACTAGGGTCCACACTCGATTCTTCTCGAATTTCTCTAGCTCTTCTTGCATGGCAAGGATCCACTCATCATCACCAAGGGCTTCTTTGATGTTCTTTGGCTCTAGTTGGGAGATGAAGGCACTATCTTCTTGTTCTTTGTTGTGAGCAGCTCGTATCCTCACTCTCTCAAACGGGTTGCCAATGATCAACTCCTTGGGGTGATTCTTTGCAAAGCGGGGAGTGGGATCCTTCTTTTCTTCTTCTTCTTCTTCTATCACCTGCTTACCTTTATTTTTGATGTTGAGGTCTTTTAAGATGGGAATCAATTCATCTACAACATCATCATCACCAATATACTTGCCAACAATAGGGTTAGTTTCAACAAACTTAACATTGATAGATTCTTCAATTTTAGACAATTCAATGTTGAATACTCTAAATGCCCTGCTAGTAGTGCTATAGCCTAGGAATAAAAGCCTTATAGGATTTCAGATCAAACTTGTCAAGAGAATCCTTCATGTTTAAAACAAAACAAGGACATCCGAAAACATGAAAGAAATCAATAGGCGGCTTTCTACCACACCATAGTTCATAGGGGGTTTTCTTTAAAGAAGGATGTGTGAAAACTCGGTTTTGCACAAAGCATGACGTGCTAACAGCTTCAGCCCAAAACTTCTTAGGAGTGTCATACTCAAGAAGCATAGTCCTAGACATCTCTTGTAGCGACCTATTCTTCCTCTCAACAACTCCATTTTGTTGAGGCGTGCGAGGAGAAGAGAAATTGTGCGAATAACCAAGTTTTTCACAAAAATGCTCAAAAAGATCATTTTCAAATTCTCCCCCATTATCACTATGGATAGAGACAATTCGGCAAGAAGCTTCATTTTCAGCCCATTTACAAAAACTCAAGAAAACATCAAGAGTATCGCTTTTAAAAATGAGAAAGAAGGTCCAAGTATATCGAGAGAAATCATCAACAATAATAAGACAATACTTGGAACCATGAAGCGTTTGCGTTCTCATTGGTCAGAATAGATCAATATGAAGAAGTTCTAGAACTCTCTTGGTACTCATGAATCCTTTGGATTTGAAGGAGGATTTGGTTTGTTTCCCTTGTGTACAAGTTTGGCATTCCTCATCCTTATCAAAGTCCAATTTAGGAAGTCCTCGAACCAAATCCTTTTTGTTCAACTTCTTCATTTGATGCAAATTCACATGACCCAAACGACGATGCCAAAGAGAATGATCATTTTTATCCACTACCAAGCATCTATTTAGTATGGGCTTAAGAGCATCAAGAACAATAACATAAAGATTACCATTTCTAGTTCCCTTATATATAACATTGTAGGAGAGGGAATCTAGAAGCAAGCATTCTAAAGAAGTAAACAACACAAGATATCCATTGTCACAAAGTTGACTAACACTAATTAAATTGTGATGTAGGCCATCAACAAGCAATTCATTTTTAATACATAGATCATTGCCAACATCACCCTCACCTATGACCTTACCCTTCTTGTTGTCCCCGAAGGTTACCGGTCCTCCTTTCTTTTTCATAAACTTGTTGAAATGGCTGATTTCTCCAGTCATATGCTTAGAGCAACCACTATCAACAATCCATCTCCTTTTAACCTGCAAGAAAGAAGGATGTCGGAACCCAACTCAAACTTTGGGATTCGGGGTTAGCTTGGGGACCCATTTCATATTTGGGTTGGTCCCATTGGGCTTGTAAGGACAATAAGTGGAGTAATGGTCATCACATTTACAATTAACACAAACCATAGGGTTCTTAGAGCCAGAAGTCTCTCCATGGAAAATGGGAGGTTCCACACTCTTCTTCTTACCCTTGTTCTTGCTCTTTTTCTTACCTTTGGGAGAAGTCCCATCATATCACAAACCACTAGTACCAACTTGTTTGGTAGAGTGTTCTAGGACATCATTTAGGGATTTCTTTCCCGAGAGAAACCTTTGCAAAGTAGATCTTAACTTGGCATTATCATCACTAAGATTTATAACAGTAGTAGAAAGACTAGCAAGATCATCTCTAGCATGCAAAAGGTCGGCCTCAAGACAGAGGGCTTTAGTAAGAAGGGAATCATTTTCTAAAGATAAGCTAGCAACTTCATTTCTTGGCAAAACAGGCCTAGAAGATAAATCATTAACTTGAGCAAGCAACTTGGGATTTTCAGATTTAAGCACAACAATCTCTCTTTGATAAGCATATACTTCATCTCTCCTAGCATCATCAATAAGCTTGAGTTCTACATTTTTAGTTTTAAGAGTATCAAGCTCATCTAGGCACTTTTGGTTTTATATCTTAAGATTTTCAATATTTTTAAGATATACACCATTCTCAACCTCTACTCCATTGTATTGAAGTTCAAGGTCAAGAAATTGAACTTGCAAGGAATATATGCTCTTAAGATGCAATTTTTCATTTTTATCAAGAATATCAATTTTAGCATAAAGATCATCAACTATTTTTCCTAACCTTTTCCTCTTAGATTTACATTTAGCAAAAGATGATTGGCATTCATTTAGCATATCAATGATAGTTTCTTTAGGCAGCTCTAGCAAATTTGCATCACATACCTTACTTACCTCACTTACCTCACATACATCTTCACTAGTGGAGGCCATGAGAGCTAGATGACATTCTCCATCTTCGGAGCTTGAGGAGCTTGAAGAAGACTCCTCCCACACTACATGAGCTGCATCTTTGGATCTTCTTTCCTTCTTGTCTTTCCTCTTATACTTGGCTTCTCTCTTATACTTGTCATCTTTCTTGTGGCTGCTCTTGTGATGGCTCTTCTTGGCCTTTGGGTAGTCACTCTTGTAGTGGCCTTTTTGACCACACTCATAGCATCTTGGAGTTGAAGAGGAGGGTTTTCTCTTGAAGTGTTTTCCCTTTGAGTAGTTTGCTTCATGCTCATTGGAACCTTCATCTTCACTTGAGGAAGGGTTGGGAGACTTCAAGGTGAGGTGTTGTTACCGAACCATTTCTTCAATTTGTGCTTTGAAGGTTGTGTCCTTTATCTTCTTAGACTCTTTTTCTTCTCTCTTCTCTTCCTCTTCTTGCTTGTCAAGCCTAGGTTCATGGGCTTGGAGGTTACCAATAAGCTCCTCTGTTGACAACTCACTTAGCTTGTATACCTCTTCAATTGAAGTAACCTTAGGCTCCCATCTCTTAGGAAGAGATCTCAAGATCTTAGCGTTGATAGTACCTCTATCCATTACACTCCCAAGAGCTGTCAAACTATTCAAGATGACATTGAGACTAGTGTACATATTAGCCACTCTCTCATTCTTACCCATCTTGAAGTTCTCTAGAAGACCACCAAGCATGTAGACTTTGGCCTCCTTCACTTGTTCGGTTCCTTCATAGGTGACACACAATTTGTGCCATATCTCATGCACCGTGTCCCAAGAAGAGATCCGTTTGAACTCAGATGGAGTAAGAGCGGCATAGATGATGCTCACAGCTTTGGCGTTGAGTTGAGCACACTTCATTTCAGCTTCAGTCCATGTGGTGATGTCCCCTTTTGGATTTTCATATTTGAGGTGGACAATCTTCCACATTTCATAGCTCACACCTTGGAGGTAGAATTGCATTCTCCTCTTCCAATAAAGAAAGTTTGTGCCATCGAAGACTGGAGGTCTCATGGAGAAGCTTCCTTCTAGGTTGAGTGAACCAAGAGACGAATCGCCCATCTTCTCCTACTTGTTGAAATAGCTTGGAGAAGACCTACTCTGATACTACTTGTTGGATCAATGGGCTCTAGGGGGGGGTGAATAGAGCTTCACAAACTTCACAAAATTGATTAGACCACCAATTTATATTTAGTGTAGAAACTAAACCAAATAGCAATTTGATGTCTTAATCTAGCATTCAAAGCAAGGGTAAGAGACAAGGAATAGAAAGCACTTGGACAGGTGGTTTAGAGTGGTTCCACGTCCTAAACTTAGGAACAATGTCATTCCACTACCTAGAGTTGGTTAGACTCTAGGATTTGTAACTTGGTTCTTTTGTATATCACAATAAGATTACAAGATACAACAACTACACAACCAAGGACTTAGATTCTCAAGCTAAGATCTTCTACCTTACCAAGGACTTACCCACTTTGCAAGTAGTCTTCAGCCTTCTTCAAAGGACTTACCCACTCTTGCTCTAGTCTTCAGCCTTGCAGGATTTACCTATCTTACTTGAGCTTTGCCTTGCACCTCTCCTTCACTTGGAGAGATTTTCCACATTTCTCCTTCACTAGGAGATCTGGAGAAGCTGGATTTCTTCACTCTTGGAAGACCAGCAACCATCTTCACCTTCACTCGGGGAAGAGCAGTAGCAACTTCTCTTTCACTTGGAGAAGCAGCTTCAATCAATCTTCAAAGGGAATATGTGGTAGGAAATGAGAAAGGAGAGATTTACATCATACAAGGGATATCTCTCATACACAGGGACCTAACTCACTCATAGCTCACGAATTTATCTTGAAGGTAGAGAGAGAAAGGGGCACAGGGGCTTGGAACACTCTCAACTATGCTAGCACCAAGTTTGCAATGGAAGAGCAGCTTGGAATGAACTCCAAGGGGGTCTATTTATAGTTGAGGGTGCCCCTTTAAGTTGTGGGACACTTGGATGCAAAAATAGCCATTTTTTGTTCAAGGAAATGACTCTATTTTTGCCCAAAACACTCACCAACAGTCACATCACTTTTTTCTACAAATTCCATACAGTGCAATTGGTTGAGTTTCAATGAGGGTAACTCGACCGATCAAGTAAAAGACAAAACCGATATTCAAATGATCGGTCGAGTTTGTCCTGACAAAACTCGACCGACCATTTAAAACCGAAATGGTCAGTTACCTGATCAGTCGAGTTCTGTGCAAGCACAACTCGACCGATGCAATCTTCAGAAAATCGACCAAGGATGATCGGTCGAGTTTCAAGCCAGGGAAACTCAACCGACGAAGTGCCTGTAATCAATTTTCTAATTTGCAAATTAAAGTGATTAGCACTTTGTGAATTTTGTCCCAAACATTTTTCTCTTCTAAGTTATAGTCAATTCATCATTACAAGTGATTACATAGATGTTCTAAGGTCGTTTACATAGAAATCCCAAAATGCACACTTGTAGCTATTTTGACTTGAACTTGACCCATTCTAGGACTTTGGATTTTGGATCCTTTTCATGTACCTAATGCATGCAAACAATCTTAAACACACATATTAGATACATATGAGTGGAATGGTTAAGTCATTATCAAAATATAGGTAATGTATAACCTCTAGGTCAATAGTTCATATGTGTGCCTGTATGCTTGTCTTCAACTTGTGTAGTGGGATGTTTGATAAATTCAAATAATTAACAAAGCCCTCATTTTCTTTTGATGAGACATGTCTCGTGATCCCCAAAACACCCAAAATTTTGGCACACCAACCTTTTCTCACCACAAAGACTTGATAATCTTTTGACAGACATGGTAGTGATTGACGGGAAGGGTGTATGACTCTTTTCAATAGATATACATAAAGGGGGAAATTATTTGTGGTTTAGTAGTTTCTCCCTTGAGTCACAAGAGATAAGGGTAAAAACTCATATAATTAATTTGGCTGAAAGGAGTTGAGCCAACTGGGTATACTCATATGCATTAATTGAGATCATCTGAGTTTAGTGAGAAAGGATGCGTAATTCATGCTTAATTGGATAATATTATATAGTTGTTTGATTGAGATGATG
Organism: Alisma plantago-aquatica; assembly: GCA_963693085.1. Classification (NCBI taxonomy): domain Eukaryota; kingdom Viridiplantae; phylum Streptophyta; class Magnoliopsida; order Alismatales; family Alismataceae; genus Alisma; species Alisma plantago-aquatica. Next base: position 298,440,656 of record OY856411.1, read on the forward strand.
TATGGGGTTAAAATACATGGATGAATTGTAATCATTGAGGCACTTAGTACCTAAGTTGCAATTTGTATTAGACACAACAAGGTCATAGTTAACATGAAAGATAAGTAAAGACATACACACATTTCAAACATTCATGCTCAACTAATTCCCAAGTATTCAAACCAAAAAAGTGGCCTTCTCATGTTATTCAATGTAGATATCAAGGTAAAAAAATGAGGTGGTGATATTTCCAAAAATGAGTGATGTGAACCTCATTTTTATCACAGTTCATATATAATATTTTATATCGTAGGAAAGAGAAGGGACATCACCATGATTCTCACACATTATATATATAGATATATATAGAGAGAGAGGATTTTAACACCCGTATGGGCACTGTAGCAGTAGCTAATGGGTGGAGTAGTTTGTGTTGGTTATGTATGCCCAGAGAGCCAATCATATGATGATCATAATGGCATATCATGTAAAACTGGTTTGATAATTAATAAAAGGCAAGCTTAAAATTTATTCTGTTTAATTCAACTATGAGATAATGATGTAACATTATAAATGTCTAGAGAATAATATTACTCAATGATGTATGTCTTCAAGTACGTGACATGGAAGAAATGAGATCATACAGATGTTAAGAACTTAAGAGTACATATTTACATTCTCATTATGTCCTTGATCGACTATTATTATGGAAGGTTGGTAGACAACAATAACACATAAGACCAGAGTGTGAGTTGGTTGATGACTGAGTCTCATTAGTCATGATATGGCGATATCAAACCAATCACACAGATACATGTTAGAGAATAGTATATCAGACAAACCCACCATGAAACTGAGACATGGAAGCCATCATCATGGAAGTCATAGTCAGCTCTCACAGTGATGGTGGTGGTTGTGATTCTTAGACCTTATATCACTGCACTCAACACATGTCGTTGGGTACACTTTGACATCATCAAACACAATCATGAAACATGGGTTGTTATAATGGTGATGATGGGGTGGCTTTGACACATGGGGATTGACTATGAGTGATATATATGGGATTTGTCCCTCCTACCAGAGTGTGATGTCCTAGGCCTCTTGATAAGAGATACTAAGAAAAGTATGACCATGTGCATGTGAGTCAGTATATGATATTGAGCTTACATATATCACAGATAGTCTTCTCTTGGCTCAAGAAACAAGATTGAATAATAATTAGGATGACTGCTCCATGCCTCTAGTTCAATCTGGACATCAGTGACAAAGAAACTATACAAACACTACAACACCATACATAGATTTTAGGTTGAAGTTGTTCCCCAACTTTTTCATTTACTTGGGCAGCAATGATGTGCAACTAGGCACCACTCTTTGCTTGTGATGCCATAAGTTGTTATGGACACCCAGTACCAACGTAATATGGGACCTATAGGATCACGCACATAGGTTTTGACCTAGAAGAGGAGTTCAGATCTCAAATTACAATTGAATTAAGTGCTAAAGTGTTTAGGCATCTGATTTAGGAAACAAACAGGTTGACAACACTACCAAACGCCCATCTCAAGTGTTGAGACCGCCGTCTAGAAGTGCCAAACGACTGTCTCAAGAGTTGAGACAGGCATCTGGGTGTCAGACCTGGTTGTGAGTTGAAACTAGCAATGGAACGAACTGACCTGGCCAAACATGCTCGACTCGGGTCACCAGAAGACCATCTGGGTGAACTGAGACGGCTGTCTCACATGAGTAAGATGGTCTAGCTCTGTCGGGGAAGGTTCTAGATATTTCCCTATTTGTTTCACTTGAGCAATACTTGTTGCACAAGGAAATCAATGTCTAACATTGATGGGAATTGATTTGCCAAATTTGTGTATAATTGGGAACCATGAAACGACCGACTAACTGAGCGAAATAGCTGTTCCGGCTGTCACAAGTTGTGCAAATTTTAGGATTGTTGCAAAAAATCAAGTTCTTTCGGTCCTTTTCACTCTCACACATTGATCCTGCATTGGATAACAACTGAGAACCTTAACCTTGGCCTGTATTATAAAGAGAGGGGTACTGGGGACTTCCCACAGTATAACACAGACAACTGAGAATCAGTTCCTATGACAACCATTGTCCTATCTGGTTGTGGTAACCACAAGAGCCCAGGAAAGTCCTACCTGACTAGGGAGGGATAGCCAAGGGAGAGAACAACTGAGAGTTTTCATGGTGGGAGAGTAAGTTGGTGACTAGTACACCACTGGAGAGAGATGACTCCTTCTTGTTCAGTCTAGCAGGACAAGAGGAGTTCTAGACAGTATGTGTTGACTACCATAGAGGCAGGAAGCCGTTGTTTGTTGCTTGGAGGACAATGTCAACCAGCAGTCCATGACAAGAGGAGTTGCCGAAGAAGATGAAATTCGTGGCTACTGTCTATGGTGCAGACCAGGAGGCGCAACAGTCAGATGTGTCCCAGTGCAACTAGGATTCATAGTTGTACATCTACAACAATGAGCATTGTCACTGGACTTGCTCCAGGACCAAGTATATCCATAAACTATCCTTCCTGTATTAAAGTTATTGACGCGATCTACTAATTATGGAGAATATGATAGATAAAATTTTAAATTCAGCTACCTGCTCTGTACCATATTTCCCAACAGTGATATCAGAGCCAACATCAATTTACTATATTAAAGGATAATCGATATGATCGGATTTTGGTTTTGTCATTTTATTATTGCATGCGATGCAAATAATACCTTGTCAAATCCAAACACCACAGTAATCCCAAACTAATATATATATATATATATATATATATATATATATATATATATATATATAATTTACATGCGTCGCCCTAAAATGGTTTTGATGGTGGATGTGTAGCATGATTATGGCCAATAACCCCTATATGTGCATGGTTGTATGTGGTTGGTTTATCTATTTATCTTGGTTTGCGTATCGATCCTCTATCTCATCTTCCCAATGTAAAGTTTATTCTCTTCTACCTTTGCTCCCTTCGAATGTAGCTTGAGGTTTCCCTGTAATCATGTAAAAGTAGGATAGTTATTGATGAAGATGAAGGACCTTGGTGGACATGGTGGACAAGTCGGACTGATCGCCTGGTGGACCCAACCAATCTGCTGGAGGAGCCAGACGATGGTGAAAAGAAGGAACAGATGACCGGTGAGACGACCTAGTAACTAACTAGGAGGTGATCCAATTAGTTCAAAGGTTGAACCGATCAACCCAGATTGGTAAGCACAAGCCTACATCAACAACATGTTTCTATATGTAATGTAGACCTAGATGACCATAGTTCCTGGTGGCTCCAAGGGATTACATTAGGAATGGCCATAACCATTGCTTTCTTTTATTGCATGTTTTCATTGTGGGATATAGCATGTATCTGATATGTATTATATATGGTGATCAAATAAAGTATATGCATTTATAAAACCTCCCCCAACTAAAATATTAAGTCTTAAATGCTTTCCATTAGCAATACACATGAAAATCTTAATCGACTAAACGTAGATTTGCACAAAGCATGGTGTCCATCTATCTCATGGAAGTGTGATGGTAGATATGTAGATTTGCACAAATCATAGTGTGCATCTATCTTATTGGCTATTGGGTCAGGCTTAACTGGTGACATGGAGAGCCCAAGCCCAGAGGCATGCAGATGATCATAGCAAGGTGTTGTGTATATCGTCTATCTAAGAGTTGCATATGATGCAATTGGCATGATGGCCTATCTAAATAGTCAAGTTGTGGACGATCGGAAAAAATAGACTCATGACTTGATGAAATATGGATCTTGGCCCACTAGAGCATTGTATGTTGCAATATTCCAAATTGATATTGAGGGCTATCAATTCGAATAAAATAGTGGGAGTGATAATAATTAAAGACCTAATTAATATTGTGTTTTCAAATCAAATCAAAATGGTTTTGACAAATGCAAATTTTCTCTTGTAGAATCAATGACAAACAAATCTGATTTACGATTGGTCCTGAAGAAGGACAAACTTGACAAGAGAAATTTCCACAACTAGTTTTGGACCTTGAGAAGGGTTCTCAATGAAGAGTACAAACTCTTCATCCTTGACAAACCAGTGCCTGAAATGCCTCCTCCTGATGTATCTAGTACACAAGTGGATGCCTACTAGAAGCATGCCAATGATGCTTTAGATATAAAGTACCTTATGCTAAGCTGCGTGAACTATGAGTTGTATGAGCAATGTGAGGACATGAGTGTTCTTGAGATGGTGACACATCTTAGGAAGGTAACACTTGGTCTTGACAAACAAGAAAGGAATGCTATCTTTAAGGTGCTACTTGAGTCAAAACTGACAAAGGGAACCTCAGTAGAAGAACATGTGCTCAATATGATTGGACATGTGTATCATCTTGAAGAGTTGGGATTCACCTTGAGCTAAGAGTTGGCTACTGATTTGATTCTAAAGACTATGCCAAAATCATATAGCCATTTTATTGCATGCTAGCATGTGAGTAATTTGGCTAGACAGATGTTAGAACTACTTGCCATGTAGATTGATGTCGAAGAAAAAGTGAAGAAGGACATGCCCGTGATGGTGATTAGCGGGGCTGAATCCAAGGATCAAAGCAAGACCGGAAAGAGTTATGTGGTGAAGCCTAAGTTCAATCCTTCAACACTCAAGATAAGGAGAAAGAAAAGTACAAGAGGAACTCATCCTTTGTACTTGAAGGCTTTCAGGAAGCAGAAGTTGGGGATGGTAATCTCCACTTTAGGTATATACATTATTGAGATAAATATATCTACTTCATCATTTTGGGTATTAGATAACAGATCTGGATCTCACATGTTCTCATATGCAAGATCTGAAAGGAAGTGGGCCTTTGGGGAAAGGCGAGGTGGAACTGTGACTTGCTAATGATGTAAGAATTGTGGCTAGCGCACTTGGAACCTATAGTATATCTCTGCCTACAGGGTTTGTAATAGAGTTAAAGAACTGCTATTATGTACCTGCTATAAATAGAAATATCATTTATGTATCTTGTTTAGACAAGGATGCATTGAATTCCATATTAAAAGTGATCGATGTTCTATTTCAAAAGATGGGATCTTTTTATGTCTTATGGTCTTCACTTGTTAGATCTAAAGATAGATGTATATGACATTAATACCAAAAGGCTAAAACTCAACAACTCAAAAAAAAACATACCTTTGGCATTGTTGTCTAGGGCACATAAATGAGAATCACATATCTAGACTCCATAAGGATGGTTATCTAGACTCTTTTGATTTTGAATCATTGAAGACATGTGAATCTTGTTTGTTGGGCAAGACAGCTAAGACCCCTTTCACTGGCAACAATGAGAGGGATAATGATCTATTAGGACTCATACATACTAATGTGTGTGGACCTTTTAGAACAACAGCTAGAGGTGGGTTCATGTACTTCATTACCTTCACTGATGACTTCAGTAGGTATGGATATGTTTATTTGATAAAACATAAGTCAGAATCTCTTGAAAAGTTCAAGGAGATTATCAATGAAGTACATACTCAACTTGGTAAAAGTATTAAGGCACTCTGTTTTGACTGAGGTGGAGAATACTTAAACCAAGAGTTTGAGAACCTTCTTAGAGCCCATGGGATTGTATCCCAGTGGACTCTGCCCGGAACACCTCAGCATAATGGTGTATCAGAAAGAAGGAATCGTACATTATTGGATATGGTGCAATCTATGATGAGTTTAGTTGAGCTTCCAACTACCTTTTGGGGTATTCTCTAGAAACCATCACATTTACACTAAATAGAGTACCATCGAAGTTGGTTCAAAAGACACCATATGAGATATGGACTGGGAAGCATTCCAAAATGTCTTTTATGAGGATTTGGGGTTGTGAAGCTTATGCCAAGAAAATGTTTCCTGGAAAACTTGGCCCTAGATATAAAAAATGTTACTTTGTTGGATATCTCAATGAAACTGTGGGATACTACTTGTATAATCCATCTGACAACAAAATGTTTGTTTCCAGAGATATTGCGTTCCTTGAAAAGGAATTTATTTCCAAAGGAATCAGTGGGAGACAAGTAGAACTCGAAGAGGTTCGAGACCAACAAGAGAACATAGAACCATTAGATGAACTAGAGAAACCTAGAGAATCACAAGGTGTTGTGGAATCTCAAATTCCTCAAGTAACACAGGAACGTCGTAGATCTAATAGGACACTCCTTGAACCTGAAAGATTTTGATATCTTATGACTCATGAAGGCAGTGAATTGGTCATAAATGATGAGCTAATAACCTATAAATATGCTATCGAGGAACCAAAATATGAGAAATGGCTTGAGGCCATGAGATCTAAGATGGAATCCATGTATACCAACAAAATATGGACTTTGGTGGATCCACCTGAAGGGGTAAAACCCATAGGGTGTACGTGTGTCTTCAAGAAGAAGACCGACAAGGATGGAAAAGTTCAAACCTATAAGGGTAGATTGGTTGTACAAGGTTTCAGACAAGTTCAAGGTGTTGACTATGACGAAACCTTTTCTCCAGTGGTCATGCTTATATCCATCGGGATCATGCTTGCTATTGCAACTTATCATGACTATGAGATTTGGCAAATGGATGTTAAAACCGTATTCCATAATGGGAATCTTGTGGAGGATGTGTATATGACACAACTTGAGGCATTTATAGATCCAAAGTTTTCCAATAGAGTCTGTAAGCTACAAAGGTCAATTTATGAATTGAAGCAAGCATCTCAGAGCTAGAATCTTTATTTTGATGAGATAGTCAAAGGGTTTGGATTTTCTCAAAATGAAGATGGACCTTGTGTGTATAAGAAGGTTAGTAGGAGCATAGTGACATTCCTCATATTGTATGTAGATGACATACTATTGACGGGGAATGACTTCTCTACTTTATAAAAGGTAAAGGCATGGATTGGAAATATGTTCTCTATGAAAGACTTGGGAGAAGCATCCTACATCTAGGGGATAAAGATCTATAGAGATAGATTCAGAAGACTTCTCGGACTAAGTCGGAGCACATACAATGACAAAGTGTTGAAGTGGTTCAACATAGAGAACTCAAAGAGAGGAAACCTACCTACGTGCCATGGTGTCCCCATCTTTAGAGCTCAATTTCCCAGTTCTTATAAAGAAATAGAACACATGAGTGAGATTCCATATACTTTAGCAATTGGATCAATCATGTAAGAAATGTTTTGTACCCGTCCAGACATCTCGTATGCTTTGAGCATGACGGTCAGATATCAATCAGATCCAGGTGATGCTCACTGGATAGCCATAAAGAACATCCTCAAGTACTTGAGAAGGACTAAGGATCAGTTCTTGGTCTACGGCAGAGAGGAAGAGTTGGTGGTAAAAGGTTACACCATGCAAGCTTCTAGATTGATCAAGATGATTACAAGTCGCAATCTATATTGGTGTTCTGCCTCAACAATGGAGATGTAAGCTAGAAGAGTTCCAAGCAAGAAATAATTATCGATTCTACAACAGAGGCCGAGTATATCGCTGCATTGAGTGCAACAAAGGAGGTTGTATGGATCAAGAAGTTTGTCGCAAAACTTGGGGTTGTTCCTAGCACCAGCGACACAATTGAGCTATATTGTGACAATAATGGAGCTATTATACAAGCTAAGGAACCCAGATCACATCAGTGCTCAAAACATATACAAAGGTAGTTCCATCTCATATGAGAGTTCATACAGTGTGGAGATGTAAAGATTTGTAAAGTAACAACTGAAAGCAACGTTGTTGATCCCTTGACAAAAGTACTTTCATAGCAGAAGCATAATGGTCATGTAAGGTCACTCAGAATAAGATTCGTGGGTGATTGGCTCTAAGTGCAAGTGAGAGTCTATTGGTTATGTATGCCCAGAGAGCCAATCATGTGATGATTGTAATGGCATATCATGTAAAATTAATTTGATTATTAATAAAAGGCAAGATTCTAATTTATTCTATTTAATTCAGTTATGAGATAATGATGTAATATTATAAAATTTCTAGAGAATAATATTACTCAACGACGTATGTCTTCAAGTACATGACTTGGAAGAAATGAGATCAATACGAATGCTAAGAGTATATATTTACATTCTCATCATGTCCCTGATCAGATGTTATTGTTTAAGGTTGATAGACAACATTAACACACAATATCAGAGTGTGAGATGGTTGATGACTAAGTCTCATTGGTTATGATATGGTGATATCAAACCAATCACACAGATACATGTTAGAGAACGGTGTATCGGACAGACCCACTGTGAGACTGACACATGGAAGCCATCATCATGGAAGTGATAGTCAGCTCTCATAGTGACGGTGATAGTTGTGGTTTTTAGACCTGAAATCACTGTATTCAACACATGTCATTGGGTACACTTTGACATCATCAAATGCAATCCTGAAACATGGGTTGTTATAACAGTGATGATTAGGTGTCTTTGACACATGGGGATTGACTGTGAGTGATAGATATGGGATTTGTCCCTCCTACTGAAGTGTGATGTCTGAGGCCTCTTGATAAGCGAGACTAAGAAAAGCATGTCCATGCGCATGTGAGTCAATATATGATATTGAGCTTACATATATCATAAACAATCTTCTCTTGGTTCAAGAAATAAGATTGAATAATAATGAGGATGACTGCTCCATGCCTATAGTTCAATCTGGATGTCAGTGACAAAGGAACTATACACACACTGTAAAACCAGACACAAATTGTAGGTTGAAGTTGTTCCCCAACTTTATATTTGTTTGGGTAGCAATGATGTGTGACTAGGCACCACTCTTTGCTTGTGATGTCATAATTTGTTATGGACACTCACTTTCAATGTAATATGGGACCTATAGGGTCACACACATAGGTTTTGACCTAGAAGAGGAGTTCAGATATCAAATGACAATTGAATTAAGTGCTAAAGTATTTAGGCGTTTGATTTAGACAACAAATAGGCTGACAACACTGCCAAACGCCCATCTCAAGTGTTGATATAGTTGTTTGGAAGTGCCAAACATCCGTCTCAAGAGTTGAGATGGGTGTCTGAATTTCAGGCCTGGTTGTGAGTTAAAATTGGTAATGGAACGAACCGACCCAGCCAAACAGGCTCGACTCAGGTCACCAGACGACCGTATGGGTGAATAGAGATGGCCATCTTGCATGGGCGAGATGGTCCAACTCGGTCGGGGAAGGTTTTAGATGTTTTCTTATTCATTTTTCTTTAGAAATACTTGTTGCACAAGGAAATCAATGTCTAACATTGATGAGAATTGATTTGCCAAATTTGTGTACAACTGAGAATTGCGAAATGAACATCTTGCGTGTGAGATGACCGTCTGGCTGAGCCAAACAATCATTTTGGTTGTTGCAGGTTGTGTAAATTTCAAGATTGTTGCAAAATTTTGAGTTCTTCCAGTCTTTTCCACTCCCGCGCATTAGTCCCGCATTGGAAACATTGATCCTGGCCTCTACTATAAACAGAGGGGTACTAGGGGCTTCCCATAGTACAACACAAACAACTGAGAATCAATTCCTCTGATAATTGTTGTCCTCTCTGGTTGTGATAATCACGAGACTCTAGGCAAGTCCTACCCGACTAGGGAGGGATAGCCAAGGGAGAGAACAACTAAGAGTTGTCATGGTGGGAGAACAAGTTAGTGACTAGTACATCGGTAGAGAGGGACAACTCCTTCATGTCTGGTCTAGCAGTACGACAAGAGTTCTAGGCGGTCTGTGTGGACTACCATAGAGGCGGGAAGCTGTTGTTTTCCGCTTGGAGGACAATATCAACCAACAGTTCATGACAAGAGGAGTTGCTAAATAAGACAACATTTGTGACTGTAGTCCATGGTGCAGACCAGGAGTCACAGTAGCCAAATTTGTCCCAGTACAACTAGAATCTAGAGTTGCACATCTACAATGATGAGGATTGTCCCTGGACTTGCTCCATGATCAGGTATATCCATAAATCATCCTTCCTGTATTATAGTTATTGACGCGATCTGTATTGATTATGGGGAATATGGTAGATAAAATTTTAAATTTTGTTGCCTGCTCTGTACCATATTTTCCAACAGTTTGCAGATCTCATGATTTTAAACTAGAATTCATATATTTTATCTGGATCCTACTCTTGAATACACGGGTATTAAAAGAAGAAAAAAAGTAGTTCCATCTGCCATATCGGGTAAACCATCGTGCATGATTTCTCTGCCCATAAAAAATCCCCAGGTTCCACCTTTTGTTCTCCATGTGCGAGATTCTCCATTCTGACCCCTTTCTCCATTCTACTCCTTCTATGTGGCAAATACTTTTTGTATTCTAACTAGTTTGTATGCAATTTTACCACTACATCCATATTCTCCACTCCAACAGTGGGGTGTTTGAATTGCTAAGATTAGAGTTTAGAAACTATCGTGTTGGGTTCGACTACCTAGATTTGTGTAGCTGGATGCTAGTTTCATGTAGCTGCATTCAGATGGCAAGAACAAAAGGAGAAAATATAACTACTAAGAAGGAAATGAAGAACAAGGGAAAGGAGAATGTAACAGACAAAGATGCTAATGTAACAAAGCTTTATGATGTTATTGACAATATCCGGTAAGATTGACATTGTGGAGACTATATAGGAAGAGAATGTAATGAAAGAAAGTATGGAAGAAGATAATGTATAGCATGTGAAGAAAAATGAAAATGTGTGGAAGGTAATATTCCTTTATGTTTTATTATTACACTTGATTTTATCAAAATAGTATATGATATGCGAAAAAACAATGTGGAACTAAAAATAACCATTCTAGATCAAAACATGGTTATTTAATACAAAAGGTAAGATTTGATGACATAAAGTAACAACAAAATATAAAGTAAGTCATTAATGTATATAAGTAACTATACATATAGAGAATGCAACTTATTCGATACAAAGGTAATAAATATATTTTTTTTGGTCGGTAAAAAACTTTGTTGCTATAATATTGCCAAAAACCTTGGGTACAAAGTCTTGTGCCCCATATTACAAACCAGGGTGAAAAAATCACCAACCAAGAAAAAAAAAACACAAGCAATCTAGGTATCTGGGTCTATGAAAAGAAAGGGAAAAGATACTACGTAACGAACAGAAACCCAGGAAACCAAAAGAGATAGACCTAACTAGCCAAAGCAACACTAGCATAAAACCAACTCCTGAAAGTGTGCAGCCATGGCAGAAGGGCTAAAACACCAATTGCCTGAGCCTCCAGTACGCCCATTAGATCCAAGCCTGACTAAATCGAGGAACCAGATCAGAGGCTACCAGCTTGTAAGATATAAAACACTAGGTTATCAAATCCTGAATCACGAATCAGGTCCAAGCCCTACAAGCAGCCAATCAAACACTGCAATAGATCCATATCTCTGAAAATGTGTTGACTAACCACCAGAAGGAGCTCGAACTGACCCATGGGACAGAATAGATTGCCTGAAGAAGATAGGATACAAGCAAGAAAACCTTGCCAACTAGGGAGAGACAAAGGAGAGAATTAACCGTCCTCTCTTTTTTTCCTAGTTGTTTTCCGATTTCTCTTAGACCATGATTCCTCATACTCTAGAGAAACATCTCTCAGGTGATCTGAATCAACATCAGAGTTGGACTCTCCAATGAATTCTTCATTTTCTTTGCTCTGTTGGTAATCAACCGAGAACCCACAGCTCTCCCAAATCTTGTTGATCTTCCAAGAGTCAGATACACTTCTATTAAGCTTGAGCTCCCAATCCAAATTGATGCTGCTCACGTTGCAAATTGGAGAAGAGCTAAACATATCTGGCTCAACCAATGAGATATGGGCCGCATTGATCTAAACTCGAGGGTCTGAACCAATCCCTGTGAGAGCTATCTCCTCAACCTACTGCTCGATGACCTTTAACAGGTTGTCTTCAGCAGTGGTATGGGAGACAACATCCCCAACTTTCATTTGAGTATCCTTGTCCTGATCGAAATCAACAACATTACTGCTCTTTGAGGCGTTCTTACGAACACCTGTGCTCTTACCGAACCTCACCTACAGATCCTTGTCTGGGGGAGGCTTCCTTGCTTTCTGATGGCAGGAAGGTTGGTGATGACCGAACCTCTTGCAGCACGGGAAGACAAGAGGCTTCGAGATGACTTCGACCTTTAGTTGCTTGACAACAGAATCCACCATTGCCTTCATAAATCTGGGGAGGATGGACTCGCTTCTGACCTCAACATAGACGAGGGAAGGGCCAAGGCATCCCACCGTGACAGAGGCGTCGTCGATATCAACAGGTCTCCCAAGAGTGCTGGCGACTCTAGCGATGTGGTCGCGTGACCAGGGGAGCCCCAGATTCTCGATCTTCACCCAGATGGGGACCTGCAAGAAAGATAGAGGTAGAAGAGAAGCTCCCGGCCTCCATGAATGCGCCACCAATAGTGATCCATTCATAAACCATGGAGCCTCGTCTAACACTTGATCCCGCTTGCTTGACGATGGGAACTTGACGATGTAATCTTCTCTTTCCTCGGAGAAGATCTCAACAGGTCCACTCGGATGCCACTGTCTCTGGATCCATCCAACAAGTTGCTCACGGAAGGGATTTCTTCCAACAAACCTGATCGAAATGAACTCGCCCCAATCAGGGATGGAGGAGTCTTGGCTAGAAATCGAGGTACACTTATCTCCATCTACAACAATGGGCTCAATGAAATCGATGGTCATGACTCCCTCAACGCCTCGACCTATTCTACTGAACAAGAGCTAGTCGGCAATCGTTGAAGACGAAGAGGCTGAGTCGCCGTCAGTCTGATTCCTTGGGGGAGCTTTCAGAGAGTCGCTTGGGGAGGCATTATCCAAAACCACTGATTCCTTCCCTTCGCGGTACGCTACCTTTTCTGGACCAGGGGGTTGGGCAGGGATACCTCCATCTCCAGTCCTCTCCGATTGAGAAGCAGGAGGAGTTGAAGATGACTCTGCGGTACCACGATCCTTCTCCCCGCCGGCACTAGGTTTGCGCCCACAGCCGCACCCTCTTCCGCCCTTCCCTCGAGCCATCGCTAACTAAAAAAATGTATTCACTAGAAAATCTAAAAATAGAATACATAAAGTAATTCATCATTGGATAATATATAAAGTACATACAAAAAGTAAAATATTTAGACAAAATGGATCGTTTCCAATGTGAAAATAAATACTACTAAAATAAGGTAATAAATCTCTTAAGTAAGTATTGAATCTAGAAAGTAAACATGGAATACAAAAAGTAACTGTTAGGTTAAAAAGATAATAATTGAATATAGAAGGTAACTAATAAATGGAAAAAGTAACTAATTAACCAAAAAATGTAAATTTTGGAATTAACATACTCATTTACTAGGAAGAACTGACTTTCATATTGTATATAGATTCTATACCATATATGCAACATCAAATATTACAATGGTATTCAAAATAGTTTTGTGCTAAAAAAGTCAACGTGTAAGGATGAGAACAACTGCATTTGCAAACTCGATAACACTATCTCATCTAATTGTAGATGTGGCATTTTAGATGATCTAATAGAAAGATATATAGATGGTGATAGATTCATGATATCACCAGGTATTGAGTCTAGCATGAAAATAGAAGATGTTGTAATGATTCTAGTTTAACCAAAAAGTGATATAGAAATTTTACCATGAAGGAAGTCGAAGTCACAAATAGAAAAAAAAGACTTTGGTAAGATATGTTTCATGGAGGGAAATCTGAGGAGTAAGGAAGTAAAAAAATATGGATGGAAGTGGAGAGAAGGTTATGAAAAAAAAAATGATGAGTTGCATAATGAGATCTTAGGAAAGCTATGGAAAGAACTTGCAATGATTGATGTGGAAGAGAACTACTAGAGCATGTGTAGAGCACATATAATGTACCTGTGGGAAACATTCTTATTACTAGAAACAAGTTATTTTACCCCCAATTTTACTCCACTACTTGGATGATGTAACTGCAACAAGGCAATTAAATTAGGCTAAGACCACAATCACACCTTTAAGAATATGAAAGATCTAAACAAAAACCAAAGGAGGAGGAGAGGAAAGATTAGTGGAAGCACATTCTTTACTATTGGATGTGCTATGTGCCTATGTGGAAGTAAATTGATTAATAAACATATATTTTCTAATTGTAATAGTATATGATTGAATTGTACAGGCTGCATTTGATATTTATGTATTTCTAGGATTTCAAGATGACAATAATAGAAAGTCCCACTTTCAAGTAAGCAAAGGCGAGGATAAAGAAATGGACTTCTCCAATTAAGAGGAACAAGGACCTGACAAGCTTGAGTATTGGAATGGTAAGCATATCAGATAAGAATATGAATGAAAAGTTTTACATTTTAAATTTACATGAGATATATAAGATACATGATGTTGTTTTCTAAATAATGTGCACATGTATAGAAAAAGATGACAAAGATGATTGGTAGGCTACTGAGATAGTCAAAGAAATACCTTACTACCTTGAAAAAAAATAGGAAAATAGTAAGGAAAAATCAAATAAGGGGGTAATACCATATGTCCAAGGTTCAACATGACCGGTGGCTCAGATCAAAGGGTGCACCTTTTAGAAGATGAACTCAGACATAAAAAGGAATTATGTGGTAAATTGCACATGAAGTATTACCTACTAAGAGAAGAAAATGAAAGATCGAGGCAAAAATTAGAAAATTTGAAGAAGAAAACATAAGGTAGAGGGTACAGGTTGGAGATGATACGATCGAAATATTTGCAAATATAAACCTCCCAATTATTATTGAAAATAAAAGGTGGGCTTCAGTAGATGTAAATGAAGTGATGGAGAAGATAGAGGAGATGAGAAGATAATTTGGTGATTATAGGCCAAGTTGATACTCATTTGAAAGAGAGTTTGCAGAAGTTGAAGATGAAATATAATAATTCCATGAGTAAATCAATGACAAATTATGTTGACAAAGAAGAAACACCAAGAAAAAGAAAATGAATGGAGGTAAAGAAGACACAAAGGAAGCTTAAGCTTAGAAGGAAGGTCATTTAAGAATATGAATAAGTTAAAAATATTGAATAAGTACTTAATGATCTCGAGAAGTTGCAACAAATGACAAAGCCGCAGAAGAAGATCAACCTACAACAAAAGTTGCAACAACCACAGAAGAAGATCAACCTACAATAAAAGTTGCAACAGAAAATCAATCAAAAGAGCAAACTCTAGCAAACAGTGTCTATTGTGGTTGGAGAGTCAAAGGCGAGGTCGAGGTCTAAGGAGGAAGCACGAGGGCCAAGTGGAAGAAGAAGCGGATGAGGAGACTCAAGAGGAAGCGTTGAAAGATGAGGTAGAGATCCAAGTAACCTTTTCCCTGACTGACATTTAGGCTTTGTTTCATAGTAGCTTGTAGTTTTAACAAGGAGGTCTTAGTTCTTTTCATTTGCAATTTGACTTTGGGTTCTATTATTAGACAATTTGGCATCTGGACTCGAATGAAATCTTTTTCGGTTGGAGAAAATTATTCTGTGAACTCAAATTTTTATCAATATAGTAGTATTCTGTGTCAGTTTACAAGAAAAAAAATTGCAATGGAAGAAGAAGAAGGTGATGAAGAAAATATAGAAAAGGATGTGGAAATTGAATATATACAAAAACAAGCAACACTATATGATATACAAAATGAAGAGAATATCGAAATACATTTTTATAAAAGTAGAACGAATTCTAAAACTATTGATAAAGAGAAATAGGACCCTAATAAAAGATATAGGAAGCATCAAACAAAATATCAAAATAAGGAGGCATGCTCGGGTAAGGATAAAATGAAATTGAATGTTTTTATGTATTTAAAAATAGTTTTAATAAGTAACTAATAAATATTACTTTAAGTGTAGCAAAAAGCATCCACATTCATAGGATTAGATCACCTCAAGACAAAAGATATGGAGGGAGAGGTACATGATTTCATAAAAATCATAGGCGAAGTGTAAGCCTTTGGTTTTTTGTTCTACTAGTTTACACTACATAGTAGCCATTTACTATGTAGACAAAATCGTCACATTCTGCAAAGACTAATTACTTGTTATACAAAATTGTCACTTTAGTGATACAATAGTTACTTAGTAGATTTAATAGTTATAATACATTCACAAAAGTTACACAATATACATGGGACATATTTTTCAAACACAATGGTCAATATCCAAACTAATTAGTTGCAACTTAAATTATAACATATACTTACTAAACATAATGATTACAATTCTTGTACAGTTGTTGCTTTTTAGTAATAAATTGTGTATGTAACTTCTTTTGTATGTAATTTTTGGAGGAAAAGAAGGCAACAATTAATATGTCTAGAAGATAATGGATTTTTGGGGACAAAAATCTTGGTACACAGGAAAAGAACTCTCAACACTATTATTTAAAGACAAAATGATACAATCCCCTATAAGACCTAACTTAATATATATTTTTTCATCTTTTTATTGCTAACTAAAGAATCTAAATTTCATGATATGGATTGCTTTGTGGTGATTTTAAAAATGACAACAAGCAATAGGAGGAAGAAGGGCTTGCCATGCATTGTTTGAGCACTTATGTGTTAGTAGGACTACACAATCTCACATTAGACTACAAAAATGCTATAATACAACAAAGATTAAATATGTATAACTCTTAGTATTGTATTGTAGCAAAAACTAAATATGAATGTGATTTTGACATAACACTTGAAAGAGATTGATATGATGTCACCTCTCTTCAATGTCCCTAATAAGGAGTCTATGATAATGGAATTAGTGCTTCCAAAATTGAACAACGACAATCATTGGCACTTGTTGGAAGCAAGCTTCTGAGATGGGGTACACATGTCTTACAATTTAGTATTGGGAAACTCCCTAGAAGGGAAGTTGTTAGATGGGTAGAAAGGTTTAACAATGATACTACCTTAATGAATGTAATAGAGTAAGAATACATTATATTGAATAAGTACAATTTTATTTACAAGTGGGGTTCATTCATGAATTTTTTAGGGGAGCTTCAAAGCATGGAATCAAATGTCACAATAGACAATTGAATACCATGAATGCCCTTGGCAAGAAGATGATGATGTTGATTGTGAAATATCTATTATGTAGTATCTAGACCACTTGGTAAATCATAAAGAGATTAACTTTACAAGTAAAGACATCCATGTGATCCGACAGACATCTTCTAAAGGATTAACAAGAATGGAAGGTTGCAGGTAGTTAGTGTTGGTATGAATGCCCTGAGAGCCAATCATGGGATGATTGGTGGGATACATTAAGATTGATTTGATAAACATCAAAGGCAAGCTTCCAATTCTTTCTGGTTCAGTCATATGAGATAGTGATAGAACATATTGAATGTCTAGAGAATGACAGTACTCAATGACGTATGCTTTCAGGTTGAGGACCTGAATGATGAGATCATACGGATGCTAACAGTTTGTACATTCTTATTATGTCCCTAGTCGGATGTCATTGTGGAAGGTAGATAGACAGCAATGACTCACAAGACTAGATTGTGGTGT
The DNA here is from genome assembly GCA_963693085.1 of Alisma plantago-aquatica. Taxonomy (NCBI): domain Eukaryota; kingdom Viridiplantae; phylum Streptophyta; class Magnoliopsida; order Alismatales; family Alismataceae; genus Alisma; species Alisma plantago-aquatica. The sequence goes on from OY856411.1 coordinate 298,458,208, forward strand.
TGGTTTGATGACAGAATCTCATTAGTCATGATATAGAGATATCAAACCAAACACATAGGTACTTGTTAGAGAACAAGTGTACCGGACAGACCCACTGTGAGTTTGACACATGGAACCATGACATGGTAGTCACAGTCAGTACTCACATTGATGGTGGCGAGTGTGATTCTTTGACCTGAAATCACTACACTCAACACATGTCGTTGGGCACACTTTGACGTCATCAAACGCAGTCCTGAAACATGGGTTGTTATAAAGGTGATGATTGGGTGGCTTTGACACATGGGGCTTTTGAGGGGTGAGTGATAGATATGTGATTTGTCCCTCCTGAGAGAGTTTGGTATCCAAGGCCACTTGATGAGTAGGAATCAAATAGGCGTGTGCACGCATGTGTGAATCAGTATGTGATATTGATGTCATACATATCTCTTCCAATCTACTCTGAGATCAAGAAAGTGAATGAACATTGAAAGGATGACTGTTCCATGCCTCGAGTTCATTCGGGATATCAGTGACAAAGGAATTATACATTCACTGCAACACCATTCACAGATTGTAGGATTGAAAGTTGTTCTCCAACTTTCTATTTCACTTGGGTAGCACTAATGTGTGACTAGGCACCGCTCTTTTCTTGTGAAGTCATAAGTGTTATGGACTTTCAATGCCAATGTGAAAAAGACCTGCAGGGTCACACACATAGGATTTAACTTGGAAGAGGAGGTTTGTCCACAAACAATGTTTAGATTGATTACTAAAGGAGTTTAGTAGTTCAATTAAACACTCAATTAATTGATAGCTCAAAATCATAGTGTTCAAGGTGTTGGACAGATTGATTAGAGTATCAGATTGATTGAAACTATAGTTGATTGTTTCTACACGATCTGTACTCCCAACCGATCGGCTCATGTGATGAACTGATCGACTCATCTTGGTGAACCGATCGGCTCAGGTTGAGAGTCGATCGGCTCATGGTCAGGGTGAAATGATTGCTTCAAGTGTTGAAATGATCGGTTCAACTGATGCAACCGAGCAAGTTGGGAAAGTAGGATTGGTGAGAAATTTCCTTTCGTTTCACTTGCCCAATTTGATTGGAACAAAGATTGGTATTTGATACCAATTAGAAACAAAAGATGGAAAGTCAATTGGGAACTGATCAGGACCACGAACCGATCAGTTCACATATGAACCGACCGTTTCATGGGTCCCAACTGATTGGTTGAGGTGTCAACTGACCGGCTCAGGTCCCCAACTGACCGTTTCAGTTGTTAAACAATCAGTTCAGGTTGTGAGTTGGTTGTTTTGTGGAAAATCTCGAACCCTTCTACTCGTGCTTTTAGTCCCGCATTGCCCAGGATGGAGAACCATGTCACATGACCCTCCTATATATATAGGGGTATTGGGGGCTTCTCAAAGACAACTCAGTGCAACTAGTTGCCCTGTGAAGTTGTCGTTCTCTCTGGTTTTGGTAACTGAGAGAGAGCTCGAGCAAGTGCTACCCGATAAGGGAGGCACAACAAGGGAAAGACAACTGCAGAAAGCAATTGGTGGCAGGAGAGTGTGTCGGAGACTAGTACACTGACAGGAGGGTGCGACTCCTTCCAATTCCTTGTGGGACAAGGATATTGGAGTTCCAGGTGGTCCGTGTGGACTACTTTAGAGGTGGGAGATTTTTGCCGCTCGAAGGACAGTTGTCAATCCCGACAGTCCCGGTGAGACCAGGACTCGTCAGTCCCGGTGCGACCAGGAGCTGCACAGACACCGTCCAAGACCGAAAGTGAAGACCGCGCAAGGCGCGAGGTATTGTCGTCGAGCAAGCCTCGGGATAAGGTATGATTCCACAAACCATCCTTTCCTATTGTATAGACATTGACACGTTTCCTTGTTCTGGGTTTAGGGGAGAAATTTTTTTGTTTCCGCTGCCTTCTCTGCCTCCCCTAAAACCCAACAGTGGTATCAGAGCAACGTCAGCTGCTCTATACTTTAGGAATATTGATATGATCGATTTTGGTTTGTCGCCTTTATTTATTGCATACGATGCGAATAATTTTGGCTTTATGCATGTCCAATCCTAAATCCACAAATCCCAATATACATATATGATATGTAATATAAATGCACTTGATACGCGTCGCCCTTAAACGAGTTTTATGGTGGATGTATAGTGTGGTTATGGCTAATAAACCCTATCTATGTATGGTGTATGTGGTTGCTTGCATCTCGGTCTGCGCACCAATTCCCTTTCTCCTATTCCTAATGTAACTCAAAATAATTCGAGATTTCTTTCCTACCTTTTCTCCCCTCGAATGTAACTCGAGGTTTCTCTCTTTACAATGTAAAATAGGATAGAATTTTATTTCCTGTTATGTCAAAGAACGGAGGACATCCTGACGACAGCTGAGACAATCGGTTCAAGGCGTGAACCGATCAGTTGACAATCGAGACGATCGGTTCAAGGAGTGAGCCGATAGGTTGATGACTGATTCGAAGAGCGAGACGAGCAGGTGGCGGCCATGATGAGATGCATGATGACCAGACGAATCGATCGGTTGGAGGAGCCAACCGATCGGCTGGTGGCACCCAGCCGACCGACCTGATGGGGAGTCGATCAATCATGTGATGAGTTGATCAAACCCAGAAAGGCAAAGCACAGAGTTCATGTTGTACAGGTTGCATGTGATGTAGACCTAGATGACCGTGATTCCTCTTGGCTTGAGGAATCACATTAGGATGGCCATAATCATCGCTTTTATCGTTTTGCATGTTTTTTGTGGGATATAGCATGTATATGATATGTACTATGTATTGTGGTGATTGGATATGTATATGTATATGTATATAAAAACCAAATCCCTCCTTAAAATATTAAGTTTTATATGCCTTCCATTAGCGGCACACATGAAAAACTCGATCGACCAAGCGTAGGTTACGCCAAAGCGTGGTGCGCCGTCTATCTTGTGGAAGTGTGAAGGGTAGACATGTAGGTTCTGTCAAAGAAGGGTGCATTTTTACCGTGTCGGCTTTTAGGTTAGACTTAACTGGTGATTCTTAGAGCGTCTAAGCCCAGAGGCAAGGAATGTTCATGGCAAGGTGTTGTGCATGTTAATTCATCAAGAGTTGCATATGATGCAATTGGCATGATGGCCTACCTAAATAGTCAAGATTGTGGGCGATCAGCCAAAGCTGACTCATGACTTGATGAAATATGGATCTTGCCCACTAGAAGGTTGTACGCTGCAATCTTCCAAATTGATGGTGAGGGATATCAATTTGAAATAAAATAGTGGGATCGATAATTAATTAAAGGCCTAATTATATCGTCAACTTTTCAAATCAATCAAATAAGTCAAAAATGAGTTTTTGGACTAAAATTGCATATTTCCTTTTGTAGTACAAATGACAAACAACAATCACTTTTCTTTGTGATCGTTCCTTGAAAAGGACAAATTAAATAGGAATTTTTCCACGACTGGTTAGGACATTGAGAAGTGTTCTCAATCGTAGAGTGAAAGCTCTAAATCCTAGTTATACCAGAACCAGATGAACTCGATCCCACCATATCAATGGCTTAAAGTATGCTTATGGAAGCATACCGAGGAAGACATTGATGAGGAGTGCTTGATGTTGTGTTCTCTGAATTATGAGTTGCAGAGACAACATGAGACATGATGTCTCCAAGACACTGTCCTAGTATGTCATGACAGAAGGAGATCCAGTAAGGTATTCACACACTCAATGCGATTGGGTATGTGGAAAACCTGACTAAGACGTTGACACCTTTAGTGCATGACCTATAAGTTAGAATCTTTCTTCAACATATGAGGATAATTAGATCCATCAACACGATAGACCTCAAAGACACCTTCATCACGTTATACACCATACTTTGATGAACTTTAGATTCAAAGATCTGAAAATAGACATGGAGTATATACCTTTCATTTTGCTCCTCTAAAGGCCACAATGAATCCAAAGGAAGATTACTTATCATCAAAATCCTTATCATTTTCTATCTCTCTACATGAGAATAAGCAATTTCCAAATTGCAAAAAAGTTCAAATAGATTCTTCTTGTTATTGGCTTGGATTCTAATGAATGTATTCAAACTCTCTCTCCTTTGAGTTGGCCTCATACTAGAAAAAAAAAAGAATCCTTCATAAAACATGGCACCCACTTCCACCGAATAGCGTACACAACACAAAACCAACTAATGGGCAACAAGCCATTCTCTTCATTTACAAAATTCCATCTTTCTTGAAACTTATTTGTATCACCTATGTTCCAAACACAATCATTCAAAGCACTAGTTGTGTGGTCCTTGTTAGGAATTCCACTAAGTTTGGAGGAAAACTTTTTGTCAAATGTGCCAACTACAAAAATAATGCTTACATGACGGGAAAATAGTAATAACCACAACATTCATTGATGGGTTTTGATCATTTATGATGGAAACAAGCTCTTTAACAAAACACTATGGATATTGCTTAAAAACCCATGCAATGAATCATACTATTCATATGACAACAAAGCTAAAGCAAATAGCATTGTATTGTGATGGTGATCAACACTACCAAACATTTTAAAATAATGGAATACTTATCAATATGGTAAGTGGTATCAAATATGATCCGATCACTAAATATTACACAGTCATCAACAGAGGTTGGATCAGACCAAAACAAGTGTGTCAAACAACCATCAAAATCGTTTTCATACACGTAAAAGAATTTAGAATCCAACACTTTGAAATTTATAAAACATTCCAACACCATATCCACATCATGATCAACATACTCTTTTCTCTTGCTATTAATGTGTCCATGAGCTTGTCTACTTGTAAATGTCAACTTGCCATAGCCACCAGGATAGGATGCTATCAATGCAAGTTGCTTACACACAAGAAGATCATCTTGACTCATAGAAGAACGTATGTCTTTTTGAGTCTGGTGAAGTGATGAATTACACTTCAAGTAGCACAAGTGAGTGGTATAAACAAGATCATGATTGTGATCCTCAACAAATGCACTAACAAACTATCTAGATGAGGATTTGTCATCTGTGCATCACATCATGGCTTTTCACCCACACCTTTTAAAAGAACGTTTATGTTTCTTAGATAATTTCTCCATGTAAATTACCAACTTCATCACAAACATGACTCAAAAGGCCATTAGATCTCTTAGAACTATTAAGATGACCTTGTTTATCAAAATCCAAATGTTTAGACAGTAAAACTTTGGTATGAAATTGATATCAATCATCATCTTTCCTCACATTAAACCTAATCATACCAGCATATCTACAATAAAAGGATATACCATCATCTAAACTTCTGAATTCAAATCCAATCCTAGGGACATCATCTAAAGAAATAATCTCACATTCAACATATCATGAATAATTTAGGTTATCATCACAGAGAATCATAGCATTGCTAGAACTAGTATCTAGCAGCAATAATATCAACAACCTCACGAAACAACATGCATAATGACATTACAAAACAAAGACAATACATGAAAATTTGAAATGAACACTAAGGAACTAACATCAACACGAAAATGGAATGTACAATTGTATAGGAGGCAAACTAACAACAAAAAACGATTTAAATGTAAGAGTAACACACCTTCAGTAAATTAAAGCAAGACATTGTAATGGTGAATTAACTTCATTAATAGAAAGCAGTGTGTTGTATTGAACCAGGCAGAAAGTAACTACTGTTATTGAATTTTGATGGAATCAAACAGAGAGTGAATGAATGAAATGTAGAACAACTTAAAAACAACAAAATGAAAGAAATGTACTACAGTCGAGACACAAACACACAGTAAAAAGAAGCACATGATTGTAACACACTTGTGGCAAAACAAGATTGGATTGACAAAATGCAGAAGGAATTGATTTCTATCTATGGGAAACACAAGGATTGTAAATGATCTAGTAAACTAACATATTCTATAGGTGTTGAAAAGTTTATCAAAAAGATATAAGATATCAGGCACTAAAAACATCCATTTAAGGTGTATTAGTTACTAGATTTGGTTCTCACATTTATACAATACAAATTAGTGCAGATTTGATTCAATACATAAAAGAGACAACCACATACACAATTAACAATAGAAAATAATATTAATTATTATATTTGGTTCACAGATTTGTGATAATGTAGATAAATTGCATATCCAAATTTGTGATAATATTGATAACCCACATAATCAGTAGAGCTTTGGTTCAATAGATGCTAGGAATAGCCACTTATACAAGTAGCTACAAATGTAGATTATCTGGAAACAAAGCTTACAAATAAAAAACTTATTTCCAAGACACTTAAACAATCTGATTAAATTATCATCAGGAGTGAGAATAGGGATAAACCCTTAGGAATAGATTTATTACCTAGTGTTTTTTCTTCCTGAAGATATCCCATGACTTCTTGTGTTTAAGATGCTCTTTATGAAATCCTCCAAAACCAGAAGCTTCCATTTTCTAACTTAAAAGCATAATTTTAATGTTGTAACTAAGAATTTGTGGCGGAGGAAGAGAAAAAGATAAATATGGGAGACAAGAGTGTTGAGAGGTATAGAAGAGTTTGGGGGTGGGAAAGGTAGTGTGGTAGTTGATTGTAGAACTCATACAATGAAGGAATTGATGACATGTACATGAAGATAAATCTGTTGAGACCTAAACGACCGCTGCATCTTCTCCTCAACACTCTCTTTTGGGTATACACTGCTTTGTACTTTTGCAACTATAAATCAGTGGCACAGTGAGTCGTTGTGGCTAAGAAGGTGTCGGTGGCATCAAATATCAAATAGTTTGAAATTTTAAAGTTGTGGGGGATGGGTAGAGAAATAGTAATTTTCATGTGTGTATTGAATATATATATATATATATATATATATATATATATATATACATATATATACATAGAGAGAGAGTCAATCTAGAATACACTCGAGAGTATAGATTGCATGTACACTCAAGTGATGGTCACATGTTTATATACATATACACATATATTGGCAAAACCAAACTATTGATATTGATTATTATAACAAATGTAGGCTACATGTAAATTTGAGCTTATAATTGAATCTTGTAAATCACTCATCCATGACTAATAAAATTGACGCATAAAACTAATTCTAGTTGTGTTATTTTTGTCACCTTTAGTGCATGACCTATAAGTGCATGACCTATAGGTGTATACCACTTGAGTGCATTCTACATATATATAAGAAGGATTCCCTCTGAGTCAAGAGTTGGCTATTGGTATGATACTACAAATTTTGTGAGAATCCTACAATTCATGATAAGCTACAACATGAACAACTTTGACAAGCGTTGACAGAGTTGTTGGACATGTTGAGGATAGTAGAGGCAAAGATGAAGAAAGACAAACCATAATCTTTGATGTGATCAAAGAAAAGGTAATTCTTAAGGGCAAGGACAAGGGCAAAGCAAAGAAGTGTTCTGATGCTAGCCAGCAATCCAAGCCATCTTCAGCCTCAAGGCACATGGGGAAAGGGTGTCTGAGGGATTACCCTCTATATCTGGAAGAACAAAAAAAGATGAAGGAGGGGATGGAGATCTCCACCTAAGGTATCATGAAATGAACCGCTTCTTTATTTGAGGTATATGATACCAAGATATGGATATGTCATATATGATATGCAATATCCACAAAGAAGTGATGGCCTTTGTGAAAGGACCAAGAAAGGAGTACCCATCATTGGAGCAAGTGTTGCTGCCATAGATAGGAGTACCTTTCAGTTTATTTCAGCCTAAAGGGCATGAAATAGAGTTGAGAACTGCTATTTCATATTTTCCAATAGATAGAAACACTTTATTTTTGCATATTGTATGACAATGATGGCAATCAATAAAGAGATGTTTCAATTCATAAAGATATGATCTTTGTGGCAATGCCTTATTTATCTTGTGGTATTTGATATGCATAAGATAAAATGATACCTAAAAGTTATAGATAACTCAAACAATCAAATTAGCATCAATCATGAGAAATTCATTTCTAGTTTCCATGTGATGGATAAATCTAGACTCTTTTGGTTAGAGAACCAGTAAGAGACATGAATATCTTGAACATGATTAATCAATCTTCACTGAAGGTAGTGGGAGAATGATTATCCTATTAGGTATAATACATGTGATGTATTTACATACCTATTGGAACAAATGTTAATACTTCAAATGGTGTTTAGAGAAATACCAATATGAATATCTTGAAGTGTTCAAGATTATCATAGATGAAGTACAAATTTGGTAAAGTGTTAATTCTTGATGAAATCAATGAATGAAATACTTGGACCAAATGTTTGAGATACTTATGAGTAATTATGATAGTGTATCATAGTGAACTCATGATTAAGGCATGGTGATATCTAAATCAAGAAGGAATTATACTCTAAGGAGTTAGAGAATGATTATCAAATAACTGAATTCTTCTTAATAAAATAATACCCCTCACTAATAAAAGAAATTAAGAATCTCAAGAGTTGTGAATTCTTATATCCTTACACCTCAATTATCTATGTGATGAGTTGTTCATGTGATGAGTCAACTATCTAGATGAATATGAGGAACCGAATTTTGAGTTATGGTTTATGATCATTACATCCTAAATGACATCCATGTGAACCATAAGGTATGACCTTGATGGTAGCACCCATTGGATGAAATCCATAAGTGCAAATGAATCTTAAGTGTTAAGACACATGGATAACATTTTGAGAAGGATGATGCTTGTTGATTGTAACTTAATGACTAAGACATTTGGCATATGGATACTAAAACTGCATTCCTATGAGGAATAAAACAAGGATGTGTACGTGACACAACCTATAAGGTTTATGAATCCACTAATGCAAATGAAGTCTATAAGTTACAATGGACTAATCAATGTGATTGATTGAGTACAAGCAACTCAGAATTGGATCTTTACTTTGATGATATAGTCAAAGGGTTTGACTGATATGTCAAAGATAAAGAAGGGATTGGTGATTTAGTGGGAGCGTGTTCACATTCCACATGTTGATGTGAAATGGAAATGTTCTAGAATGGAAATCCAAAAGTGGAAATTATCTTTAAGGAAGATAGAGATGTTTCCTATATGATAGGAATAGAGATCTATAGAGATAGTTCTTGAAAACCTCTTAACCTGAAAAGAGAAAACATACATTGGCAATATAACTAAAGGGTTCAGTATGCACAGATTCTGTGGGAGAAAACTTGTCCATGTTACATGGAGTTAGTATCCCAAGGCCAAGTGTCCAATTCTTATGAAGAATGTGAACACTAAGAATAGATATGGATCTATCATGTATGTAATCATCCCATTATCTTGCATGGAAAGAACAAAATGCATTCATCATCTTGTATGTATGACATGGCAATATGATGTGCTCATCCTGATAACTCGTATGTGGGACATGACGAGTGGATGTCTGTCTGTTTCTAGTAACGGTTACTGGAATACCATGAGAACTTGATAAGTACTTGAGAAGTACTAGTTCTATGGAGAAAAGGAAGAGTTCGATGTAAAGAGTTACATTGATGCGAACTTCTGAAAAGGATAGAAAATTAATCACAAATATATATAGGATATATAAAAGTGAAAGTTTGTTGATAATTGGAAGTGTTCCAATAAAACCATTCAAAAGGAAATGTTGAGTATCTATGTGTTGGAGAACAGCAGGGGATACTATATGGATCTGGAAGTTCATGAGATGAACTTATAGATATTTCGGTCATTGATGACAAGTATGGAATCCTTGATCATGAAATGTGGCTAAAGGTTAGCAAAGGAATACTAGATCGCATATTACGGCAACTCCATCTCATATGTATGACGTACAATGAAGAGATGAGAGACATGCAATTAATACTGACTTTGGAAAGTTGTTGCCATAACTCACTATGTTGGCACAAGAACACAGTAACATGTGGGACATGTTTGAAGATCACTATGAATATGATTCAAGGGTGATTGGCTCGTAGTGCAAGTGGGACTATTTTTTTTTTTTTGAAATTTCTTACTTTTGGCATGTAGAGGGTTACTTTACCTTGTAAACGGTTACTTTTTATGCATAGATAGTTACATTTGCAACAGCTATAACAAAAATACAATTATATATATATATATGTGTGTGTGTGTGTGTGTGTGTGTGTTGTGTATTTTTCCCAGATTTACTTTTTTAGTCGTATATATAGTTACTTTTTATCAGCATAGTTAGTTACCTTTTTGTTCACAGGGTTACTTTTCTAGCCAAATGGTTACTTTTTTTATTGAAGGGTAGCAAATTTCAGGCTATCCACGTAGATATTGAATGAACGCCCTTATTCAATGCTCATGCGGGTAGCTACCCGCTCCTAATTTGGTTACCTTTTTTTAGGTTTCTTACATTTTACATGTAGAGGGTTACTTTACCTTACAAACTGTTACTTTTCATGCATAGATAGTTACATTTGTACTAGCTATAACAATTATACAATTACATATTCCAAAATTTTTGTTGTGTAAAATACACAATTTTACTTTTTGAGACAAATAATTACTTTTTGGTCAATATAGTTACTTTTTTGTCGATTGAGTTAATATTCTGACCGAATAGTTACTTTTTTGGATGCACGGGTAGCGAATTAGGCTATTCGTGTGGATATTAAAGATAAGCCATATATATATATATATATATATATATATATATGTGTGTGTGTGTGTGTGTGTGTGTGTGTGTGTGTGTGTCACGTTCTATTTTGTAGGAGAAATAACCTCATTACATACTCAATAGGCACCCAACACATGACTAAATTTGAAGAATCAACTATACTGTATCTTAACATAGATATGAATTTGATACAAACACAACTCAAAAGAAAGAGTTTCTATAAAATTGAAATCTAATTAAGTGTCAATTATAACTAGCAATATGTAGATATCACCCATTACATTTACATTATATTACAACATGACTTACAAAGGAAATAATTGGATAACAATAGAGAAACAACACATCTATAGCAGCAGTTCAACATCAGCAGTAAAAGAAGTAGACGAGTGAAAGGAAACTGCTAAAGAAATAGCAGCAATATCATTGAAGATCCGGTAGCATCATTGCAGACCAAGCAAGACCATTACAAATCCAGAAGCCCGCCAAAATTCCAGAAGCATCACTACATATTCAACATTAGTTGCAAAGAAGTATACAAGTCAAATCCTAAAATAGAATAAGACTTACAAATCCACCATACCATCAACTTCTTCAATATGAAGACATTGTAAGCTTCCAAGATAGAGTCCTACTCAGTTTCCATACATTTACAAACCAAATACAAAGATGATAATGATGGGGGGTTACATTAGTAATTTGTAATAAAGGTACACACACACCAATTTTTTTCAAAGGACATTTTTTCTTGTCAAAATTAACACCATGCAGCAAACAATTCTTACATTGTTTCATTTTAGATAGGCAAGTTTCAAATCTAGATATATATCGTACATAAGTAACTCTAGGTCTGCCATTAGTTTTTAAAATACTAGGAACATGAACCTTGACAGTAGATGAATCCATACTAGAATCAGTTACACTAACATCATCATTATCTATTTGTAAAGGCTCATATTGCAAAGCAAGAAGCTTTTCATGACATAGATCAACAACAATATTCCTACAAGCTATGTTGACAATTAAATTACATGTAGACACCAATTGAAGGGTCTTCCTGATGGATGAATGCATACCTTGTCAAAAAAAAACAAAGGGTGGCCTCTATACCATTTTCTCCACCTCATTGAAATATATGGATCAAGAAACACAAAGATCACGACTCTTTAGATAAGCAAGAATGTGCCTGTAGACAATCCTTTGAATTCTAACATAAAAAACAACATGATATGATATTACTAGATGAATCTTTCTTCTAGGTGTATATAATGGAATCTTGTAATATATAGGTCATGTTGGCACACTTGAGTGCATTCTATAACTATGTTGAAGAAAGAGCTCTAACTCTAGCACACTTGAGTGCATTCTAGCATGACTATATATAGCCATATATTCATTACCCAAATCGATAACTCGGGTTAGTTATCCGTTGATCTAGTTTTGTAACAGGAAGGCATCAAATTGTAATGAGAAAAATGAATTTCTAATTAAAATACTCATTTTGTAAAAAAACAACGTCAAATCTGTATTACATTCTGTAAAAATAGTAAAAAAGACATTTCTATACGAAATAAAAATATCTACCCCAAACTGTAACTGGGAGCAAAAATTTATAACTAAGTAGTCAAAATTGTAACCAAAATACTTACATTGTAACCAAAATAGTTGTGTAACTAAGTTATGTTACCCAGTTGGGTAATGAATATATATATATATATATATACATACATATATATACATATATATATATGGGTATATATTCACTACCCATACAGGTAACTAAATTTAATTACCCGTGGATTTATTTTGTAATAGAAAGGTACATGTTTGTAATGAGACATATATCGTTTGTAATGAGATGACCAAATTGTAACACAAACACTCATTTTGTATTACAACGTAAACTGTTGTCGTAAATATCATTTTTACTATAATCAGATGTGTAATACAAAACGAGTATTTGTATTATAAATTTGATCATCTCATTACAAATAATGTTTGTCTCATTACAAGCATGTATCTTCCTATTACAAAATAGATGCATGGATACTAAGGTGAGTTACCCGCACGGGTAGCGAATGATGGCATATATATATATATATATATATATATATATATATATATATATATATATATATATATATATATATATATGTGGCATTCATTGAATACCCGTGTGGGTAGCCTGGAGTTTTGCTACTCGGCATCCCAAAAAGTAACTCTTCTAGCCACAAAAGTAACTTTGAGATCAAAAGAGTAACTTTATTGATAAAAAAAGTAACAATATGACTAAAACAGTAAATGTGCAAAAAATATACAGTCAGTAAATATATGGACGTGTTTTTTTTATTTTTGTGGGGAAAATGATATTATTTTTGGATGAAATTTTTTGGAGAGCTAGATAAAATACTCCTCTACAATTACAAAAAAAAAATTTGAAAAAAAAGTGACTGGAAGGGTGGGCGGGTAGCTACCCGCACTGGTATTAAAGATGGGCATATATATATATATATATATATATATATATATATATATATATATATATATATATATATATGTATATATATAGAGAGAGAGAGTTAGGCTAGAATACACTCGAGTGTATCCGGAGCGGAATACACTCAAGTAGTTTTTCATGATGTAATATTTTTTTTTGAAAATCTAATCCGTTGATCTTCTTAAACATCTTGTGAACAAATCATACACAAAATTTGAGCACATTTGGATATGTATAACTCATGTTATGAAGACCGCAAAAATTATGCATTTTAAATTAGTTTCGCGCGTCGATTTTGTTACCCTTGGATGAGTGACTTACACTCATCCAAATGGGCTCAAAATTTGTATGTATCCTAGTTATAGTATGACGGTGAAGATCAATGGTTTACATTTTACAAAAAATAGTCTTGATATGCAAACACACTTGAGTTTATTCGTGCGATCCGTACACTCGAGTGTATTCTAGCCTGACTCTATATATATATATATACATATATATATATATATATATATATATATATAGAGAGAGAGAGAGAGAGAGAGAGAGAGTCATGCTAGAATACACTCAAGTGTGTTTGCATATCAAGACTATTTTTTGCAAAATGTAAACCATTGTTCTTCACCGTCATACTATAATTAGAATACACATACAAATTCTGAGCCCATTTGGATAAGTCACTCATCCAAGGACAACAAAATCGACGTACGAAATTAATTTGAAATGCATAATTTTTGCGGTCTTTATAACATGGCCTATAAATGTCCAAATGTGCTCAAATTTTGCGTATGAGCTGTTCACAAGATGTTTTAAGAAGATCAATGGATTAGATTTTTAAAAACAATATTGCATCACAGAAAACTACTTGAGTGTATTCTGCTCTGAATACACTCGAGTGTATTCTAGCCTTACTCTCGAGTGTATTCGGAGCATAATACACTCAAGTAGTTTTCATGATACAATATTTTTTTCAAAAATCTAATTTGTGGATCTTCTTAAACATCTTGTGAACAGCTCATACGCAAAATTTGAGCACATTTTGACATTTATAGGTCATGTTATAAAGACCGCAAAAAATATGTATTTCAAATTAGTTTCACACGTCATTTTTATTGTCCTTGGATGAGTGACTTACACTCATCAAAATGGGCTCAAAATTTGTATGTATCCTAGTTATAGTATGACGACGAAGATCAATGTTTTATATTTTGAAAAAAAATAGTCTGGATATGCAAACCTACTTGAGTGTATTCATGTGATCTGTACACTCGAGTGTATTCTAGCCTGACTATATATATATATATATATATATATGTGTGTGTGTGTGTGTGTGTGTGTGTGTGTGTGTATGTGTGTGTATATGTATATGTAAATGAATATGTATATGTATATGCTTGTACGTTTGTGGCCCTTGAATAGGAAATATGAATGGAAGGTTGGTTACCCAAATGAGAGATTGTCGTGAGGGGATTTAACTCAAGTTGTCATTGTGTGATTTTGATGATTGACATGGTCGGAATCAAGTTTGTATGAAGCAAAACCAAGTTTTATGACCATTAGTTAAAAGTCATGAAAGATAATGTTCCCAAAACATGGTCAAATTTTTGTACTTATTCAAAGTGAGATTAATTAGAATAGTTATAATTATCAAATTTATATGAATGTAGATCTTATTTGTGTATTTATTGGTTATTCCCTTCTTATTATGTAACTATTGCAATATATGCTATGTGGTTTGGAGTTGGTTTGGATCTTCTTAAGGATCCTCATTCATAAAAAAATGGTCCAAGCAAATATGATGTTAACACTAAAACTCCTTATTTATATTTTTCTAAGGACATGGCATTTCTATTATGGTTGATAATGATAATGAAGTGAGTTTTCACCACACAAGTTTATTTCTAATGATATTTGGGTTTTTACCCTTGAAGAGCTCAAGATACACATATTTTTCCCTCATGTCAGCTTACCCAAAGCTTGCTAGCTCAAACCTCACCCCTACCCTTCCCCTTCTTCTCATCCCATCTTTTGCTTACCCCTCCTTTCCTCTCCCATTCATTGTAGACAACAACAATTGCATCAGCTTAACCAAGGCTTGCTAGCTCAAACCTCACCCCTACCCTTCCCCTTCTTCTCATCCCGTCTTTTACTTACCCCTCCTGTCCTCTCCCATTCATTGTAGACAGCAACAGTTGCAATATGAAACTATAATAGAGAAGATGAGAGGTCAGGACAAGAGGAGAAGAGAGATAGAAGTGGCCATAATTGAATGATTTTTCAGACATGATTAAACATTGTGGTGCAGAGTCATCACATGTTGGAGACAATAAATGGAGGAACGAGTTGTGCAAGACTCATTAGTAGTACTAGATAGGTGAAGTAGGATGGATGAGACATTTATTCAATACGAAATGAAATAAAGAAAATTCTAGTGGTGGTTCTGAGGTGATTACATGCACAAATGGTAGCACTAAAAATGAGGTCCTCTTCTACCGTCCTCCCACTTCTTCCTACTGCCTTTAAGTTCCATTTTCTCTACAATCACTACCCACAACAACTATCATGGGCCATGTTGATGGCTCATGAAACAAGAATGTGGTGAAGAGAGTATGTGAAGCATAGAGCAAATCGATGCCAACAATAAGATGATAATGATGTTCAATAAGGGTTGTGATATCATATGACAAGAAAGGATGGATCAATAAAGCAAGATAATGGAAGTGTTATTTTGGGGGTTCAAAACTAAAACAATTTGAAGGGATTAGGCCTATTAACGATTAGTGATTGAACCATACAACTAAATTACATGATGCCAAACTTAATGAGAAAAAACTATAATCGAGAAAGGTTAAATTTTGGGA
Organism: Alisma plantago-aquatica; assembly: GCA_963693085.1. Classification (NCBI taxonomy): domain Eukaryota; kingdom Viridiplantae; phylum Streptophyta; class Magnoliopsida; order Alismatales; family Alismataceae; genus Alisma; species Alisma plantago-aquatica. The sequence continues at coordinate 298,474,254 of OY856411.1, forward strand.
CCCATTTGGTTAAGTGCAGTCAAACAACACCAGTTTACTTTGCAGTCATGTTGCATCCAACCAAACTAGCCTTTTGTAGATGTCCTCCTCCACAACCAACAACAAAAGGGATCAAGCAGTGTTATCAAGTTCCGATTGGACCATAAGGTCTAACCAATTGGACCATGAATTGGCACCCCTACATGTTTGGTATTTATATAAACTCAATAATGACAGTCCAACCGGTCAAATGATTGATCCAACTGATCAGAAATGACAAGTCCACTGGTTGCACCTCTATGATTAACATGTTTACGTCTCAATGAATGAGTGGGTGACTATAGTTTCTCCCTCGACTCTCAACACATTACGGGCATAGACACAAGCAAAAAGCCCACACATCTAATTTTTTCATCCTTAAGTTTCATGAGAACTTCCACCCACCATTAATCAGCACCCTACTGGTTCAGTTATTATGTAAACTCTAATCAGTCATATGGTTGATCCAACCGATCAAAATTGACTAGTTCAGCGGTTGCACCTATTTGATTAATCTATTCCTATCTCAATGAGTGATGGATGACTGTAGTGTCAAGGACGGAGGGAAGGGCCCAACAGGGGCCTCCCCACCAATCTGAAAGAAGAAGAAAAATATTAATAATTAACTTTTAATCATCTCTCTCGCCTGTTCTTGTTCCACCTTTCCAAAACATCCATTGTTTGACCTCTTTCTTTCTATTTTTACATCCTCTCTTATCTTTGAGTCATCTTTTTGTCTCATCCATTAATATGCATATAATCTATAGCAACAACTGTCCAAAGAAATGTGCTTTTGGTAGCAAGTTTTAATATTTATTCAAAAGAGGTACCCAACAAATGAAAATTAAATTATAGTAATACTATTCTTATTTAATCAAGCAAACTAAACTTAAATTTTTAATTGGCGGAATTACTTCAATTTCATAGAACCACCTCATATATTTTAAAATTTCCTAATTTATAGAAATATAAGTAAATCCATAAAAAATCGAGTACTTACTTTTTACAAAAGGCAGAATATGTTTATATGGTACATGTGAGTTTTGTTGGATTACTACGCAATTTATATAAACTTTGCTTGCATACAAAAAATTCTACAGGTCAAAGGTTTCATTTACACAGTTCATGGGGAGTCATCTCCTAATTTATTACGTGCACAGACATGGTAAATACAAACTTTTACTTAAAGAAAAAGTTGTCTTTCCGTCACATTTTATTTTCCTAATCTCTTTTTAATTCGTATAGAATCATAATTTTGACTTTGAAAAATGATTGAAAACCACCACTAGTCCAAGACCATATGCCAAAACTTTTAATATGCAATTAATAGAGAGATACTACTTGTTATACGTCATCATTGTCTAGCTCTCAAGAAGCATCGTTCATTGGCAAAGAAAAATAGAAACATTAACACATACTTCTGTGTTGAGGGGTTGTTAGATATATATCGATAACAAATGGCTTCAATTTTCTAAACGATAAAAAAGTACAAATATATCTTCATATGTTTTGATTATTGTTTATTTTTCAAATTAGTACATCTCATTCGATACATAATGTTGTTGATATATTATTAATTTGTTACATCCACTTAAGACAATGTGTGCATGATGTATCATATAAAATAATTGGTCAGATATAAAATTACTTTTATGTCTTATGACACTATATAACAATCAATATCATATTTAAAACATTTTATATCCACAGTAATTCTCTATATAGATCTAAGTCACATTTTTATGTCGTAGACAATTACTCATTTTATGCTATAAAGAATCACAAAAACACGACTCAAATAATTACTTGTAAGAATATTATTATTATTATTTATTTTCTACATTAATTTTTTTCCAGTTTGATTACTTGACCATGCCTCCTCCAACCTCATATTGTTGGCTCCGTCCGTATGTAGTTTCCTCCCTACCCTCAACACGTGATACGCGCAGACACAAATAAAAAGCCCACACCCCTAATTTTCCCCAACCTCAAATCTCATAAGAACTTTCGCTTCACATGATGTAAAGAGGTCAAATTGTGTTTCACGTCATATTTTGTTAATGAACTTTGGATTTTGAAGTATCATTTTGAATTAAACATAAGTATTTTGTGAGTTATGAGGTTATGATTTTATTGTGGGTTCTACGTATTCTACTTATACCTTCATCTTAGTTGAACTAGTTCATATTTTTCTATCTATATTTTTTGCATCAATATTATTTTTCGTGCATTGTTGGTGTCACCCGTTGAACTACTTTAAGCAACTACTTTAAGCACAAGTCAAACCGGTTAACCAAGAACCAGTAGCCTCACTGGTTTGATGACTCGGTCCAGTCCTGATAACATTGGGATCAAGTCTCCTATAACTATAGTCTCACAATCATTGAACGCAGTAAGGAGCGTTAATAAATACATAATATTTCAATAGTGTGAAATATATCTCCTATGCATGCAACTATACAATAAAAAAAGTCTGACGGACAGACTATGGAGAAATTCTGGGTCTCTCCGCGAACCAAATAGCTCGCTGAGTCATCACAGTTGAAGCTGAAAAGATAGAAATTATATTACAATTGTTATGTCATTTAGACATGTTAATTCTTATATTTGTATTACATGGATATGATCTGAAGCCTGATCAGTAATCCAAATATAGCAGTACATAATCTGAACGCTGATGCCACAAACTATACTTCTTGATGTTAGTCTATCGGGTAAATCTGAACGCTGATGCCACAATCTGTACTTCATGATGTTAGTCCATCTGGTTCAGTCAAAAATCTCGCCGTAGTCGACTCGGTGGAAAGGACAATAAAACACATTGTCATTCAAAAATTACACATTTATAATGCCCAAATCATAATGCTAGCCCATCCAGTTAGCTCCAAAGTTGCTTAAGGACATCATGTATCAAACAACAAGTTCTTGCTCAACCCTGTACAGTGAAAAATCATCAAATTCACGGCACAATAATTAATTAAGCAATTAGTTCATTAGATCTGAGACATTCATGCCAATACTGCTAGCAGGAGTGTTGGTCAAACGACAACTTAGTACTCACAGAAGATCATGTGTAGTGCCACAGTCCATTAATTTAACCTTCATTCATCATAAAGACTGTAAGCAACTTCTTTGGTCAGTGCCATAAACCTCCGACACGATAGGTATTGTACACAGATATGAGTATTTCCACGCTAATCAAAATGATAACAAGCCACTCCAGAAAATCTGACTTCCTGTTCTGGAGAATTTCTTGCAAAAAACGAATATTATGCTGCAGAAAGGCAAATATATAAAGAAAAATCAGCAAGTAACCTAAGCATAATTTCAAATCATAAGTCTATTGCATGGATCTATTAAAATGGAAGGCGGCAAAACACCTCAACAAACTTCAGCTTGAAGTCAAGGCTTCCAAACCTTTGGGTCAACTCATACTCATCGCGCAAATACTCCCATATTTGAGCGTAATTAGCATTTTTCCATGCAATGTCAGACCTAAAGAACCAAGAATGTGTGAAGCAGAATTAGCATTTTAATGTCATGTCATATCGGAAAAAGAAACCAAGAATATATTGATAGAACTAAAGGATTCAAGGCACTATCAAGACGTGCCAAAATCCAATTTGACTACATATCAACTAGCATGAACTGCTTGATATGTTTCAAACAACATCAATGGAGATACGTAACTAAGGTAAGCAACACCTGGCTGGGTATAAATTGGCTCACTTTATAATTTACCAAAGAGAGAGATCTGCTTAAAGTATAATGTCCAAAGGACGTAAGCATAACTCATGCCACACACAATGTCTATGAACAAATCATGAAAAATTTGAACTTCGCAAGCAACAAATGCCAAACTACCTCGTGATAAGGGTCTACTTAACCAAAAAAACACCTTACAAGAACTTCCAATAATTGACAGAACTAAAATGCTAGTAATGTTCATGTTTTAACCTGTCATTGTGTACTAAAGCACAAGAATAATGAAATGCTGCCAAGAACGCAAATGATTCCAGTATTGCATACATTATTACTATTTAATTTAGAAATCAGATATAAATACCCATTATACAGAAAATAGCTTGCCATATCCTAAAGAATGGATAATAGTTTTATAATTTTTGGTAAAATGTATAGGCATATCTGGTCAGTTTTAGAAACTGAATGGATTTCTTGACGTCTTCCTTACATGTATCCGTGTAATAGATCAAATCTCAATGTACATTTTCCTGAAATTAGATACAGGCCTATGGATGCAGTGTTTCAGGGGATTGGTTTTGCCATCCAGAAAGAGTTGGTGGCTGCCTACCATATCGATGTAAATCTTGATGTTCATAATAGATTATACTGAATAGGCAAATTTTAATGGAACTCCACATCCTTTTCAAAATGGATACAGTACTACATTAATATAGATAATATAATGCATGTATGCCTGTTTACATCCTTAAGTAGCATCTGTTGTCCATCAGGATGTTTCCAAGAGATTCTATGATTATTCTGAAGCCCAATCAATAATCCATATAATATCTACATGTTTACTGATAAGTTTCAAAATACAACGACCATGAAAAGTGCAATGTACGACGTGAATGGAAGGGTTTGTTTCACCAAACAGTAACTTTGCAATTAAACAATTTTAAAAGATTTGAAGAAAAAAAATCTAGAGTCCAGTTGGCAGCATAGATATGTAGATATTATTCAGGAGGATGTATAGTTGAGATTCTGAGTCTGATCATAATTATTTATTAGTTTTAAAATGTAAACAATAACCATGAAAATGCAGATCAGCATGAATGGAAGGTTTTGTTTCACCAAACAGAACTCTGTAATTAAGCTATTTAGTTTCTAATACTGAAAACAAGACTAGAATTCATATGGCAGTCTAGATAAACAGATATTATCAATCAGTCACATTATGTACCAACAATCGTATGCAATAATGGTGCAAGTAAATAGCATATATTAATGCATTATAATGTAGAGAAGAACCAGTAAATGTAATCATGTTTACTATCTGCTTCTGGCATAAAAAAATAAGAAACTATATACATTAATTCTTACGTTCAATTCTTAAAAACCCTGCCTCTCTTATGGAAAGCCATATACGCCCATCATTGTATATGAAGGAGAGAAAGTTATATTTCATACATATAGAACTAATCGATACATAATCAAGCTCACTAAAACAAATTTTCAGGATGATTTACAGATTGCTGAAAGCCTAAGGAAAGACGAGACGAAATACATGATGACACTTTCAAAAATTCTGGAGACCTCTCTTCAAAATCACAACTTGAGAAGCTATTAAAGATAAGGACCCAACCGGAGACAGACTGGTTGGCAGGGAATGCCGTCCCTGAACGGGAGATCACACAGTTCAATTCCTTAGAAAGCTCTTATACAGCAGAATTTTGAGCACCGTGGTGTCTGGACTAGCCTTCCTACCTGAGGATTTGAACCTTCTGCTGATGTGGGGCAGAAGCTCCTGAGAGAAAACCCAGTGAGTCCAATTGCATAGGTTTTAGGCTTTTAGCTAATTGCCTAATTGGTATGATATTACCAATGCCAGGGACCTGTTATAACTTCTGAGAACCTATTAGTTATTTTAAGGACTTATTATTTCAGGGACTTACTGTAAGCTCCATTCTTATTGGTTTACTTTGAGTTTATTATGTGATCGGTTATTACTTATTAATAGGTAAGTAGTCGCAATTGTTGCATCATTAGGTTTCAGTCGGTTTCTATAAATATCAGTTTCAGGTATTGTCCGGGCAGTTATGCTTTGATTATATGAATTGATTATTTTGGGAATTCGTTCCCTGTGATCTGCAGACAGTGAAATTCGTGGGCCTGGGCTTGTTCCCAGTTGGTGTTGCTACATTGGCTTGCTAGCAAGCGAGTCCTGTTCGACATTTCTTGGGCATATACGCTAGCTTAAGGAACCCATGTCCCACTTTATAGAAGAATCTATCAAATATAAGAAAGAACATAACAGTTATCTACAAGTGCTACAGTTTGAGTCTCCAGAAAAACCGGAGGACACAAGATGAATGTGTTAACAGTATATTGCCAATTTCAATGAAGTATTTGTAAAAGAAATTCAGTTTTCCCGATTCCAGAAGCATTTGACAAGTCAACCTGTGAAGCTGATGTATTCTTGACTAAAGAGAGCAAGTGAAAATCAACAAGAGGCATATTTTGACGGTTGAGTGGGCAGATGAAGTGGGAAGATGGAAGGATGATTGAAACTTGTCGAAGAGGACACCCTAAAACTGTAAACATTGCCAAGTTCCGACATTTTTTGCATCCAAGAACTAAAAGGCTTTGCAGTAGCAGTAATGTAGATATTTTCAAAAGAACTAAGGAAAGAGATAACACCTTTCCAAAAGTCCAAGCTTGAGTATTACATCAGCTAGATTTGAATTTGCTTTACCAACTATCTGGAAAAGTTTTTTTCTCTTCATGTTGAAAGTACCGGTTTTCTCCATCCCACGATTAATATCAGTAAACTCTGCTACCATTCCATCAACCTAAAAACATAAAGGAAGAAAATATATATAGTTCCGATAAGGATTACATGGATAACCATCTAATATCTCAAAATTGGCATTGATGACATTACTTGACGAATATAGTAATCAAGTGCAATACTCTGGCCTAGAACATTCCCAATAGTGCGAATACCATCAACGGTCAGGTTTTGCAGAGTAATGAAGTCAAGACCACCTTCCATCCAAGTCCCCAGTGTTGGTTTGACGACTACAGCATAATCTAAATTCATATTTCCAACAAAAAACTGTTATTATGTACAGAATTGAGGCATTAAGCAGAAGCAGTAATTTTCTTAACACAAAGTTTCATATTTATACAGAAGAAAACAGTAGTTATTTCATGCTTCGGTACTTTAGTCTCATTTACAATAAGCTCCAACACTTAAAGCTCCCTTATATTGCTTTATGTTACTTTTAAGGCCATTTTAGCTTTCTGTTGTAGAAAACACCACACGCTCTCTTCCTCCTCATCCTTCAACTCTTTTATAATAAAAGGGTGCCGCTTCACCAGCCATACATCAACTGCCCCCTTCATCACTGAATCTACCACATAGGCAGTGCTACATGAAGGTAATGGTTATAGAAGAAGTGGTGGAGGTGTCGATCAGACGGATATTGTAACATTCTTGAATCTAGTCATATAAGTCAACCCTTCCTTCATCTAGGCCCATATTCGATCATGTTAATATCTAGTATATCTTTCCCTGATTCACGATGCATTAAGAATAATTGTGTAAAATCGTATCATGAATTCATAAATACCTTTCATATATGATATTCTGAAGATAGAATAACCTTAATACATTTATAACATGACTTAATGTACAAATATACCAAGCTAAAAGGCTGACTCTAGCTTGACAATATCCTATAGACCTATGAATATAAGAGGAACCCTTCTCATGATCATTCCTAGTATTTCCCTCGCTCAATTGCGCGTGGATCGCTGCTAAGCACCCTGCCATTGATGATCGTCTACTCTAATAAATTTGTGAATTCCCGACAACTCTCACCAGCTGCAACCAATTATTTGCAAGGTAATAAACCTCGACCAATCCTCCTTGTTTCCCTCCACTTATTTTTCCGGTGACATCTACTAGATCGCCCCAACGACGAACAGACCACCTTTCTTCATTCTGGTCTTTTACTGGCAGGAGAAAGGAGGGAATGTCGAACCCTAGAAACTCTACCTAGCCCTCTTTGGGGACTTGGCGGATCTACTAGGGGAGTTTACCAGTTGATTTCATACTTGTACAACCACTAGTTTCATTTCTCCATGGATTTCCTTTTTCCTCTGCTAAAGGCTGAATATCTGACCTTACTCTGTTTCTTTGATTGGTTTGGAGTATTAGTCGAGGATACCAACATGGTTTTATCGCCTCGGGTGGGCCTCTACTGTATTGTTAGTTTGTCAGTACACTCCTCGATCCTTCTTCTTCTACGCTTGCTCGTCTGCCGTTGGTACAACTCTCCGCACCGACAATCCCAGACCCTGAGCAAGGTCTCACCAAGCCGCGAGGACCCGGTGTGGATTCTATCTTTGTTGGGTGCGAGGAACCAAGGTGCAAGGGAGTTCGGCTTTCACTAGTGGTTGATTTCCGTTTAGCATTGCTCACTGGAGTTGCGATCGTCTTCCTCTGTTGGCCTCAGAATACGATCCACAGCTCTTTTATTTCATCTCAACAGTGCGGAGCTAGTGGAAATACTCCCCACTCGTGAAGAGGCTCTGCGCAGAGATATGCCCCAGAGCAAAGCTCCATCCTGGAGCCACAATGGCACGATGAAAGTGGAACATTTCCCTAAAGGAAATCCCCCTCTATTCCATCTTCTGTAGGCGTTAGACAAGGAGTTATTTTGTGTTTCTTCTGTAGGTTGACCCTCCTTGACCGTAAACATTTCAGCAACATTTTACTACCTTTTCCTGTAGCACTTGAATATAGACGAGTTTTGTGCAGGAGCAAATCAGACGATTCCAGAGTTCTTTTATAAATCATTGTTGACGAATTAAGTTTGTATAATTTATATATAATATCTCGAGTGTCATAATAATACATATATATACGTTTTTGCAATCAAAAAAATATGACGTGTCTATCAACATGGGTTTTAAGACATAATTTCAAACTTACAGAAAGGTCAATTTTCGATTAATGAATCAATTGAATCGATATTAATAAAATGCATACAGTTTATGAATAGGTGGTGAAAGGACCAAAACCTGACCCTAGTTGTGATGTTGAGTAAGTTGGTCAGAATTTAAGATATGTGCAATTCCCTATTATATTTGGGCATTAAAATGACTGTGAACCTACATGTAATGAATGAGGCATTCTCTTGTATAAACTTCTTTTGAGGCTCTCATTCATTTTGATATTATATAATTCTTGTTGATTTGGGTTTATAACCCCCCTGCCATATTATCATTGAATGTGCTGAAAAGCTCTTACTAAATTTGATATTGACTAAACATTATTGCCTTGCCACTCTATTATGCATGCATGATTTTTAGATCAGTTTATCTATTGCAGATGCTTATGCCTAACCCTTAGAACGCGTCTACTCCAACCAGAGGGTGCTTTTTCTACCCTTATTATATATATTTGGGTGTGTCTTCTCTGCCTACTTTAAATCAATGATCCAGTGGTGTCTTGACCCTACATAGGTAGATCTAGTCTATAATAAATATGCATACAACTGTATAATTGTATGAATTGTGAAATATTTTAATGGCAAGAATCGCATTTATCTCAGTTGGCACTCTTATATTTAGAATGACTCATCCTTTTGATGTACACTTTTCTTGAACTTACCTAAATGTAATAAGCCCCCTCTTGTAGGAACACCCTCTTTTGTACTTGATGTTCTTAAAATGCCCAAATATTTTATATTGTGCACATATACCAAATTTTTGTTGTCGCATACTATTTTTATCTATTTTGTGGACACATGAAAATTATATACAAAAAGTTGGCTTGAGGATAGCTTGAGATGGTCAGGTTCCCCTTTGTGACTGGTCCTATGTAAAATTAGTGGCAATCTTTTATCTTGTGAAACCACCCTTAGGGTGAGGAACAATGTACATGAAATCTCTTGTGATAATTCAATAGTTATATTTCCCATTGCTTTATAAACATTGACTCTGTGTTATATACCATATGAGAAATAAAAATGAAATAACTCCTTTCCTTCGAACATTGTAGTATGTTAGGATTTGGAAATGTTATTCCTCAATTTAGTGAGAAGTGGATCCCCTCTCGGGTTCCACTCTTTACATATATGATGAAGGTAGTAGCGGTGGTGGTGGTAAGGACTAAGGAGGTGGCGGTGGAGATTGGAGCTTATAAAGGAGACAATGGTAGGGGGAGGCTAAGGCTTTATCGAAGGTGAAGGAGGTGGCTGTAAGGTGGTTGCAATCCATGGCATATACCACCTCTCTCTGACAAGCAATTTTTACTGACATACACCACCTCAATGCATAAAAAAATATTTTGAGTGAACAGAAATATACATAACTAGCATAAAGCAGTACAACTCGGTTCATAATCCAGATAGGTATACTTACAAATAACTGCTACACCTGATTCGGTTGGCAAAGCAAGTCCCTACCAGTATACACTAGTTATGACTAGTCGACCACCTTCACATTCACCATCACCTCTCGCATCCACTAGATCGGTATGCATTCCAACTAGATTCACCTTGTCGTCACAACCTCCTTACCATCACTACCACCACCCCCTTTGTCATTACAGAAACTATACTCACCTTCACGTTGTTAGACAAATATCTCAGCTAGCGTAAACCAGTCAAGTGGACTCCTTACTGCCACGACTTGCATCAAGCGCAAACACGTCAGCAACCGTGTCCAGATATATACATCTTAGTGATGCAGATATCTGGATGTGGTCACGCTGACAATCCTAATCTTGGGATGTTTTCAGTTTGTTTCAGCCACGCAAAATTCTATAATATAGCTATATAAGCATATGTGAAGATACAATGCTATAGTAAAAGCGAAAGCCAAACCGTTACACTTTACATGGTATCAGAGACATTCTTCCAAATCCCTATCAAGCATATTTGCGACAAGTGAAATATCTTTCTAGTCATCTCGTTGTGGCTGGTCAACCTCTCTCTATTGCAACGTTTAATGGCACATTTTTTACACCCTCCATGATGACTTTATCCCCCTTGCCACATTATCAGCTCGTCATGAACCCGTCATTCCAAGAACTCCATGGGCTTTTCATCAGTGAGGAAATCTGCAAACATTCTAACAAACATCACTATCGTATCGTCCCTATTCAACCTCACAATCTTTGTCTCATGTTTGTGTGGTTCCAGGCCGCCACCAACCACCTCCGCTTGTGTCTGTGGTCATGGCCACTCTTCTCAACCTCGACAAGACATGTCTTATTTGTGGCGTCCTTGGACACAGTCCTACAATTGTCACTACCATTGTCAACCATGACACAATCCTTTGGTGAACAGCATCAATGCGTCTTCGTCACTTGTCTTCTGCGTGTCGCAGCATTACTCTCCTCCAGAAACACCTTTTGAGAAATGGTACCTGACACTAGCGTGCCTCATCATGTGGCGCCTTCACATTAGCATGTGCCAACATACGCTCCCTACCTAGGCAATTATCAGATCTGCATCGAAAATGGACAAGGTTCGCCAAATTCATAGTTCAAAATTTCTTCTTTCACGTCTCCCTCCAAACCTCTTTATCATAATAATATTTTACATGTCGCATCACTTCAAAACCTTCGTTCTGTCCAAAGTCTTACTCATGATAATAATTGTTTCTTTGAATTTCACCCCTCATTTTTTGTTGTGAGGGACATTACTCCTGACTCACTACTCTGTGGAATCCCTAAGGATAGTATCTATGCTTTTCGAATGCCTCATCCGGTTGTTTCTGCAAACATTGCTCATCTTGCAACCCAGGCTTCTTCAGAAATATCAGAAACCACTCCCACAAGAATCCTATTTCACTTCAAATGCAACTACATGTTCCTACATATCTTTGGTTGTGCTTCCCCCTTTCATTAAGACCATATTCAAACATGAATTTGAATATCAAACCTTACAATATATTTTCTTATGCTACTGTCCAAGTGGCGTTGGTTGATCCCCCACCATTACAGATATCATTGCCTGCATGTACAAGTGGCAAAATGTATCAAGCCCATCACATTCGATTTGATGTACGTAGCTTCCCTTTTAAAAAATACTTTCTCACAACAACTTACCCACCCACCCATTCGTCATCTCCCACTAACTCTTTAAGTCTTGGTTTGCCATCCCATCACCCCTACGTCTACCATCTCACCACCTCCACAAATGCCCGCACCACCTACACAACTGCCAGCACCACGAAATCCTTCCAGTCCACCACACCAAACACCATAGATTTCTTGCTCATCCATGATGCCTAACGTCCCCTCATATCCTGCTAATCCAACCACCCATCCAAAAATTCCACTAAAACTACCTCATCCATCACTCTAGTATTGTCATTGCCATATAGTTGTTTTCCTTGCCGCTTACACACCTTGCCAACGGTTAATTATAGACAACTAGCTGGCCTCATAAACTACAGAGCCTTGGTTACTACATGTCACCCCCTTTCATACAATCCATCCACATTCATTCGTGTCAAGCTATGGCAGACAGAATTAATGCACGTACATCTAATGGAATATGATGACTAGTTCCTTCCACCCGTCAAATGATTTGCAATAAAATTCTATATTGGGTATTGGGGGGGGGGGGGGGTCAATCATGTGGGAGGTAAGGAATAAATCCTATTTTTAGGAGATTTTGATGACAACATATAAGAATTAAGATATGAAATTTTACTAGCACAATCCATAAACTCATGTTTACACACTTGTGCAATAATATTCAATTTACAACAAACATATAACAACATAGTAAATTACTAACTCACATCAGTTGTATGTTGAGTGACACGCTGGTTCACTACACATACGTTGCTGATATGGATATTGTTGTTCCACATATTGCTCCCATGTCATCAAAGCTCTATAAGAGTTGTTGTATGAAATAACGTGCTCCTCATACACTTCAAGATTGACATACCTTATCATCCCAATCTTTGCAAAATGAAGAAGCGGGAGGAGATGTCCATGCTTGAGGAGCTTGGGGTTGAGGAAAAGGAGGTTGTAATGGAACACCGGCAATAGGGAAAACTATAGTATGCCCACCACTCCATGTATGCCCTCCATCACCAGAGTATGCTTAGGTGTTCACCCGACAATATTAATTAAGAGTAGTAGATCTAGTGATACATTATCTACATAATATAATCATAGATCTATTGTTAAATAGCATTAATCCTAATTTTTTTGAAGTAGATCTAAGATTTGGGTGTATTTAGAGATTTTTGGATAGCTTTTATGGTGAAAAATAGAAGGAAATAGAGAGGGGAGGGGTTGGAAATGATGAAGAATGAAAGAAATTAAGAAAACATACCTTGATTAGGGTTGATTTGAGCCAAGGAAAGAAATCGCCCAAAATCTCCTTGCTTCTTCACTCCAGCAACAGCTGGAGATGCAAGATTGCAATTGTCGTTATGTCGGGGCGGCATACCGCCGATACCGCCCTTAAGTGGGAAAATTTGCACTGCAACCTTCGAAAATCGCCGATATCGGCCGGTTTTACCGGTAAATCGACCGGTTTACCGATTTTTGCGAGCCTAATGACAGACTTGCGTGAATCGATGGCAGATGGCGTCGATATCGGTATATCGACCGATATATCGACGATATCTTCAATATCTTCTTCCTTGGCCACGACCTGCACCAAGTGGAAACGAGAACGCATCTGCGACTGTGTCATCTGTGACGCACATACCTGGACATGGTCATGACGGAGATCCCAATTCTTTTCACTTTTTGTTTTAGCCACGTCTTTAGTCATTAGCTACATGTAGGAGCATTCGTAAAGATACTATACTAGAGTAGTAACAACTAAAGCCAAATCGTTGCTCACACATGAGCCCAAAATGGCACCAGAGGCCGAGGTGGAAGCAACACTTGGAGTGGAGTTGACTAGAAGGGCGTTACTGGTTGTGGTTGAATGACACCAGTCCGAGCAAGGCTAAAGGATAAAGAGGAGGTAATGGTATTTTGGACAACAAAAACATAACAAGGCCCGCATGCGCTAAATCTAATAAATAAAAATTAACAGCTTAAGCCTGTTACCGATGAGACTAGTTACGTTTGTGGTTTGACAAGAACTTTTGATGTATAAGAACTTGAGAAAGACATTTTTGCTTGACATTCACCATTGGAAATCAGATCAAAACTTGTAAAGTGGGTAGTAAAGTAGGCTCTTGGAGGAAACACTAATTACCATCCTTCTTTGTTTCTGCAAGCAATCCAGAAGCATGTTTTTTAACCAGCTTCAAATAAGTGTCAGCTTGAAGATCAGAGACATTGAAAAGAACGATGGAACCATATTCAAACACCACCACATAGCTGCAGTTGTTCTCATTCGGCGAGACATCCTCTGATACCTACAACAGGAACAGTATCAAAACAATTTGTCAGCTACCTAAGAAGATATAAAAGCAAAGCATGACAATCAAGCATCTAAAAAAAAACCTCTATCAATCTCTGCCCTTACAGTGAATTGCAATCAAATGTCAATTTCATTAAGAACCTTTGCATAATGGTTATTCTATGAGTTTTTAGCAGATGATGGCATTAGGTTTGAGATTTAGCACAAGACAGATACCTATATTGCTTGCGTCAAATAACAGTATAGCAGAGCAGATAAATGCAAGTATGCTACCTAAAGTTGCTAAAGTTGCAATTAGCAGTCCTTGTACTCCAAAAACAACAATACAGCTAAAATAAGCGGCGGCGAACGGGAAGAGGGCTCACTGCTATGTCGCCCCTGTAGTCACAAAATCGAAGAACGGCATAATTCGCGGCACGGGAAGATGCCGGGATGACATTGTGAGAGTTTTGGACCTGCAATCCTCTTAAGTCAATCCTGCACATAACGAGTACAGTCAATACATGTCTGAAATCATAACCGGCGAGAGTATGAGAAAGAAATTAGACATTTAACGTGGCAGTACACCGACCTTGTGCAGATGAAAAAGGCCTTGACAGGGATGAAACGGCCCGTTTCCATCTGCCGGTCCTCCGCGAGGTCACGGCCGTCGCCATAGCTTCCATCCTCGGGGCGCGAAAGGGAAGGATCCTTCTGCTCAACTTCACGGCCCGGGGAGACTGTGTTTGAGACGCGGAAGGAAGAGCGTCCGATGGCCGCCTGAGACGCAGAACGGCGTGGCGGAGCAGAGCGTCCGGTGCTGAAGGAGTAGAAGAGTTTCGGCGGTAGTCTATAGGGAGCAGAGGCGAGAGCGGTGCAGATGAAGTACCGGCTGTCGGCGCCGGTGGCAGTCCGGAGCATTTGTTGCCGGAAGGAGCCCCTCTGCTAGGTGGTCACCACTCACCACTTCACCAGCAAAATCGGAAACGGAAAGTATCGAAATTTCGAACGGCGTGGAAGAGCTAGCTAGAGGTGGGCACAATGCGGCCACATAAAACCGCAAGCTGAGACCACCCTCCTATGTTTTTACGTTTTTCTGGTACTATGTTGTTACTATGTTGTTCCTGTGTTATCATGTGATTTGGTTTTCCTCGAACCTCTGTCATACCATTCAAAAGTTGACGTTCTCAACCATAAATCAATATCACATTTGAAAAATACAAATAGATTTATGTGAGTATGATATTACTACAATATATAGACAATGTAGTAATTCATAACGTAAGTGATGCTTGTATGGGTTGAAAGATACGAGTAAAAGATGGCTTCCCACCCGTGAGTGTCTAGCGACAAAAATGGTGATTCTAGTGGCGGTGGGGAAGGTCAAAAAAGAGAATGGATCGTGAATCCAGTTGATTGGCCTCCTCCA
The DNA here is from genome assembly GCA_963693085.1 of Alisma plantago-aquatica. NCBI lineage: Eukaryota > Viridiplantae > Streptophyta > Magnoliopsida > Alismatales > Alismataceae > Alisma > Alisma plantago-aquatica. The sequence goes on from OY856411.1 coordinate 298,489,788, forward strand.
ATTCCTACTTAACGCCTAAATAGAAGGAGAGATCAAACGCCTATATTGAATCAACGGAAAGGTTCGTTCTCTCAAACCTCCCCATATTCAAATGCTTTGGTCACAACAAAATCAAGATGAAAAATGGAGCAATTGTTTACCCTAAGAATATAGTGGAAGGAAATGTTCTGACTAACAAAGTTCAAACAAGCAAAAAAAAAATATTTACAACATGTTATATTGAAGATATGAAACCACATTGGTTTACGCTATAGACTTCTCTATGAATCTATGGAAGATAAAAGTTCTATAGAAATCATTTCTAGACGCAAGGGCTACTCTTTATCAACTCATCATATTTCACATTACAAAAATAGAGCTAGGTCAATGGCCTTGGTTTGTAGTCCGTAAAACACTAATCATTAAAATATGGATTCAAGGTGAGTCATTGGAGAAGTTAAAACTCAAGGAGGTGTCGATTTGGGTCAAAGTTTTTGATCTACCCTTCGATTGTGTGATGATGAGATGTCCATTCATATATCAGAAAACCTATTATGGATGATCAACCTACTCTGGAGTCCACGGATGGAGGTTGCTAGAATGTAAGTCGATGTCCCTGCTACATCTGAGTTCCTGAGTATTGTTCCATTGATCGGTGAGGATGGAGTTGAAGATACTATATCACTAGAATATTGGTGGTATCCAAACATATGTAAAACTTGTGGTATATTTGGTCATGAAGGTGTTAAATGTGATAAGAAGGTAGAAAATCATCTGAATAAGATCTGGATCCCCAAAAAAAACATATCATCAAGAATTGACAAGTGATCAAACTTCAAAAATGATTGAAGATGAAATAGTCTCTAATGCTGAAAAAATTCTAATGTTGTCAAAATTTTAGTAAATAGACCAAATTTGAGGTGATTATTGGTTCTCTTGTAATATGATAATGGAATATTTATCCATCTCGTGAAATTTGTGAATAAGATGGACAATATTTCAAAAAGAAGATAATATTATGAAGAGCATCGGGAACATATGTAATTCTCTTCCTAAAGGCCCATGTAAACAACAACAAGTTGCATACAGTTTTGGATTTCATCTATTTTCCAGCAAATTCCAATATCTATTTAATGAATCCTGAGAGCCTATAGGCACTAGGTTGGCAAGACTCCGACCACTGACCTATTTGTATGTTAGGGGCTTGAATAAGCCACAGTGACAACATGATCTCTAAGAGGCATGAACAAGGTATCAAAGTTCTACTGTGTTCATTCTTGAAACCAAAGTGAGGAAAAGGTTAATTTATAAAACCATGAATAGGGGATGCAGCTCTATTAGCTAGATTTCCAATCATTCTTGTCACTCATTGTATAGAACGGTCATTTCTTGGATGAAAGAGGGTGTCTCTATTTATAATGTATATGAATCCGATCAATGTATCCAATTTTATGTCACCCCTACTTCTGGGAATTTTTTTATTGCTAAAATATGGCCACAATAATCAAGCAACAAGGTTGATTTATGGTAATAATTAAAATATTTAATTATTGTCGGTGAAGATCCTTGGCTTCTATGAGGGAATGTCAATGCAGTGTGTTTCTATTATCATAAGTTTGGTGAATTAGAAACCTCTAATACTTCTATACAGTAGTTCAATGATTGTGTCTATCAAACTAGCATAATTGAACTTGACTTGAGAGATCCTAAGTTCATTTGACATAATATGCAAGAGGAAAAACTTGGTTGTGTCCAAACTTTATAGGATCTTTCATAACTTATCTTTTCTAAATTAAAAATTCCAATCTAGGGTGAAATAAAAGCCAACATCCATGGTGATCACAAATTAATATTATATAATTCGATGATTTTTTGTTACAAGGAAAGAATCCCTTTGACTTGTTAATGTATGTGTTTTCTGAAGTGACCTTCTAGCTATATTTGAAGAAGTTTTGAAGTATGATGTTGAAGGAATCTATATTTAAGGTGTAAGAAAATTTGAAGAATGTTAGAGTTCACATCCCATTGTCGGTCACCCAATCAACAATCAAGATTACATCTGGTTTCTAGCTAGTGATGGAATTTGTTCACGCTTACCACATTTTTGCCTATTTAATCCACTTACATCCACCCATTTACCACTCGTTGAGGGTTCTGAGGACAAAATATCCTTGATCAAAACTTAAGTAGAACTTGCCCTTCTATTAATATTTTATAAGCTTGTTTTTTTTAATCACCCAGTTGAATAATTCTGAGTAAAATGCTCAATTCCCAATCCAATTGGAAATCCAAATACCCTTTTTCTAATTTGATTAACATCATATCATTTTGACCAATAAAGAGAATAATGGAAGACTTCTCTCTTAAGTTCAATTTCTCTTTTCTCCTCTATTTTTAATATAATTTTATTCCTTGATGATAGAAACCCATATTGATAAGGAGTTTCTTATCTAAGATATCTCTAGAATCTTCCAGGAAATCGCATAGCTCAAATATGAAAAAGACTTTGTTTCCTGCCTTGGGACACCTGGAGGAAATTAACATTCTACAGAGATGTCGCATGGCAAAACTTCAAGTGTTTCATGTGGAAGCTCCAAAAGAATGAAATGTCCTACCATGTTTTTTCCATGGCACAGGATCATGACTTTTTAGTTTCTTTTCTCTAGTATGATAAGGATTTGTTCTAGAGACTTCTTTTTAGGATGTTGAACCGTCAAACCCTAATCCACAACTGTAAATGTGCCTACCCCTCCCCCGATATCCACCCTATCAAAGTCCACCATTTCGTTGACTCAAGGTCGAATTTGACTAATCCCTTGATTTGATTATGAATAAACCATTCCGTTCATTTGTGTCTAATGTTTCTAATTGACTTGAGTTAGATATACACACTCCAAATGCCAAAATTTGCAAAGCCTAGTTTGGAGACATACAAAAAGATCAATATTGAAGATTACATAGTTTAATGCTTAGATCATTTTTATAATCACTTGAAATGATTATTGTTGACTTGAGAGTTATACATTGTTCATGTTTTGATAATGACTCAACCATTCCATTCATATGTATCTAATATGTTTGTTTAAGATTAATTTCAGCCTTTAGGTACATGAAAAGGATCAAATCACACAAACCCTAGTTTGTCCAAGTTCAAGTCAAAAGCAATGCAAATGTGCAATTTGGAAAATCACTCCAAACCACCTTAGAATATTTTTGTAATCATTTTTATTGATGATATGACTTGTAAATAAGATGAGAAAAAACCAGGGATACTTAATTCCATCGTTTGATCACTTAAAAATTATTTTTGAAAATTTGTCATGGCAACTTGATCGGTCGAGTTTGAATCTCAACCGATCCATGATGGATTTTCTGAAATGAATGCATCGTTCGAGTTGCACACTCCCAGAACTCGACCGACCAACCTAATGACCAAAGTTAATTTTGGTTGATCAGTCGAGTTATTCCAAGACAAACTCGACCAATAGTTTGAAAATTAGCTTTTTCGGTTAGTGGATCAATCGAGTTACCTTTATTAAAACTCGGCTGAATGCATTGTACGAAAAACATAGAAAAAAAAGTGTTTCTAACCATTGGAGAGTTGTTAGAAACGAAATTAGATCTGGTGCAAGTTGTAAAATAGTTATTTTTCATTCTTAAGTGATCCCACACTCAAAGGAACACCCCCAGTTATAAATAGGACTTCTTAGAGTTCATTCCAAGGTTGCTCATTCATGATATCCTTGGTCCTTGCTATTGTTGAGTGTGCTACAACCCTTTAAGCCCCTTTCTATCTCTCTCATTTAAAAGCATTTCCCAGTTATGAGTGAGTTAGGCATGCTTTAAGAGAGCTATCTCAATGTTATCTTATAAAGTTCTACATCTTTCCATCTTCCCAGTCCCCTTTCTCAAAGAGCAAAGGCTGAAGTGATCTTCTCCTAGTGAAGGAGGAGTTGATGTTCTTTGCGGGCTCTGATCTCCAAACCACGATATAAACACGATTTAAACGTAGCAGAAACGGTTCTATTAACAGCGGAAGACAAAAATCACAGAAAATTAAAACTTTTCGAGATAAGAGCTTGAATCCATAAAAACTTCTTTTATAAAAGGAGATAAACTGTTTACATCTTTGATAATTACTTCTTGAGTAATTATATACAACATGATACAAAATCTCAAGAATTCAAAATCAAAATCTCAGACCAAAGGACTCCAAGGACCTGAGAGTACAGAGAACACATAGGACTGACTATCTAACTACACAACTCAGCAGTCTGAATCTCCACCTGAGATTTACTGCTGCTCCTGGTACTGCTGCTGCTGATACTGTCCACCTGCAGACCGATTCCTTCGTCCTCGACGACCACCTAAAAAGGTTGAAATCTACGGGGTGAGACAATTTTAAATAATTGTCCCAGCGAGAGTTATAACTCTTCGCCAGAAGCTTTATTATAACAATTCAAGAACAACATAGGCAATAAAAGCTTTAAGGTAATCAACAGTAGATTGTTATCAATTAGAACAACAACATTTAAGTAATATGAAGAACATGTATACTAAGTAATGTATCTTCAATCAATGTATCTCGTGGATCAACCTAAGCAGATATGCTACGCGGTTGATTATGTTTTACAAACATCATTATGCCCTGCGGAGATGAGGTATACCGCTCATACTCCAACTGATCACTATTAAGTCGCATCGGTATCATACATAGGTCATCAAAAGAGCTGGATTCTTATGACCTCATCTTCCTCAGTCAGTGTGAGGATCAACATTCAGGACATCTAATGTCTCTGCTACTATAGCTTACCAGGGTATTCTGGTACTTCGCTATTAGAGTCACAGTGGCATTCTGTACTCTCTTCTCCATCGAAAGATTTCTTGTTTACCTCTCATCGATTGCGGTATAAAAGACTTCCTCAGGAGATTAGTGTTACATCACCCCGGCATAACCCATAGTGAAGGATTGATAGATTAAGATACATCTACATCAATTCCTACACTAGGATGTAAGGACATTCACATCCATTTTCCCCACATACTCAAAAGTATGTGATCCAGGAGTTCCCTTAGGAAAACCTGTTTCACCATCATTTAACTCCTGAAAATGATGGATCTATGATCAGGGCTCTACATGGTATGATTATACTTGATTAGTTAGGTACATTTTAGTATTCTTTTAACATCATACATGTTTTCAAACATTAATCATTAGAACAGCAGTTATGAAAGTAGAATACTAAATGTATCAAGTCTAACTCACATAATCATCATTTCTCAGTACTCTCATCACAAATCATCTCTTAAAGCATGACCTTGATGGTATTCATGGCTCTCACAGCCTATCAATCTCATAAGATGCTATTAACAAGGCATCAGGATAAATCACTTATTCATAAAGCTAACAACATGCTTTCAATGAATATAGTATCATCATCCATACCTGGATACGATCATCCTTATATAGGAACCTGCATGGTTAAATCAACTGATAACAATAAATAACTCATTTAAAGAAGTTGTATCTCCCTACTCATACAAGAGCTAGGTTTCCCTGATTTTCATCAATTAGGGTTTACTATTCACAATACATGTCATCATCCTAGAATTAGGGTTTACTATTCACCTATTGGTGAATTGATCTCATTACATCACCATGTATGAGAAACATCATCATTAAAGTCTTCAGATAAGATTAAGATTCATCAATTATCATAAATAGGGTTTTCATGATCTCACATAGGTGGATCATACCCTAATCATGTACATTCATATATATTGAAGGTATTTTACTTGGATTTCAACCATAATTGGGATTTTCTCTCTCCTCTTACTCATAGGTGATGATTACATCCCTCTAGATTGGGTTAGGTCTAATCAACATTGATAAGCCTAGCCAAGTCATCACCATTGTAACCATTGGGGTTTGCATGATAAAAAGGGGTTACCTACTTGAATCCATAAAGGGTATTTTGGTAAAGTTCACCATTGATCATAACATGGGTTAATATACTAACCACTTGACCCTTAATGTCCCTAGGTATCATAAGGGTTTAGGTTGAACAACCATCAAACCATCTAAGCCTTCAAGGCATTAGGCAGACTTATCCTTAAAAGTCCCCAATAGGTTTCACACCTTCAACCTTCAAACGATCCTGAGATCGTTTAAGGTTGTAGACCGTTTAGCTTTGGCTGACTTCAAGACCGCATGACACTCAAGACCGTTTACCCTTAAATGATCTTGAGGTCGTTGACCAAGATGGGGTGAAGACCGTTTAGTCATAGTTTGACTTCTGAAGTCGTTTGAGCTCATTCGGACCTGAAGTCATATGAACTCATTCGGTCCTGAAGTCGTATGAACTCATTCGGTCCTGAAGTCGTATGAACTCATTCGGTCCTGAAGTCGTATGAACTCATTCGGTCTTGAAGTCGTATGGTCCTAAAAGCTCAAGATCGCATGGACCTCCAAGGTGATTCAAAGGGTAAACTCGATTAGGGTTTCCTATGTTGAAGCCTTCAATTGGTCTCAAGCTTGCTAACCACTTATCAATTGAGACAATTAGGGTTAGCCTTAACCAATTGGTCACTCAATTGATCCTCAATTGATATTCAATTAGGGTTGGAGTTGGTTCAATTAAGGTCTATAAACATTCAACCATCAACACTCAACAATGTGAATCCAATCGAAGTTGATCCCATCAATTGACCTCCAAATGGGCTCAAACTTGGCCCAAACGGTCTTGGGATCGTTTGGATAACCTCCAAACGGTCTTGAGACCGTTTGCCCAAGAATGCATCAAAATCTAAGTTGATTTGATAGGGGTTAATCCTTAATTAAGTCACAAATCAGCAATTTGATTATTTCAATAACCCACTGTAATGGGGTCCTCAATTGATCAAATTACCTTAACCCTAGGCCTCCAAACGGTCTTGGGTTGACACCAAACGGTCTTCAGACCGTTTGGATGAGTTCCAAACGGTCTTGAGACCGTTTGCCCATCCATCCTTTGGACTCTAGTGAAAATTCATCAAGCTTTGATCTATTGAGTTAATCATCACATCAATACTTAATTGCAATATGATTTGGTACATTTGGACCTTCAATTGGTCAACTATACTTGACCCCAGACCTCTAAACGGTCTTGGGTGATCCCCAAACGGTCTTGAGACCGTTTGGATGATTCCCCAAACGGTCTTGAGACCGTTTGGGCTAATCAACCCAAAATCACTAATTAACTCATTGGAATTTCAGCACTGATTTCAATTAGGCTTTGCCCTATTAATCAACCTTCAACTCATAACTCGTTTGGAATTAATCCATCAAATTTGGTGAGTCATTAATCAACATCATTATGAACAGTAATACCAAACGGTCAATGCTTGGTCAACCATCTTAAATGGTCTTGAGACCGTTTGCCCAAAAAGGGCAAATTAAACAGTTTGAAAATCAGAACTTAATTCAATTGGATTTGTTAATTGATTTGCTTATATCTCACGATTCCTTTGGAGTTAACCCCTCAAATTTTGTGGGTGATTAACATAAATAATTATAAACAATATTCCCATACGTTCGTCGCTTGGTCAACGCGACCAAACGGTCTTGAAGGCCGTTTGCCTTCATACGACCCTGAAACTGTTTGCCCACCAAATGGTTGTGTAAACCGTATGGGCAATTGGTGGAGGTCGTTTGGTAAAGTGGAAATCCGTGGATAAGCATAGGAGTTAACGCCCTTATCTTCTACCTCAAGAATAGTAGCAGTTCTTCACGATTTTGCTTGCAAGGATGCAAGGGAAGATAGGGAAGAAGAAGAACTAGCAACTATATGCATAGAAAAAGATGTATAATCAAAGCATAAGGTTTAGAGTTATAAAACCCACCTAAAGGTTGTTCCTTGAGCTCCAAGCTTCCAAGCTTCAGGTCTTTAATGGCGTCTTTGAGCTCCACAGGTCGGCCAAGGTGAATTCTCCAAGGAAAAGTTGGAAAGGAATGGCTAGAAAGATAAAGCTAGGTGAGCTAGCCATGAATTCAACCTTGAAATCGAGTTTCCTCCATGAATTCAAGCAAAAGGGATGATCCAAACTTACCTTGAACCCCCTGGTCATTCTCTTATGCTCCAGAGCTCTGTCTTAGTCAGATTGAGCAAGGGGGATAAGTGAGGGAATGAAAGAAACGTTCCTTTGCTTGCAAAGGAAGTGGTATATATATTTTGGGTGAAATTTCTCCATAAAGCTTCTACTTTATCCCATTTCTCATCTAAGTCCTTCCTTTCTTCTTTGCTCGTCCCTACCCCTTATTTCTAAGGACAATCTCCTTATAAGGTCAAGAATTGAAGGCAAAGAAGATCAACCCATTACTAAAGTACACATATAAAAGAGCTATTATACTTATTCCTTGATTATTTAATCACAAAGGTGTTTATTTATTATATGATTATTCAAATGAAGTGCCCTCTTCATCATTTCTACTCTAAATGATGACAAAATTTATAAAAGATATTTTAGAAGATGAAATTTACAAGTTGCACTCCAAATTTTGGGTAAATTGCATTTTATCCCAAAACCAGGGTTTCAAGCACAGGGATTGCTTCCACAGCTGCACCTTGGTGCTCAAGCTTGGGAAATCCTTCAAACTTTACCATAATCATTCTTATGATGCATCAACATCATAGGAACATCTCAACATGTGCAAATTGCAAGTTAACCCTTCTAACTGGGTAAATTGCACATAGGTCCCTGTATTACAAAACAATACTAAAACATTGTTCAATTAGGGCAGAAATGGAAATATGTGTTCCTCAAGAGTTTAATTACATGCCAAAAGATAATCATCAGTATCTTAAATACATAATTAGGCAAAACACCTAGGGTTAACTCATAACCCAGGTCAGGGATGTTACAAATTATCCACCCCTTACAAAGATTTCGTCCCCGAAATCGATAAAACGTATTAAGAGAAAAGAGCAGGGTATTTCCTTCTCATCTCCTCATCTAGTTCCCAAGTGGTTTCTTCAACACCACGGTGGTTCCAGAGGACTTTCACAAGGCTTATATCTTTCTTCTTTAACTTTTTAGTTCTACTATCAAGGATTGACACTGGTCCTTCCTCATAAGTTATATCTTCATTCAATTCTACTTCCATAGGTTGTAGAACTGACTCGGTATCTGGGTGACATTTCCTCAACATAGAAATGTGAAACACAGGGTGTAACCTCTGTAACTCTGGTGGCAGCTCTAGTTTATATGCTACCTTTCCAATCCGTTCAATGATTGGATAAGGCCCCATAAATCTAGGAGCTAACTTCCCTTTTCTTCTAAAACGAAGAACTCCTTTCCAAGGCGAGACTTTGAGATACACTCTGTTTCCGACCTGGAACTCTAAGGGTCTACGATGCTTGTCAGCATAAGATTTCTGCCTATCCTGTGCAGTCTTAATCTGTTGTTGTATTACCTTAATCTTTTCTGTAGTTTGCTGCACAAGATCAGGTCCTAACAACTGATGCTCACCAGTCTCATACCAACACAAGGGTGATCTACAACGTCTACCATACAAGGCTTCATAAGGTGCCATATCAATACTATGCTGATAGCTATTGTTATAGGCAAACTCTATCAAGCTTAGGTGTAGATCCCAACTTTCGGTAAACTGGAGAACACATGTTCTCAACAGGTCTTCCAAGGTTTGTATGGTCCTTTCCGACTGTCCATCAGTCTGTGGATGAAAGGTCGTACTAAACCTTAACTGGGTGCCTAAAGCATTATGAAGTCGTTCCCAAAAATGACTAGTGAACTGGGGACCTCTATCAGAGACGATAGTAGCTGGAACCCCATGCAAACGCACTATCTCATTTATGTAAATCTGTGCGAGCCTCTCAGCAGTGTAGGTTGTCTTGACAGGTAAGAAATGCACTATCTTACTCAACCTATCAACAACTACCCAAATGGAAGCATGTCCTTTGCTTGTCCTGGGTAGGCCAACAACAAAGTCCATGGTAACATGGTCCCACTTCCACTGTGGTATGGGTAAAGGTTGCATTGTTCCTGCAAGCTTCTGGTGTTCAGCTTTAACTTGCTGACACATAGGACACCTCAGAACAAACTCTGCAACATCCTTCTTCATTCCAGGCCACCAATACATATCTTTCAAGTTTCGATACATCTTGGTGCTCCCTGGATGCATGGCATACATCGAAGAATGAGCTTCTTCCAGGACTAACTTCCTCAAGTTGTCCACATCTGGCACTATCATCCTCCCATGATAACATGCTATTTGATCATCTGAGTCATGGAAACCATCTCGTTTCTCACTACCATACTCCGATCTAATCTGCTGAACTATAGTATCACCTTGTTGTGCTTCCTTAATCTTCTCTCTAAGGGTAGGTTTAATATGCATCTCAGCTAACAACCCGGCTAACAATGACACCTTCAACTGCACATTGTCTTGTCTCAAAGAGATAAGCATATCCCTTCTAGAGCATATTAAAGAGTTTAGTTGTGCCCTTTCCATGGTTGATGTTGCTGATTTCTTACTCAAGGCATCAGCAACCACATTAGCCTTCCCCGGATGGTAATCAATCGTACAATTGTAGTCCTTGATTAATTCCATCCAGCGGCGTTGTCTCATATTAAGCTCATGCTAAGAGAAGATGTACTTAAGGTTCTTATGGTCAGTGAAAATCTGAAACGTCTCTCCATAAAGATAATGTCTCCAGATCTTCAGGGCATGAACTACAGCAGCTAACTCCAGATTGTGTGTCGGATAGTTCTCTTCGTGTTTCTTAAGCTGTCGAGAAGCAAAAGAAATTACTTGTTTATCCTGCATCAACACACACCCTAGTCCATTCTTAGAAGCATCACAGAAAACTATATATCCTTTGCCTTGCTTAGGTAGCACAAGTATGGGTGCACTTGTCAACTTCTCCTTCAACAGCTGGAAAGATTGCTGACACTTATCACTCCAAACAAAAGGAACATCTTTCCGGGTCAACTTAGTCAAGGGTAAGGCTATGGAACTGAAATTCTTAATGAACCTTCGATAATAGCCTGCTAACCCTAGGAAACTTCGAATCTCCGTCGGCGTCTTCGGTTGTTCCCACTGTAGAACAGATTCTACCTTTGTAGGGTCAACACGAATTCCCGATGCAGATATCACATGTCCAAGAAAAGATACCTCCGGCAGCCAGAACTCACACTTGCTAAACTTAGCATACATCTTGTGTTCTCTTAGCAAGGTCAAAGCTTGGCGAAGATGCTTCTCATGCTGTTGAGCATCCTTGCTAAAAATCAGAATGTCATCTATGAAGACGACAACACACTGATCGAGGAAAGGTCGAAAAACTCTATTCATGAGTTCCATGAATGCAGCTGGTGCATTGGTTAGTCCAAACGACATAACCGTGAACTCATAGTGACCATATCTTGTCCTAAAGGCAAACTTGGATATGTCACTATCCTTAATACAGAGTTGATGATATCCAGACCTCAGGTCTATCTTTGAGAAGACGGTTGCACCATGCAACTGGTCAAAGAGATCATCAATCCTCGGCAGAGGGTAGTTATTCTTTATCGTTACTTTATTGAGTTGTCTATAATCAATGCACAACCACATTGACCCATCTTTCTTTCTAACAAACAAAACCGGAGCACCCCAAGGTGAAGTGCTCGGTCGGATAAAACCTTTCTCAAGTAACTCTTGAAGCTGTTTCTTGAGTTCTGCCATCTCAGCAGGCGCCATCCTATACGGTGTCTGGGCTATAGGTTTCGTGTATGGGATCAAATTGATTTCAAAATCAATTTCCCGAGGTGGTGGTATACCTGGAAGTTCTTCAGGAAACACGTCCTTGAATTCCCTGACTATAGGAACTTCAGCAGGGTTGAGACCTTCTTTGGTAACATCTACCACATGGGCCAAGAATGCATAACATCCTTGCCTCATCAGCTTATCAGCAATCATAGCTGACACAAGACAGGTAGGCAGAATCTTCCTTTCTCCTTGAAAGATCCACGTGTTGTTTTTATCAGCAAACACAACAAGTTTGGATTCACAATCCAAGACAACTCGATACTTCTCCAAGGTATCCATCCCGAGCATTATATCAAATCCTTGCATATCAAGTGGTATAAGGTCCACTTGAATGCGATGATCAGAAAAGAAGAGAATGCAGGGAGAGCATACCTCTTATAACACGGCAGACCCACTCAACGGAGTCTCCAAAAACAAGCTATATGCATTATGACTAACTGTCATATTGCAGTTACGAATCACTCTCCAAGTGACAAAGGAGTGCGTAGCACCCGGGTCAATCAGAACAGATACCACACAGGATTTAGACATATAAGAATATAAAAGTTCCATCTGACCTGCTACTACCCGTGGATTGACCACTGCATCAGGTGGGTTCATAGCATAGAACCTTGTTGTCGCCTAGTGTTGAGGTGGTGCTGATGATCCAGCTTGAGACGCTTGTCCACGTCCTCGAGCTGCTCCTTGAGATTGCCTTCTCTGAGATCCCTGTTGACTCTGCCTCTGAGGTTGTGTCACACTGACAGGCCTAGATCGGCAGTCCTTCATTAAATGCCCCACCTTCCCACAGTTGTAAAAGCTCCTCTCCAGTTGTTGTGGTCTGGGTGGTCCTGTGACTGACATCGATGTTGAACTATGAGTCTCTTGTTGAGGTAGGCTTCGTCCCCTGCCTCTACTCGGTGACCACTCTGTCTGAGCACTCACTCTGGGTGGTGGAGGTGTAGGTGCAGAGAATCTAGGCTTCTTAAAGTCTCTAGATGAAGAACTCTGGAACTGCGGATATCTTTTATGGGTTTGTCTCTTCTCGACTACGGATTTCTCTATCCTTCTGACTGACTCAACGAAGGTAGCAAACATCTCCCGATTCTCTAGGGCAGACACGGGAGTAGTCAAGTCGACGTTTAAACCCTTCTCGAACCTTCTGATTCTTTCTTCTTCTGTGGCAGCCATGTGCGGACAAAACCACAGTAACTCCATGAACTTAGCTTCATACTCGCCAATGTTCATCATGCCCTGCCTCAGTCTCTCAAACTGAGAGATCTTCTCATCTAGGAAGGTTTTTGGAAAATATCTATTGATAAATTCCCGACAGAAATCTTCCCACGAGATCTCCACTCCAGGCCTCTTCTGCTCTTCCATGGTCCACCAGTGACCAGAACTTCCCTTGAGAAGATAGACAGCGTGTCTAAACTTCTGAGCTTCTGCGATGTTGAGGATTCTAAAAGCTTTTTCCAATTCGGTCAACCACAGATCGGCATCTGCAGGATCAGCTATTCCAAAGTATTCGGTTGCTCTGACACGACGAAGTCGCTCGAACATCTTACTGATACCTTGTCCTTCAGGCTGGGCAGGTGTCCTAGGTGCAGGCATGGGCATCCTGTCGGTGATGTGTGTCATGGCAGTCATAAACTGCCCGAACATAGTTTGAACAGCTGGGTTTTCCATGTCAGCTGGGTCAAACTGTGGTGGCTCAGGTACAGGTTGTTCTATCTCCAGGTTCCTTGCACCTCCTTGGGGTGCAGCAACACTACTTTCTGCCACAAACTCCTCGTGTGGTTCAGACATTCTTAATTATCTTCTTCTCCTGAGGAGCAGAAGACTCTATTAGATAAGAAAGAAATACTAAGGATAGACTCGACATCATAATTCATATGTCTCTGTAGACTCAGCGAACCTAGAGCTCTGATACCACTAATTGTGGGCTCTGATCTCCAAACCACGATATAAACACGATTTAAACGTAGCGGAAACAGTTCGATTAACAGCGAAAGACAAAAATCACAGAAAATTAAAACTTTTCGAGATAAGAGCTTGAATCCATAAAAACTTCTTTCATAAAAGGAGATAAACTGTTTACATCTTTGATAATTACTTCTTGAGTAATTATATACAACATGATACAAAATCTCAAGAATTCAAAATCAAAATCTCAGACCAAAGGACTCCAAGGACCTGAGAGTACAGAGAACACATAGGACTGACTATCTAACTACACAACTCAGCAGTCTGAATCTCCACCTGAGATATACTGCTGCTCCTGGTGCTGCTGCTGATTTTGTCCACCTGCAGACTGATTCCTTCGTCCTCTACGAACACCTAAAAAGGTTGAAATCTACGGGGTGAGACAATTTTAAATAATTGTCCCAGCGAGAGTTATAACTCTTCGCCAGAAGCTTTATTATAACAATTCAAGAACAACATAGGCAATAAAAGCTTTAAGGTAATCAACAGCAGATTGTTATCAATTAGAACAACAACATTTAAGGAATATGAAGAACATGTATACTAAGTAATGTATCTTCAATCAATGTATCTCGTGGATCAACCTAAGAAGATATGCTACGCGGTTGATTATGTTTTACAAACATCATTATGCCCTGCGGAGATGAGGTATACCGCTCATACTCCAACCGATCACTATTAAGTCGCATCGGTATCATACATAGGTCATCAAAAGAGCCGGATTCTTATGACCTCATCTTCCTCAGTCAGTGTGAGGATCAACATGCAGGACATCTAATGTCTCTGCTACTATAGCTTACCAGGGTATTCTGGTACTTCGCTATTAGAGTCATAGTGGCATTATGTACTCTCTTCACCATCGAAAGATTTCTTGTTTATCTCTCATCAATTGTGGTATAAAAGACTTCCTCGGGAGATTAGTGTTACATCACCCCAGCATAACCCATAGTGAAGGATTGATAGATTAATATACATCTACATCAATTCCTACACTAGGATGTAAGGACATTCACATCCATTTTCCCCACATACTCAAAAGTATGTGATCCAGGAGTTCCCTTAGGAAAACCTGTTTCACCATCATTTAACTCCTGACAATGATGGATCTATGATCAGGGCTCTACATGGTATGATTATACTTGATTAGTTAGGTACATTTTAGTATTCTTTTAACATCATACATGTTTTCAAACATTAATAATTAGAACAGCAGTTATGAAAGTAGAATACTAAATGTATCAAGTCTAACTCACATAATCATCATTTCTCAGTACTCTCATCACAAGTCATCTTTTAAATCATGACCTTGATGGTATTCATGGCTCTCACAACCTATCAATCTCATAAGATGCTATTAACAAGGCATCAGGATAAATCACTTATTCATAAAGCTAACAACATGCTTTCAATGAATATAGTATCATCATCCATACCTGGATATGATCATCCTTATATAGGAACCTGCATGGTTAAATCAACTGATAACAATAAATAACTCATTTAAAGAAGTTGTATCTCCCTACTCATACAAGAGCTAGGTTTCCCTGATTTTCATCAATTAGGGTTTACTATTCACAATACATGTCATCATCCTAGAATTAGGGTTTACTATTCACCTATTGGTGAATTGATCTCATAACATCACCATGTATGAGAAACATCATCATTAAAGTCCTCAGATAAGATTAAGATTCATCAATTATCATAAATAGGGTTTTCATGATCTCACATAGGTGGATCATACCCTAATCATGTACATTCATATATATTGAAGATATTTTACTTGGATTTCAACCATAATTGGGATTTTCTCTCTCCTCTTGCTCATAGGTGATGATTACATCCCTCTAGATTGGGTTAGGTCTAATCAACATTGATAAGCCTAGCCAAGTCATCACCATTGTAACCATTGGGGTTTGCATGATAAAAAGGGGTTACCTACTTGAATCCATAAAGGGTATTTCGGTAAAGTTCACCATTGATCATAACATGGGTTAATATACTAACCACTTGACCCTTAATGTCCCTAGGTATCATAAGGGTTTAGGTTGAACAACCATCAAACCATCTAAGCCTTCAAGGCATTAGGCAGACTTATCCTTAAAAGTCCCCAATAGGTTTCACACCTTCAACCTTCAAACGATCCTGAGATCGTTTTGAAAACCTCTAGAGGGGGGGTGAATAGAGTTTTATATATATTTTAAAATAATTTAAACTCAAACAACCAAACTAAAGATTAAGAAGAGGAACACAGGTGTTTAGAGTGGTTCCACCTTAGCAAATACTAAGGAGTCAGTCCACTACCCGGTTGCTTACCCAACCGGGATTTTGAAAGTACTAAATTTTATTACCTCTCAAGGATGTTACATAAAATTTACAATACTTTCTAAACACCCTTTGGACAGCCTTCACCTTGAAGTAGTCTTGCCAACCTCGAAGCAGCCTTCCTTGAAGTAACTTCAAGCTCCCCCTTGAAGTAGCCTTCCTCCCGAAGTAGCTTCCCGTCAAGACAGCCTTCTGAAGTAGTCCAAAGTCTTCCTCTTCACCACGAAGAGCTTCACCCTCTCCAATCCGCAGCCTCCTACCTGGAGTAGCAAGGAGAGTACAAGTAATACAAGGAACAAGAAGGGAATAAAAGAAAATACAACTTATCCTTGTAGCTCAAGGCTTGATTTCCCTAGATCAAGCGTTTGGATTTTCCTAGCCAATATGATGGACTTGTGATTGCTAGGGTTAAGAAAATTTAGCCTATAGGACGAGCTTGAGCTAAAGGGAAAATGGCCAATTGATCACAAAGCTCAGTTCACACAGATTGCACAAGAGGGCTCAAGTATTTTCTCAAGTATAGCAAGTGTAAGAGGTAAGTTCTAGTGTCCTATGGCTTGTCCTATTTATAGGAATAGCCTAAGTATGCTTAAGGACATTCTAGATAACTTCTAGGGGGTTCCTAGTGCTTAACTAGCCGTTAGGAATAAGTTAGGCGCATTAGCAACGGCTAGTTAATTAATTCTGCAGTTGCTGTCAGAGACCATCTCGGTCGAGGCCTTGTCGACCGAGATGCCCGGTCGGTCGAGGAATTGTCGACCGACAGGCTCTCTGGATTAACGTTTATTTGCAACTGTTAACTGCTGTGTCTAACGGCTACTTTTGGATCTTTCTCGGTCGATAATGTGGTCGACCGAGAGTATCTCGGTCGAGGAGTTGGTCGACCGAGAGAGATCCTGTTTTAAGGTTTCAAGTTAGGCACTAGTTATACGTATGTGTGCATAGGTGGTCCTATTGAATGGATGACTAAGGTGTTTAGCTAGGGAAAATCCAATGCTTGATTTACATGCGATTCTAAGTACTTGTACATTATAATTTTGTACAAGTTTTTACAATGATTACATTTGCATGAAAATATAAACACTTCATGTTGGATTTCCCTTATAGTTGTGTCATCCTGCACACTCAAGTAGCTCGTCAGATAAAATGAAATGTTTGTCATAATCAAAACAAAGGGATTTTATGGATGTCCATTTAGCCAACAATCTCCCCCTTTTTGAAGATGACAAACATTTCCAAAATATGAATAGAGGAAATATAAAACATATAAATGCCATACCTTTAGATTGCTGTTTGGAACTTTTCCTCTTATTTGTATAATGTGTGCTTAGTATCCCCAATGACTTATGGAACATGAAATCCAGTTCATTTGGGAACATAGCAACTTTCAATGTAAAGCCAAGAGTATATTTTTGAAACTCATTGATTGAGTTTGTCATAAATATTTAAATTATAGTTTTATATATCTCTCCCCCTTTGTCATTTCAAAAAGATAACCGTTTTACAAAAAAAAAACTCCCCCTTAATTAGGTATCCCATAAAAAAATGAGCGAAAAAGATATCCATTGAATAGCCAAAATGTAAAGACAACAATTTGCAAATTTCCAATTTAAACGTTCATATCAATTTTGATACTAATCATAAAAGCATAAGTATTTGTTTTAAGAACCGCAGATATCAAAGAAAACATCCTCCAACGGAGTAATAAGTAGTTGCTTCCTAATGTTGTTGAATTGATCTAATGGAAGCGGTTTTGTAAAAATATCAGCCAATTGATTTTCCGTATCAACATGATGAAGGGAAACATGATTCTTTGAGATGTGATCCCTTAAGAAGTGATGACGGATTTCAATATGTTTGGCCCGGCTGTGTAAAATAGGATTGTGTGCTAAGTTTATGGCGCTTGTGTTGTCACAAAAAATAGGTGTAGATGAAAGATGAAAACCATAATCGCTTAAAACCTGTTGCATATAAAGCACTTGAGCACAACAAGACCCAGCTGCCATATATTCAGCTTCGGTTGTAGATAGGGCAACCGTGTTTTGTTTCTTGCTAAACCAAGATACTAAGGCTCTACCTAATAAGAAACATCCACCACTAGTACTTTTGCAATCAAGTCGACAACCGGCATAATCCGCATCAGTATATGCTTTAAACTCCAAGGATTGTCCTTTTGGATACCATAAACCAAAACAAGTAGTGCCGGCTAGATATCGAAGAATTCGTTTAACCGCAAGAAAATGAGATTGCATAGGCTGGGATTGAAATCGAGCACAAAGACCAACGGAAAACATAATGTCCGGTCGAGAAGCGGTTAAATATAACAAACTACCAATCATGGCTCTATATAAGGAATCATCAATAGGTTCCCCATTTTCATCCTTATCAATTTTAATAGAAGTAGCCATAGGAGTAGTAGCATGTTTGCATTGATCCATCCCAAAGCGTTTTAACAGTTCTTTAGTGTATTTTTCTTGGCTTATAAAAATTCCGGCGGGTGTTTGCTTAATTTGAAAACCAAGAAAGAATGTTAATTCACCCATAAGGCTCATTTCAAATTCTTTTTGCATAATGTCACTGAATTGTGTGCATAATGATTCATTTGAGGCACCAAAAATAATGTCATCAACATATATTTGCACAACTAAGAAATCAGATGCATATGTTTTGAAAAATAAAGTAGAATCTGAATTTCCAATAGAGAAACCATTATCAAAAAGATATGTCTTGAGCCGTTCATACCAAGTCCTAGGTGCTTGTTTTAGACCGTAAAGTGCCTTTTTAAGTTTATAAACATGATCGTCCTTTTCTGGTATTTCGAAGCCAGGTGGTTGAGCAACATAAACTTCTTCTTGTATGATGCCATTTAGAAATGCACTTTTGACATCCATTTGATATAGCTGAATGTTTTTATGGGCAGCAATAGCTAGTAACATCCTAATAGCTTCAAGTCTAGCTACGGGTGCATATGTTTCATCAAAATCTATTCCTTCTTGTTGATTATATCCTTGTGCAACTAACTGTGCTTTATTCCTTATGACTTCTCCTGCCTCATTAAGCTTGTTTCTAAAAACCCATTTAGTTCCTATGATAGTTTTATCTTGTGGTTTAGGAACTAAATCCCATACATCGTTTTTAGTGAATTGATTTAATTCTTCTTGCATGGCTATTATCCAGTAATCATCCTTAAGAGCTTCGGATATTTTCTTAGGTTCAATGATAGAGACAAAAGCCATGTTTGCAACATCTTGGAAAGAGGACCTAGTTTTGACTTTATCATTTGGATCTCCAATAATTAGCTCTTGGGGATGATCCTTGATCAGCCTAGGTGTAGGTTGTGTTTCAACTGGAGGATCAGATGTGGGAGTTTTCTCATTATCATTGGGAATGGTTATAGTGTCAAACTGATTAGTGAGATCAATGATATCTAAATTTGTGGATTTTGATTCTTCATGAAAAGAAACATGAATGGATTCCTCAACTTTTCTAGAGATAGTGTTATATACCCTAAACGCTTTGCTAGAAGTAGAGTATCCCAAGAAGAATGCTTTGTGTGATTTAGAATCAAACTTGTCTCTATCATCCTTGGTGTTTAAAATGTAACATGTAGAGCCAAAAGTATGGAAGTAGTCAACTCTAGGTTTCTTAGAGTGTATTATTTCATATGGAGTTTTCTTCAAGTGAGAGTGAACCGTGACTCTATTTAGCACATAACAAGCAGTGTTTACAGCTTCAGCCCAAAAGGTTTTAGGTGTGTTGTGTTCAAGCATCATGGTCCTAGCCATTTCTTGTAAAGATCGATTTTTCCGTTCTACAATACCATTTTGTTGTGGGGTGCGTGGAGCAGAGAAATTGTGAGTATACCCCTGAGAAGTACAAAAAGTTTCAAATGTATGATTTTCAAATTCTCCACCGTGATCACTTCTAATGGTACATATTTTATGTTGTAAAAGATTCTCAATCTTAGAACAAAATTGCATAAAGACATGAATAGTATCATCTTTAGTTGCAATAAAATGTACCCATGTAAATCTACTATAATCATCAACAATAACAAAATAGTATCGTTTACCACCAATAGATTGTGTTCTCATTGGTCCAAATAAATCCATATGAATTAATTCTAAGGATCTACTGGTGCTAAGTACATGTTTTGATTTAAAAGATGTTTTGGTTTGCTTTCCCATTGTACAAGGTTCACAATTTGCAACTTGATCAAAAGACAAAGCAGGTAATCCACGAACAAGATCATATTTTACTAACTTTTTAATAGCATGTGAACTAGCATGACCAAGCTTTTTATGCCATAGTTGTAAGGTGTTTTCATTTGCAAGTAAGCATTTACCTACTACTGATTTCATAGAGTTTGGTTTAAGGATATAAAGATTTCCAACTCTATTTCCTTCATAAACAACAGTTGTAGTATTTTCTATCAATAATTTGCAGCAGGTTTTGTTAAATAGCACATCATAACCACTATCACATAGTTGACTTACACTTATTAAGTTATGGTGCAATCCATCAACTAGTAGAACATTTTTTATTTCAAGATTTGTTCCAACATTACCTATTCCAACAATTTTGCCCTTACCATTGTCTCCAAAAGTAACCGTTCCACTTTTCTTTTCTTCAAAGGTTTGAAAGGCGTCCTTGTTCCCGGTCATATGTTTGGAGCAGCCACTATCAACTACCCATTCCTGCATTAGAATTTAGATTTTGGTACCCATGTGATGGTCCGATAAGGTTAGAAACTTTTAAAATGCATATGTGTATAAAAGTTCTGATACAGAAAACTAGTCGGTCGACAATTGTTCGACCGATATAATTCTCGGTCGACAATTTGTCGATCGAGCATGTTACTGTGTCACAATCAAAAAGAACAGAAAATTTTTCGGTTGACCAATTTTCGACCGAAATGAGTACTGGAAGATTTTCGATTTGTTAAAGACATCCAGTCGGTCGACAATACTTCGACCGACCCAGAGCTCGGTCGACAGTACTTCGACCGACGAAGTTTCTGTTTTATTACACCAATGCAGAAAAAATAATACCATTAAGCATAGCATCGTTTGTTGAGATAGGACAATATAAATTGCAAAAATTAAGTATTTTGTCATATCTCAACTTCATTCCATTCTTCTAAGTTTGGAGTCTTGGGGTCCAAACTAAGTTGGACTTCTTAGTCTTGTAGGGGCATGAAAAACAGTAATGTCCAAGACGTAAACAGAAATGACAAGTAATAGAATCAACTTCATTTCTTTTTCTAGCCATTGTGTTTTTGGGTACAAACATAGTTTGGGTCTTTTTGGTTTGGTTTTTCTTTGGAACATATCCCAAACCTTTTCTTCCATTGAAGGTCGGACCACTCTTTAATATGTTATCAAGAATATCTTTTCTTTTTAACTCATAAAGTTCTCTTTGCAACTGAGCAATGTCATTCATTTTCTTATGTATATCTTTTCTTGCCTGGTCTAAATCAGAAAGCAATGAATCCTTTTCTTTTACAATATTGTCATAGTCCGAATGATTGCACAAGATAGGTTGAGTTTGAAAAGCTTGTAGTTTAGCTAACAAATCAGTCTTTTCTTTTGATAGAAGATCAACATTAGTCTCCAAAGTAAGTAGTTTTCTAGTGCAATCATCTAAAGATGTTTTTAAAGATACATTTTCAAGATCAATGTTATTCTTTTCGGAAGAAAGTTCATCTATTTTGGCAATGAGCTCATTGTTTGATTTTATAGTCCTTTTTAGTTTCTTCTTGGCATCAACATATTTATCATAAGTTTCTTGTAAGCTAGCTACTAACTCTTCTTTAGGAAGATCAACTAGGCTTACCTCTTGAGATTCTTCATCTTCTCTTGCCATTAGACATTCTACTTTATCTTCTCCGCTTTCACTTTCACTCGTTTCATCCCATGCCGCTTTATAAGCTTTTTCTTTCTTCTTATGTGAGCTTTTCTTTTCTTAGCTTTGGGACATTGATTTTTGAAATGTCCTTTCTTTCCACATTCGAAGCACCTGGGAGTGGAAGAAGAGCTAGAAATTTTATTAGATTTAAACCTTCTATATTTCTTACCGTTGACTATCAATGCTTCTTCTCCTTCTTCTTCACTAGATTCCTCACTCTCTTGTGAGAGAGCTTTTGATGCTTTGAAAGCCACGTCTTTCTTTGGCCCACGTTGATGTTCATGTTCTCTTCTTTCTTCCTCTTCTAGGTCTGCCTCATGAGCTTCTAAGTTTCCGATGAGCTACTCCATTTTGAGGCGAGTGAGGTCGTTTGCTTCTGCAATAGCTGTCACCTTTGGTTTGTATCGAAGTATTTTTGATACCTGATCTTCCTCAAGAACAGGTTTCCCTAAAGCACTCAAACCATTAACAATAGTAGAAAATTTTGAATACATTTCACTAATAGTTTCGTTTGGATCCATACGAAAATGTTCAAATTTGGTTTTAAGCAAACTAACTTTAGAGTTTTTAACTTGAACAGTACCCTCATATGTTATAGATAATCTATGCCAAATGTCATATGCGGTATCACAGTTTGATACTCTATTAAATTCACCTACTGAAATGGAACAATATAAAATGCTTACTGCCTTTGCATTCATTTGGGCCATTTTTACCGTATTAGCATCCCATACTTCGAACTCGTCTTGTGGAAGTGTGTATGGTGTAGATACCATTCTCCAAAGATCCCAATTGATTCCTTGGAAGTAAAATTGCATTCTTCTCTTCCAGTATTGATAGTTTGTCCCGTCAAATGCCGGAGGTCGAGCAACGAGCGTTCCTTCAATGTTAAGGTTGTTGAGCACTCCATCCCCCATCTTTTCTTCAAGACTTTGTTAGGGCTCCTTGAAGCCTGCTCTGATACCAATGAAAACCTCTAGAGGGGGGGTGAATAGAGTTTTATATATATTTTAAAATAATTTAAACTCAAACAACCAAACTAAAGATTAAGAAGAGGAACACAGGTGTTTAGAGTGGTTCCACCTTAGCAAATACTAAGGAGTCAGTCCACTACCCGGTTGCTTACCCAACCGGGATTTTGAAAGTACTAAATTTTATTACCTCTCAAGGATGTTACATAAAATTTACAATACTTTCTAAACACCCTTTGGACAGCCTTCACCTTGAAGTAGTCTTGCCAACCTCGAAGCAGCCTTCCTTGAAGTAACTTCAAGCTCCCCCTTGAAGTAGCCTTCCTCCCGAAGTAGCTTCCCGTCAAGACAGCCTTCTGAAGTAGTCCAAAGTCTTCCTCTTCACCACGAAGAGCTTCACCCTCTCCAATCCGCAGCCTCCTACCTGGAGTAGCAAGGAGAGTACAAGTAATACAAGGAACAAGAAGGGAATAAAAGAAAATACAACTTATCCTTGTAGCTCAAGGCTTGATTTCCCTAGATCAAGCGTTTGGATTTTCCTAGCCAATATGATGGACTTGTGATTGCTAGGGTTAAGAAAATTTAGCCTATAGGACGAGCTTGAGCTAAAGGGAAAATGGCCAATTGATCACAAAGCTCAGTTCACACAGATTGCACAAGAGGGCTCAAGTATTTTCTCAAGTATAGCAAGTGTAAGAGGTAAGTTCTAGTGTCCTATGGCTTGTCCTATTTATAGGAATAGCCTAAGTATGCTTAAGGACATTCTAGATAACTTCTAGGGGGTTCCTAGTGCTTAACTAGCCGTTAGGAATAAGTTAGGCGCATTAGCAACGGCTAGTTAATTAATTCTGCAGTTGCTGTCAGAGACCATCTCGGTCGAGGCCTTGTCGACCGAGATGCCCGGTCGGTCGAGGAATTGTCGACCGACAGGCTCTCTGGATTAACGTTTATTTGCAACTGTTAACTGCTGTGTCTAACGGCTACTTTTGGATCTTTCTCGGTCGATAATGTTGTCGACCGAGAGTATCTCGGTCGAGGAGTTGGTCGACCGAGAGAGATCCTGTTTTAAGGTTTCAAGTTAGGCACTAGTTATACGTATGTGTGCATAGGTGGTCCTATTGAATGGATGACTAAGGTGTTTAGCTAGGGAAAATCCAATGCTTGATTTACATGCGATTCTAAGTACTTGTACATTATAATTTTGTACAAGTTTTTACAATGATTACATTTGCATGAAAATATAAACACTTCATGTTGGATTTCCCTTATAGTTGTGTCATCCTGCACACTCAAGTAGCTCGTCAGATAAAATGAAATGTTTGTCATAATCAAAACAAAGGGATTTTATGGATGTCCATTTAGCCAACACGTTTAAGGTTGTAGACCGTTTAGCTTTGGTTGACTTCAAGACCACATGACACTCAAGACCTTTTACCCTTAAACGATCTTGAGGTCGTTGCCCAAGATGGGGTGAAGACCGTTTAGTCATAGTTTGACTTCTGAAGTCGTTTGAGCTCATTCGGACCTGAAGTCGTATGAACTCATTCGGTCGTGAAGTCGTATGAACTCATTCGGTCCTGAAGTCGTATGAACTCATTCGGTCCTGAAGTCGTATGAACTCATTCGGTCCTGAAGTCATATGAACTCATTCGGTCCTGAAGTCGTATGGTCCTAAAAGCTCAAGATCGCATGGACCTCCAAGGTGATTCAAAGGGTAAACTCAATTAGGGTTTCCTATGTTGAAGCCTTCAATTGGTCTCAAGCTTTCTAACCACTTATCAATTGAGACAATTAGGGTTATCCTTAACCAATTGGTCACTCAATTGATCCTCAATTGATATCCAATTAGGGTTGGAGTTGGTTCAATTAAGGTCTATAAACATTCAACCATCAACACTCAACAATGTGAATCAAATCGAAGTTGATCCCATCAATTGACCTCCAAACGGGCTCAAACTTGGCCCAAACGGTCTTGGGATCGTTTGGATAACCTCCAAACGGTCTTGAGACCGTTTGACCAAGAATTAATCAAAATATAAGTTGATTTGATAGGGGTTAATCCTTAATTAAGTCACAAATCAGCAATTTGATTATTTCAATAACCCACTGTAATTGGTCCCTCAATTGATCAAATTACCTTAACCCTAGACCTACAAACGGTCTTGGGTTGACACCAAACGGTCTTGAGACCGTTTGGATGAGTTCCAAACGGTCTTGAGACCGTTTGCCCATCCATCCTTTGGACTCTAGTGAAAATTCATCAAGGTTTGATCTATTGAGTTAATCATCACATCAATACTTAATTGCAATATGATTTGGTACCTTTGGACCTTCAATTGGTCAACTATACTTGACCCCAGACCTCTAAACGGTCTTGGGTGATCCCCAAACGGTCTTGATACCGTTTGGATGATTCCCCAAACTGTCTTGAGACCGTTTGGGCTAATCAACCCAAAATCACTAATTAACTCATTGGAATTTCAGCACTGATTTCAATTAGGATTTGCCCTATTAATCAACCTTCAACTCATAACTCGTTTGGAATTAATCCATCAAATTAGGTGAGTCATTAATCAACATCATTATGAACAGTAATACCAAATGGTCAATGCTTGGTCAACCATCTTAAATGGTCTTGAGACCGTTTGCCCAAAAAGGGCAAATTAAACAGATTGAAAATCAGAACTTAATTCAATTGGATTTGTTAATTGATTTGCTTATATATCACGATTCCTTTGGAGTTAACCCCTCAAATTTTGTGGGTGATTAACCTACATAATTATAAACAAGATTACCATACTTTCGTCGCTTGTTCAACGCGACCAAACGGTCTTGAAGGCCGTTTGCCTTCATACGACCCTGAAACCGTTTGCCCACCAAATGGTTGTGTAAACCGTATGGGAAATTGGTGGAGGTCGTTTGGTAAAGTGGAAATCCGTGGCTAAGCATAGGAGTTAAAGCCCTTATCTTCTACCTCAAGAACAGTAGCAGTTCTTCACGATTTTGCTTGCAAGGATGCAAGGGAAGATAGGGAAGAAGAAGAACTAGCAACTATATGCATAGAAAAAGATGTATAATCAAAGCATAAGGTTTAGAGTTATAAAACCCGCCTAAAGGTTGTTCCTTGAGCTCCAAGCTTCCAAGCTTCAGGTCTTTAATGGCGTATTTGATCTCCACAGGTCGGCCAAGGTGAATTCTCCAAGGAAAAGTTGGAAAGGAATGGCTAGAAAGATAAAGCTAGGTGAGCTAGCCATGAATTCAACCTTGAAATCGAGTTTCCTCCATGAATTCAAGCAAAAGGGATGATCCAAACTTACCTTGAACCCCCTGGTCGTTCTCTTATGGTCCATAGCTATGCCTTAGTCAGTTTGAGCAAGGGGGATAAGTGAGGGAATGAAAGAAACGTTCCTTTGCTTGCAAAGGAAGTGGTATATATATTTTGGGTGAAATTTCTCCATAAAGCTTCTACTTTATCCCATTTCTCATCTAAGTCCTTCCTTTCTTCTTTTCTCATCCCTACCCCTTATATCTAAGGACAATCTCCTTATAAGGTCAAGAATTGAAGGCAAAGAAGATCAACCCATTACTAAAGTATACATATAAAAGAGCTATTATACTTATTCCTTGATTATTTAATCACAAAGGTGTTTATTTATTATATGATTATTCAAATGAAGTGCCCTCTTCATCATTTCTACTCTAAATGATGACAAAAGTTATAAAAGATATTTTAGAAGATGAAATTTACAAGTTGCACTCCAAATTTTGGGTAAATTGCATTTTATCCCAAAACTAGGGTTTCAAGCACAGGGATTGCTTCCACAACTGCACCTTGGTGCTCAAGCTTGGGAAATCCTTCAAACTTTACCATAATCATTCTTATGATGCCTCAACATCAGAGGAACATTTCAACATGTGTAAATTGCAAGTTAACCCTTCTAACTGGGTAAATTGCACATAGTTCCCTATATTACAAAACAATACTAAAACATTGTTCAATTAGGGCAGAAATGGAAATGTGTTCCTCAAGAGTTTAATTACATGCCAAAAGATAATCATCAGTATCTTAATTACATAATTAGGCAAAACACCTAGGGTTAACTCATAACCCAGGTCAAGGATGTTACAAATTATCCACCCCTTACAAGGATTTCGTCCCCGAAATCGATAAAACATATCAAGAGAAAAGAGCAGGGTATTTCCTTCTCATCTCCTCCTCTAGTTCCCAAGTGGTTTCTTCAACACCATGGTGGTTCCAGAGGACTTTCACAAGGCTTATATCTTTCTTCTTTAACTTTTTAGTTCTACTATCAAGGATTGACACTGGTCCTTCCTCATAAGTTATATCTTCATTCAATTCTACTTCCATAGGTTGTAGAACTGACTCAGTATCTGGGTGACATTTCCTCAACATAGAAATGTGAAACACAGGGTGTAACCTCTGTAACTCTGGTGGCAGCTCTAGTTTATATGCTACCTTTCCTATCCGTTCAATGATTGGATAAGGCCCCATAAATCTAGGAGCTAACTTCCCTTTTCTTCCAAAACGAAGAACTCCTTTCCAAGGCGAGACTTTGAGATACACTCTGTCTCCGACCTGGAACTCTAAGGGTCTACGACGCTTGTCAGCATAAGATTTCTGCATATCCTGTGCAGTCTTAATCTGTTGTTGTATTACCTTAATCTTTTCTGTAGTTTGTTGCACAAGATCAGGTCCTAACAACTGATGCTCACCAGTCTCATACCAACACAAGGGTGATCTACAACGTCTACCATATAAGGCTTCATAAGGTGCCATATCAATACTATGCAGATAGATATTGTTATAGGCAAACTCTATCAAGCTTAGGTGTAGATCCCAACTTTCGGTAAACTGGAGAACACATGTTCTCAACAGGTCTTCCAAGGTCTGTATGGTCCTTTCTGACTGTCCATCAGTCTGTGGATGAAAGGCCGTACTAAACCTTAACCGGGTGCCTAAAGCATTATGAAGTCGTTCCCAAAAATGACTAGTGAACTGGGGACCTCTATCAGAGACGATAGTAGCTGGAACCCCGTGCAAACGCACTATCTCATTTATGTAAATCTGTGCGAGCCTCTCAGTAGTGTAGGTTGTCTTGATAGGTAAGACATGCACTGTCTTAGTCAACCTATCAACAACTACCCAAATGGAATCATGTCCTTTGCTTGTCCTGGGTAGGCCAACAACAAAGTCCATGGTAACATGGTCCCACTTCCACTGTGGTATGGGTAAAGGTTGCATTGTTCCTGCAGGCTTCTGGTGTTCAGCTTTAACTTGCTGACACACAGGACACCTCAGAACAAACTCTGCAACATCCTTCTTCATTCCAGGCCACCAATACATATCTTTCAAGTTTCGATACATCTTGGTGCTCCCTGGATGCATGGCATACATCGAAGAATGAGCTTCTTCCAGGACTAACTTCCTCAAGTTGTCCACATCTGGCACTATCATCCTCCCATGATAACAGGCTATTTGATCATCTGAGTCATGGAAACCATCTCGTTTCTCACTACCATACTCCGATCTAATCTGCTGAACTACAGTATCACCTTGCTGTGCTTCCTTAATCTGCTCTCTAAGGGTAGGTTTAATATGCATCTCAGCTAACAACCCGGCTAACAATGACACCTTCAACTGCACATTGTCTTGTCTCAAAGAGATAAGCATATCCCTTCTAGAGCATACTAAAGAGTTTAGTTGTGCCCTTTCCATGGTTGATGTTGCTGATTTCCTACTCAAGGCATCAGCAACCACATTAGCCTTCCCCGGATGGTAATCAATCGTACAATTGTAGTCCTTGATTAATTCCATCCAGCGGTGTTGTCTCATATTAAGCTCATGCTGAGAGAAGATGTACTTAAGGTTCTTATGGTCAGTGAAAATCGGAAACGTCTCTCCATAAAGATAATGTCTCCAGATCTTCAGGGCATGAACTACAGCAGCTAACTCCAGATCGTGTGTCGGATAATTCTCTTCGTGTTTCTTAAGTTGTCGACGCCCGGTCGAAGTGATGGACTTCATCAACATAGTCGACCTGGAGCATCTCTTTGGAGTACAAAAGCTGAAGGACTTCATCAATCCATCCTTTCCTTCCTATTCCATTAAGGTAGTCAACGAATTCTATGCCAATCTCTTATCCCACACCGAAAATGAAACCACATTCTTCTACACCATGGTCAATGGGCGTAGTTTTAAATTTTCCGAAGGGGATATTCTTGACATGCTAGAAATTGATATAGATGAATATCAAGATTTCCTTGACCTTACCACCGGCAATCCAATAAATTTATTTTCCCATGATGACCACTCCACTAGCCTTAGTGATATAAAAAGAGCCATATTTCAAGCCAATACCACTTGTCATGAAGATAGGGGAACCTATTATGCAATAAACCTAAAACCGGCATGTAGAATAGTAAACCTCATTGTTTCCACCAACATACATCCACGAGCCAATAAATCTGAGGTTCCTATTTTCCGTATGTGTCTAATTTATGCTATCATAAAAGAAATTCCCATCAACTTCATTTGCATAATACTTAAAAATATGCTTGAGTTTTCTGGCAATCCACCATATGCCGATTTTGTATGCCAGATTACTCAACATTGTCTTAAGTTAAACATTGAAGATATGGGATACATATGGGAGCGTAGACCACCAAAGATAAGTAAGAACACCGTAGAGAAGATGGGGATTGACTTTGGTCATAAAAGGGCTAGAGTAGAAGGAGAATCATCACATCAAGATATACCACCACCCCCTCCTCCTACTAATCTTTCTATTGATCCCATCCAAAATACTCTCACTTATCTTGTTGGCTCCCAATATCATCTCAGTAACCAACTCAACTATACCCATCATGCCATGACATACTTAAATCAAAGAATGCAAAATCTTTCTCCGGCTAAAACCGATGAATATCCGCATTCTTTAAATCCTGGCATGCTCAACCCATTTAACCCTTCATACAACTATTATCAACCTCCACCTCCACCATCAATGGATCTTGCACATACTCAATTTTCCTCCATACAATTGCAAGATATAGCTGCTCACTTCCGATTTGACCGAGTTCCCACATTTTTGGAAGCATATGCATTAGCTATGACAGGTGCTTTAGATTGGCAAACTCTGGTCAAATATTATGGAGCCGAGCCATTCCTTGGGAAAGATCCGGACATCGATGTAATTCTTAAATCTTTCCTGTGAAGTGTTGGAGTTGTACTAGTTGTAATAAAAATGATTAGTCAAATTCTATATGATTGTAATCTTCTTCATGCTATTGAATGAAATTTGCCATTTTTTATTTGATGAGACATCTTCAAAATATGGATCACAAGTTCATTATTGTAGAGCATAACAAATGAAGGGAATAATAGTTAAAACAGGCAACTATTACAATTGTAATTGAATTTCCAAATGCAAAATAGTTCTCCAGAAACATTCTCGGTCGAGCAACTAGTCGACCGAGAACATTGTCGGTCGAGCAATTGTCGACCGACTGGGTTTCTGTTTTTCCAGATTGACATAAATTGCATACATCTTTGTTAAATCTTGGACATTTTATATATTTGCTTAGTATTCAAACTTTCATTTGAGATATCTATCTAAGGGGGAGCAAAGCATAAGAAAAAGGGGGAGATCATCAAAACTTTGACCATTTGATTGAAGAAGCTTACAAAAATATTGTAATCACCATGTGTAGCTGAAAATTTTCAAGAAATTTATGAATTTATTGAAAATGGTATCTTGTATTTACAGGAATTCTCTACCCAAAATAGGGCTTTTTTGATGGAGACATTTTTATGTACTCTAAGCTTAGAGGATTCTCATTTAATCTAGGGCTTAACATCCTTTGATACATGAGAAATCAATATACATTCATCATATGCTTAAGGGAATCTCATATCATTTCAAGGCTTAACATCCTTTGCGAATGATTGAGAAACAAATTGTGGATAAATTAGATAAAAATCCATGTTCCTAATAGGATATCTAATTAAGGGGGAGCATTATCTTAAGGGGGAGAAGAAAAATAAAAACATTCAACTTGGATATCTTTTTGAAATGACAAAGGGGGAGAAAGAATATAAAAATACAAATGAGTTTCATCACATCTTGGCCAGCACTCACTTGAAAAACATAAATAGCTACAAAAGGAAAATTTTCAGGTATGAAACTCACATGCTTTATATTTCCTTATTTCATATTTAGGAAATGTTTGTCATCTTCAAAAAGGGGGAGATTGTTGGATAAATTGGATATCATGATAAATCCCTTTGTTTCGATGATGACAAACATTTCATTCTTATTAATCTAACTAGCTACTTAAGTGTGCAGGACTAAGCAGGATGACAAAGTAGCAAGGGAAAATCCAAGAGCTTACTTAGTTATATTTTCATGCAATGTAATCAATGTTGTAAAACTTGTACAAATATATAATGTACAAGTACTTAGAATTGCATGTAAATCAAGCGTTAGATTTTCCCTAGCCAAACACCATAGTTAAGACATGTCATCCCATTTAATTTGGATCACCTTTGCACACTCACACATATAATTAATGTTTAAATTGAAACCTTGAAACAGGATCATTCTCGGTCGACAAACTCCTCGACCGAGACACTCTCGGTCGACAAACTCCTCGACCGAGAAAGATCCAAAGTAGCCGTTAGACACAACAGACAAAGTAGTTGGCAGTTGCAAATGAACGTTAATCCAGAGAGCCTGTCGGTCGACAAAACTTCGACCGAGTAGGTGTCTCGGTCGACCATTCCTCGACCGAGATGGTCTCTGACAGGAACTGCAGAATAAATTAATTAGCCGTTGTTAAAGCAACAACTTTGTACCTAACGGCTAGTTAAGCACTTAGAAACCCCTAGAAGTTGTCTAGAACGTCCTTAAGCATATTTAGGCCATTCCTATAAATAGGACAAGCCATAGGACACTAGAATTCACTTGTTACACTTGAGAATACACTTGAGCATACTTGAGCAATCTTTTGCAAGCAAATTTGAGCACTGTGATCATAGGCCTACATTCTCTTTAGCTCAATCTCGTGTCCTATAGGCTAGATTCTCCTACCCACAGCAATTACAAGTTCACATACTTGGCTAGGAGATCTTACGCTTGATCTAGGCATATCAAGCCTCGGGCTTAAAGGATAAGTTGTAATTTCCTTTTTCTTTCTTGTTCCTTGTTATCTTTTGTACTCTCCTTGCTACTCCCAGGGTTGGAGGCTACGGATTGGAGAGGGTTGACTTCTCGGAGGAGAAGGGGACTTCAAGCTACTTCAAGAAGGCTATCACACGGGAAGCTACTTCAGAAGGCTGGTGCAACGGGAGTTGGTGCATCTACTTCAAGGGAAGGCTGCTTCGAGTTGGGCGATTACTTCTAGGTGAAGGCTGCTTGAAGGGTTTAGGGAAAAGAGATTGTATTTTATGTAATTCCTTGAGAGGTAATAAAATAAATTTCTTTTCAAATCCCGGTTGGGTAAGCAACCGGGTAGTGGACTGACGGCTATAGTATTTGCTATAGTTGGAACCACTCTAAACCTTGTGTCTCCTTGTCCAATATTTTTCTTTGTGGTTGCTTGATTAATTAATTGTTAAAATTTCTATAAAATTCTATTCACCCCCCCTCTAGAGGTTTTCAATTGGTATCAGAGCAGGCTTCAAGGAGCCCTAACCAGGTCTTGAAGAGATAAAGGGAGGAGGTGACTACAACCACAAGAAAAGGAGCATGGACCAATGTGCGACAAGTTGCAATTGGTGCTTAGGAACAAAGCACTCTACGTCTAGATGTCCATGGAGGTCAAAGAAAGAAGATACACATAAAGAATGTTTCGTTGCTACAATAAGTGAGGAAGAAGAAGAAGAGGTAAGCTTGCTTGATTTACCTAAAGAAGAGTTAGTTACTATTATTGAAGAAACACATAATAAATATGTTGAATGCAAAAAGAAATTAAAGAAATCAAATAAAGAAAATGATGATCTAAATGCTAGATTTCTTGAGCTTACATCCGAAAATGACGATTTATATGCTAAATTGAATACTCTTGGTTTTGAAAAAGATAGCATTATGTCTGACAATCGTACTTTGAAATCATCTCTAAGTAATAGTGAAGTAAAAATTTTCACTCTAGAGACTAACTATGATCTTCTATGTCAAGAAAAGACTGAATTGCTTGCAAAGATAAATGATATTCAAAAACAACCTATATTGTGCACCCATGTAGATTATGACAATATAGTGAAAGAAAGAAATATGTTATCATTCAATCTAGACCAAGCAAAATTAGATATCAAGAAAAGAATGGATGAGATCGTTAAGTTGCAACAAGAAGTTAGTAAGTTAAGCAACAATGGAATCCTTGATAGAATATTAGAAAATTCCTATCATCAAATAGGGAGAAGAGGACTAGGTTATAAGCCTAAGGAGAAATCCTATCAACAACCTAGTTGGAGAAGGACACAAGCAAGTCAATCCATGAATGTACATAGAGGCAAATATACTTTTGTACCAAAGAACAACCTAGACCAAAATCATAGAAAGAGATATGAGGTTGATTCTATATGTTGCCACTATTGTTCACGTCTTGGACATTACTCCTTCTCATGCCCATACAGGAAAAAGAATGTTGAGATGGTATGGGTTCCAAAATCCCCAAATTGATTCGATTAGACTAAGTTGAGATATGACCAAAGTCTCAAATTTGCACATCTTTTTGTCTATCTCAACTTAACATATAGGGATAACAAATTTATAATAAATTTGATATCACTCTGATATCCATATGTTTTATCTCAAACTGATCTTCGAAATAATTGAATTAGATACAACCTTTATTGCATAGATTTCTGAAACAGTTTCCAGAAACATGGTCGGTCGAGCAGTTGTCGACCGAGAAAATGTCGGTCGAGCAATTGTAGACCGAGCATATCACTGTTTTTTTGAGCTGATGTAAATTTTCTTTACTGTATGAAAATTATTCTTGAAAGATTATATGGATCATGCTTAGATTAAAGAAAAATCCTATTTAATCATACTCTTATTGCAAATTTATCTCTTAGAAATACTTGTAATGATTAAAATGTTTCAAATCGACTTTTGAAAATACTCATTGTGCTCAGCATCACTTAATATGCTTCATCATATTTGATGCCCTTACTAAGTTCTCATAATTTGTACACTTTAATGAGCCTCATATTGATATTCGTAAGCTATCTGCAGAACTTACTCTTCACGTATGAATATTTTTTGGAAACCTGCAGAATATGCCTCTTGGTTAAAATAAAATTTGACCAAGGGGCGCCATGGTCGTAATCAAGGGCGACCTAAAATAAACTTTGATAAAAATTGTTTATTTGGACATTATTTTATTGAACTTAATCTTAGCATATTTTTAAATCAAAACTTAAATCATTTGTAGTAATTAGAAGCCTTAAATATTATTACTCCCTTGGAATATACATATATATGCTCTACAAAAATGTTCTATGATTTGCATTAAAATACAGTCAAAAATTGAACTCAGTAAGTCTATCGGTCGACGACTTCGTCGACCGAGAACCACTCGGTCAGCCCATCTTACTCGACCGACAAATTCTAAACAGACTCAGTATTGGACGAACTGTCGGTCGACGAGTGCTCGACCGAGACAATGTCGGTCGACAAGCGCTCGACCGAGAAATAGCCGTTGGATATGACTGTTGCAACCCGACCGTTATGACCGTTTTCTTTACCGTTGGAGGACCAAGTGGCGCGTCTGCAACTCGACCATTGCGGACGCTCGGTCGACGAGTCGTCGACCGACCAGGTCACTGGAATTCTATAAATAAGTGCAAAAACGAGCCACTTACTCACACTTGCATTTCCTTGCCTCCATAGTCCATCTCTAGTGCAATTTCGTGCAATCCTTCAGCATTCTTACCCTCAAATCTTCCTCGCTTTTTCTCCAAACACAATGGCCTCATCATCAGCTATCCGTGGGAAGAAGAAAGTTGCTGGTAGAAAAAGAAGAGAAGATCGGGAAGCCACTCCGCCACTGACGATCATCAATGACATCGCCTTCGTCGACGGAGATGCTGGAGATAGATACTTTCGACTTTCCTCTAAAGCTCCTCTTCCCCGACGCCCAGTCGAAGTGATGGACTTCATCAACATAGTCGACCTGGAGCATCTCTTTGGAGTACAAAAGCTGAAGGACTTCATCAATCCATCCTTTCCTTCCTATTCCATTAAGGTAGTCAACGAATTCTATGCCAATCTCTTATCCCACACCGAAAATGAAACCACATTCTTCTACACCATGGTCAATGGGCGTAGTTTTAAATTTTCCGAAGGGGATATTCTTGACATGCTAGAAATTGATATAGATGAATATCAAGATTTCCTTGACCTTACCACCGGCAATCCAATAAATTTATTTTCCCATGATGACCACTCCACTAGCCTTAGTGATATAAAAAGAGCCATATTTCAAGCCAATACCACTTGTCATGAAGATAGGGGAACCTATTATGCAATAAACCTAAAACCGGCATGTAGAATAGTAAACCTCATTGTTTCCACCAACATACATCCACGAGCCAATAAATCCGAGGTTCCTATTTTCCGTATGTGTCTAATTTATGCTATCATAAAAGAAATTCCCATCAACTTCATTCGCATAATACTTAAAAATATGCTTGAGTTTTCTGGCAATCCACCATATGCCGATTTTGTATGCCAGATTACTCAACATTGTCTTAAGTTAAACATTGAAGATATGGGATACATATGGGAGCGTAGACCACCAAAGATAAGTAAGAACACCGTAGAGAAGATGGGGATTGACTTTGGTCATAAAAGGGCTAGAGTAGAAGGAGAATCATCACATCAAGATATACCACCACCCCCTCCTCCTACTAATCTTTCTATTGATCCCATCCAAAATACTCTCACTTATCTTGTTGGCTCCCAATATCATCTCAGTAACCAACTCAACTATACCCATCATGCCATGACATACTTAAATCAAAGAATGCAAAATCTTTCTCCGGCTGAAACCGATGAATATCCGCACTCTTTAAATCCTGGCATGCTCAACCCATTTAACCCTTCATACAACTATTATCAACCTCCACCTCCACCATCAATGGATCTTGCACATACTCAATTTTCCTCCATACAATTGCAAGATATAGCTGCTCACTTCCGATTTGACCGAGTTCCCACATTTCTGGAAGCATATGCATTAGCTATGACAGGTGCTTTAGATTGGCAAACTCTGGTCAAATATTATGGAGCCGAGCCATTCCTTGGGAAAGATCCGAACATCGATGTAATTCTTAAATCTTTCCTGTGAAGTGTTGGAGTTGTACTAGTTGTAATAAAAATGATTAGTCAAATTCTATATGATTGTAATCTTCTTCATGCTATTGAATGAAATTTGCCATTTTTTATTTGATGAGACATCTTCAAAATATGGATCACAAGTTCATTATTGTAGAGCATAACAAATGAAGGGAATAATAGTTAAAACAGGCAACTATTACAATTGTAATTGAATTTCCAAATGCAAAACAGTTCTCCAGAAACATTCTCAGTCGAGCAACTAGTCGACCGAGAACATTGTCGGTCGAGCAATTGTCGACCGACTGGGTTTCTGTTTTTCCAGATTGACATAAATTGCATACATCTTTGTTAAATCTTGGACATTTTATATATTTGCTTAGTATTCAAACTTTCATTTGAGATATCTATCTAAGGGGGAGCAAAGCATAAGAAAAAGGGGGAGATCATCAAAACTTTGACCATTTGATTGAAGAAGCTTACAAAAATATTGTAATCACCATGTGTAGCTGAAAATTTTCAAGAAATTTATGAATTTATTGAAAATGGTATCTTGTATTTACAGGAATTCTCTACCCAAAATAGGGCTTTTTTGATGGAGACATTTTTATGTACTCTAAGCTTAGAGGATTCTCATTTAATCTAGGGCTTAACATCCTTTGATACATGAGAAATCAATATACATTCATCATATGCTTAAGGGAATCTCATATCATTTCAAGGCTTAACATCCTTTGCGAATGATTGAGAAACAAATTGTGGATAAATTAGATAAAAATCCATGTTCCTAATAGGATATCTAATTAAGGGGGAGCATTATCTTAAGGGGGAGAAGAAAAATAAAAACATTCAACTTGGATATCTTTTTGAAATGACAAAGGGGGAGAAAGAATATAAAAATACAAATGAGTTTCATCACATCTTGGCCAGCACTCACTTGAAAAACATAAATAGCTACAAAAGGAAAATTTTCAGGTATGAAACTCACATGCTTTATATTTCCTTATTTCATATTTAGGAAATGTTTGTCATCTTCAAAAAGGGGGAGATTGTTGGATAAATTGGATATCATGATAAATCCCTTTGTTTCGATGATGACAAACATTTCATTCTTATTAATCTAACTAGCTACTTAAGTGTGCAGGACTAAGCAGGATGACAAAGTAGCAAGGGAAAATCCAAGAGCTTACTTAGTTATATTTTCATGCAATGTAATCAATGTTGTAAAACTTGTACAAATATATAATGTACAAGTACTTAGAATTGCATGTAAATCAAGCATTAGATTTTCCCTAGCCAAACACCATAGTTAGACATGTCATCCCATTTAATTTGGATCACCTTTGCACACTCACACATATAATTAATGTTTAAATTGAAACCTTGAAACAGGATCATTCTCGGTCGACAAACTCCTCGACCGAGACACTCTCGGTCGACAAACTCCTCGACCGAGAAAGATCCAAAGTAGCCGTTAGACACAACAGACAAAGTAGTTGGCAGTTGCAAATGAACGTTAATCCAGAGAGCCTGTCGGTCGACAAAACTTCGACCGAGTAGGTGTCTCGGTCGACCATTCCTCGACCGAGATGGTCTCTGACAGGAACTGCAGAATAAATTAATTAGCCGTTGTTAAAGCAACAACTTTGTACCTAACGGCTAGTTAAGCACTTAGAAACCCCTAGAAGTTGTCTAGAACGTCCTTAAGCATATTTAGGCCATTCCTATAAATAGGACAAGCCATAGGACACTAGAATTCACTTGTTACACTTGAGAATACACTTGAGCATACTTGAGCAATCTTTTGCAAGCAAATTTGAGCACTGTGATCATAGGCCTACATTCTCTTTAGCTCAATCTCGTGTCCTATAGGCTAGATTCTCCTACCCACAGCAATTACAAGTTCACATACTTGTCTAGGAGATCTTACGCTTGATCTAGGCATATCAAGCCTCGGGCTTAAAGGATAAGTTGTAATTTCCTTTTTCTTTCTTGTTCCTTGTTATCTTTTGTACTCTCCTTGCTACTCCCAGGGTTGGAGGCTACGGATTGGAGAGGGTTGACTTCTCGGAGGAGAAGGGGACTTCAAGCTACTTCAAGAAGGCTATCGCACGGGAAGCTACTTCAGAAGGCTGGTGCAACGGGAGTTGGTGCATCTACTTCAAGGGAAGGCTGCTTCGAGTTGGGCGATTACTTCTAGGTGAAGGCTGCTTGAAGGGTTTAGGGAAAAGAGATTGTATTTTATGTAATTCCTTGAGAGGTAATAAAATAAATTTCTTTTCAAATCCCGGTTGGGTAAGCAACCGGGTAGTGGACTGACGGCTATAGTATTTGCTATAGTTGGAACCACTCTAAACCTTGTGTCTCCTTGTCCAATATTTTTGTTTGTGGTTGCTTGATTAATTAATTGTTAAACTTTCTATAAAACTCTATTCACCCCCCCTCTAGAGGTTTTCACAACGCACAACCGCATTGACCGATCTTTCTTTCTAACAAACAAAACTGGAGCACCCCAAGGTGAAGTGCTCGGTCGGATAAAACCTTTCTCAAGTAACTCTTGAAGCTGTTTCTTGAGTTCTGCCATCTCAGCAGGCGCCATCCTATACGGTGTCTGGGCTATAGGTTTCGTGTCTGGGATCAAATTGATTTCAAAATCAATTTCCCGAGGCGGTGGTATACCTGGAAGTTCTTCATAAAACATGTCCTTGAATTCCCTGACTATAGGAACTTCAGCAGGGTTGAGACCTTCTTTGGTAACATCTACCACATGGGCCAAGAATGCATAACATCCTTGCCTCATCAGCTTATCAGCAATCATAGCTGACACAAGACAGGTGGGCAGAATCTTCCTTTCTCCTTGAAAGATCCACGTGTTGTTTTTATCAGCAAACACAACAAGCTTGGATTCACAATACAAGACAACTCGATACTTTTCCAAGGTATCCATCCCGAGGATTATATCAAATCCTTGCATATCAAGTGGTATAAGGTCCACTTGAATGCGATGATCAGAAAAGAAGAGAATGCAGGGAGAGCATACCTCTTGCAACACGGCAGACCCACTCAACGGAGTCTCCAAAAACAAGCTATCTGCACTATGACTGACTGTCATATTGCAGTTACGAATCACTCTCTGAGTGACAAAGGAGTGTGTAGCACCCGGGTCAACCAGAACAGATACCACACAGGATTTAGACATATAAGAATATAAAAGTTCCATCTGACCTGCCACTACCCGTGGATTGACCACTGCATCAGGTGGGTTCATAGCATAGAACCTTGCTGTCGCCTGGTGTTGAGGTGGTGCTGATGATCCAGCTTGAGACACTTGTCCACGTCCTCGAGCTGCTCCTTGAGATTGCCTTCTCTGAGATCCCTGTTGACTCTGCCTCTGAGGTTGTGTCACACTGACAGGCCTAGATCGGCAGTCCTTCATTAAATGCCCCACCTTCCCACAGTTGTAACAGCTCCTCTCCAGTTGTTGTGGTCTGGGTGGTCCTGTGACTGACATCTATGCTAAACTATGAGTCTCTTGTTGAGGTAGGCTTCGTCCCCTGCCTCTACTCGGTGACCACTGTGTCTGAGCACTCGCTCTTGGTGGTGGAGGTGTAGGTGCAGAGAATCTAGGCTTCTTAAAGTCTCTAGATGAAGAACTCTGGAACTGCGGATATCTTTTATGGGTTTGTCTCTTCTCGACTACGGATTTCTCTATCCTTCTGACTGACTCAACGAAGGTAGCAAACATCTCCCGATTCTCTAGGGCAGACACGGGACTAGTCAAGTCGGCGTTTAAACCCTTCTCGAACCTTCTGATTCTTTCTTCTTCTGTGGCAGCCATGTGCAGACAAAACCGCAGTAACTCCATGAACTTAGCTTCATACTCGCTAATGTTCATCATGCCCTACCTCAGTCTCTCAAACTGAGAGATCTTCTCATCTAGGAAGGTTTTTGGAAAATATCTATTGATAAATTCCTGACGGAAATCTTCCCACGAGATCTCCACTCCAGGCCTCTTCTGCTCTTCCATGGTCCACCAGTGACCAGCACTTCCCTTGAGAAGACAGACAGCGTGTCTAACCTTCTGAGCTTCTGGGATGTTGAGGATTCTAAAAGCTTTTTCCAATTCGGTCAACCACAGATCGGCATCTGCAGGATCAGCTGTTCCAAAGTATTCGGTTGCTCCGACACAACGAAGTCGCTCGAACGTCTTACTGATACCTTGTCCTTCAGGCTGGGCAGGTGCCCTAGGTGCAGGCATGGGCATCCTGTCGGTGATGTGTGTCATGGCAGTCATAAACTGCCCGAACATAGTTTGAACAGCTGGGTTTTCCATGTCAGCTGGGTCAAACTGAGGTGGCTCTCTGGGTGGCGCAGGTACAGGTTGTTCTATCTCCAGGTTCCTTGCACCTCCTTGGGGTGCAGCAACACTACTTTCTGCCACAAACTCCTTGTGTGGTTCAGACATTCTTAATTATCTTCTTCTCCTGAGGAGCAGAAGACTCTATTAGATAAGAAAGAAATACTAAGGATAGACTCGACATCCTAATTCCTATGTCTCTGTAGACTCAGCGAACCTAGAGCTCTGATACCACTAATTGTGGGCTCTGATCTCCAAACCACGATATAAACACGATTTAAACGTAGCGGAAACGGTTCGATTAACAGCGGAAGACAAAAATCACGAAAAATTAAAACTTTTCGAGATAAGAGCTTGAATCCATAAAAACTTCTTTCATAAAAGGAGATAAACTGTTTACATCTTTGATAATTACTTCTTGAGTAATTATATACAACATGATATAAAATCTCAAGAATTCAAAATCAAAATCTCAGACCAAAGGACTCCAAGGACCTGAGAGTACAGAGAACACATAGGACTGACTATCTAACTACACAACTCAGCAGTCTGAATCTCCACCTGAGATTTACTGCTGCTCCTGGTGTTGCTGCTGCTGATACTGTCCACCTGCAGACTGATTCCTTCGTCCTCGATGACCACCTAAAAAGGTTGAAATCTACGGGGTGAGACAATTTTATATAATTGTCCCAGCGAGAGTTATAACTCTTCGCCAGAAGATTTATTATAACAATTCAACAACAACATAGGCAATAAAAGCTTTAAGGTAATCAACAGCAGATTGTTATCAATTAGAACAACAACATTTAAGGAATATGAAGAACATGTATACTAAGTAATGTATCTTCAATCAATGTATCTCGTGTATCAACCTAAGCAGATATGCTACGCGGTTGATTATGTTTTACAAACATCATTATGCCCTACAGAGATGAGGTATACCGCTCATACTCCAACCGATCACTATTAAGTCGAATCGGTATCATACATAGGTCATCAAAAGAGCCAGATTCTTATGACCTCATCTTCCTCAGTCAGTGTGAGGATCAACATGCAGGACATCTAATGTCTCTGCTACTATAGCTTACCAGGGTATTCTGGTACTTCGCTATTAGAGTCACAGTGGAATTATGTACTCTCTTCACCATTGAAAGATTTCTTGTTTATCTCTCATCGATTGCGGTATAAAAGACTTCCTCGGGAGATTAGTGTTACATCACCCCGGCATAACCCATAGTGAAGGATTGATAGATTAAGATACATCTACATCAATTCCTACACTAGGATGTAAGGACATTCACATCCATTTTCCCCACATACTCAAAAGTATGTGATCCAGGAGTTCCCTTAGGAAAACCTATTTCACCATCATTTAACTCCTGACAATGATGGATCTATGATCAGGGCTCTACATGGTATGATTATACTTGATTAGTTAGATACATTTTAGTATTCTTTTAACATCATACATGTTTTCAAACATTAATCATTAGAACAGCAGTTATGAAAGTAGAATACTAAATGTATCAAGTCTAACTCACATAATCATCATTTCTCAGTACTCTCATCACAAGTCATCTTTTAAAGCATGACCTTGATGGTATTCATGGCTCTCACAGCCTATCAATCTCATAATATGCTATTAACAAGGCATCAGGATAAATCACTTATTCATAAAGCTAACAACATGCTTTCAATGAATATAGTATCATCATCCATACCTGGATATGATCATCCTTATATAGGAACCTGCATGGTTAAATCAACTGATAACAATAAATAACTCATTTAAAGAAGTTGTATCTCCCTACTCATACAAGAGCTAGGTTTCCCTGATTTTCATCAATTAGGGTTTACTATTCACAATACATGTCATCATCCTAGAATTAGGGTTTACTATTCACCTATTGGTGAATTGATCTCATAACATCACCATGTATGAGAAACATCATCATTAAAGTCCTCAGATAAGATTAAGATTCATCAATTATCATAAATAGGTTTTTCATGATCTCACATAGGTGGATCATACCCTAATCATGTACATTCATATATATTGAAGGTATTTTACTTGGATTTCAACCATAATTGGGATTTTCTCTCTCCTCTTGCTCATAGGTGATGATTACATCCCTCTAGATTGGGTTAGGTCTAATCAACATTGATAAGCCTAGCCAAGTCATCACCATTGTAACCATTGGGGTTTGCATGATAAAAAGGGGTTACCTACTTGAATCCATAAAGGGTATTTTGGTAAAGTTCACCATTGATGATAACATGGGTTAATATACTAACCACTTGACCCTTAATGTCCCTAGGTATCATAAGGGTTTAGGTTGAACAACCATCAAACCATCTAAGCCTTCAAGGCATTAGGCAGACTTATCCTTAAAAGTCCCCAATAGGTTTCACACCTTCAACCTTCAAACGATCCTGAGATCGTTTAAGGTTGTAGACCGTTTAGCTTTGGTTGACTTCAAGACCGCATGACACTCAAGACCGTTTACCCTTAAACGATCTTGAGGTCGTTGCCCAAGATGGGGTGAAGACCGTTTAGTCATAGTTTGACTTCTGAAGTCGTTTGAGATCATTCAGACCTGAAGTCGTATGAACTCATTCGGTCCTGAAGTCGTATGAACTCATTCGGTCCTGAAGTCGTATGAACTCATTCAGTCCTGAAGTCGTATGAACTCATTCGGTCCTGAAGTCGTATGAACTCATTCGGTCCTGAAGTCGTATGGTCCTAAAAGCTCAAGATCGCATGGACCTCCAAGGTGATTCAAAGGGTAAACTCGATTAGGGTTTCCTATGTTGAAGCCTTCAATTGGTCTCAAGCTTGCTAACCACTTATCAATTGATACAATTAGGGTTAGCCTTAACCAATTGGTCACTCAATTGATCCTCAATTGATATCCAATTAGGGTTGGAGTTGGTTCAATTAAGGTCTATAAACATTCAACCATCAACACTCAACAATGTGAATCAAATCGAAGTTGATCCCATCAATTGACCTCCAAACGGGCTCAAACTTGGCCCAAACGGTCTTGGGATCGTTTGGATAACCTCCAAATGGTCTTG
Organism: Alisma plantago-aquatica; assembly: GCA_963693085.1. NCBI lineage: Eukaryota > Viridiplantae > Streptophyta > Magnoliopsida > Alismatales > Alismataceae > Alisma > Alisma plantago-aquatica. Next base: position 298,533,534 of record OY856411.1, read on the forward strand.
AGACCGTTTTCCCAAGAATTCATCAAAATATAAGTTGCTTTGATAGGGGTTAATCCTTAATTAAGTCACAAATCAGCAATTTGATTATTTCAATAACCCACTGTAATTGGGCCCTCAATTGATCAAATTACCTTAACCCTAGACCTCCAGACGGTCTTGGGTTGACACCAAACGGTCTTGAGACCGTTTTCCCATCCATCCTTTGGAGTCTAGTGAAAAGTCATCAAGGTTTGATCTATTGAGTTAATCATCACATCAATACTTAATTGCAATATGATTTGGTACCTTTGGACCTTCAATTGGTCAACTATACTTGACCCCAGACCTCTAAACGGTCTTGGGTGATCCCCAAATAGTCTTGAGACCGTTTGGATGATTCCCCAAATGGTCTTGAGACCGTTTGGGCTAATCAACCCAAAATCACTAATTAACTCATTGGAATTTCAGCACTGATTTCAATTAGGATTTGCCCTATTAATCAACCTTCAACTCATGACTCGTTTGGAATTAATCCATCAAAATTTGGTGAGTCATTAATCAACATCATTATGAACAGTAATCCCAAATGGTCAACGCTTGGTCTACCATCTTAAATGGTCTTGAGACCGTTTGCCTAAAAAGGGCAAATTAAACATATTGAAAATCAGAACTTAATTCAATTGGATTTGCTAATTGATTTGCTTATATCTCACGATTCCTTTGGAGTTAACCCCTCAATTTTGTGGGTGATTAACCTACATAATTATAAACAAGATTCTCATACGGTCGTCGCTTGTTCAAAGCGACCAAATGGTCTTGAAGGCCGTTTGCCTTAGTACGACCCTGAAACCGTTTGCCCACCAAATGGTTGTGTAAACCGTATGGGAAATTGGTGGAGGTCGTTTGGTAAAGTGGAAATCCGTGGATAAGCATAGGAGTTAACGCCCTTATCTTCTACCTCAAGAACAGTAGCAGTTCTTCACGATTTTGCTTGCAAGGATGCAAGGGAAGATAGGGAAGAAGAAGAACTAGCAACTATATGCATAGAAAAAGATGTATAATCAAATCATAAGGTTTAGAGTTATAAAACCCGCCTAAAGGTTGTTCCTTGAGCTCCAAGATTCCAATATTCAGGTCTTTAATGGCGTCTTTGAGCTCCAAAGGTCGGCCAAGGTGAATTCTCCAAGGAAAAGTTGGAAAGGAATGGCTAGAAAGATAAAGCTAGGTGAGCTAGCCATGAATTCAACCTTGAAATCGAGTTTCCTCCATGAATTCAAGCAAAAGGGATGATCCAAACTTACCTTGAACCCCCTGGTCGTTCTCTTATGCTCCAGAGCTCTTCCTTAGTCAGTTTGATCAAGGGGGATAAGTGAGTGAATGAAAGAAACGTTCCTTTGCTTGTAAAGGAAGTGGTATATATATTTTGGGTGAAATTTCTCCATAAAGCTTCTACTTTATCCCATTTCTCATCTAAGTCCTTCCTTTCTTCTTTGCTCGTCCCTACCCCTTATTTATAAGGACAATCTCCTTCTAAGGTCAATAATTGAAGGCAAAGAAGATCAACCCATTACTAAAGTATACATATAAAAGAGCTATTATACTTATTCCTTGATTATTTAATCACAAAGGTGTTTATTTATTATATGATTATTCAAATGAAGTGCCCTCTTCATCATTTCTACTCTAAATGATGAAAAAATTTATAAAAGATATTTTAGAAGATGAAATTTACAAGTTGCACTCCAAATTTTGGGTAAATTGCATTTTATCCCAAAACCAGGGTTTCAAGCACAGGGATTGCTTCCACAGCTGCACCTTGGTGCTCAAGCTTGGGAAATCCTTCAAATTTTACCATAATCATTCTTATGATGCCTCAACATCAGAGGAACATCTCAACATGTGCAAATTGCAAGTTAACCCTTCTAACTGGGTAAATTGCACATAGGTCCCTGTATTACAAAACAATACTAAAACATTGTTCAATTAGGGCAGAAATGGAAATATGTGTTCCTCAAGAGTTTAATTACATGCCAAAAGATAATCATCAGTATCTTAATTACATAATTAGGCAAAACACCTAGGGTTAACTCATAACCCAGGTCAGGGATGTTACATTCTTCTTCAAGGTTGAAGAAGGTGTGAAGATCTTATCCAAGTGAAGGAGAAGGACAAGGCGAAAGATTCAAGAAGAGTGAGTAATCACTGCGAGGAAAAAGACTTGATGCAAATGTGGGTAAGTCATTGGTGATGGATGAAGAGATCTTGATCAAGTTGGTAAGTCCATGTGTAAGTGAAAGACTCTTGTCTTGAATAGGTAAGTCCTTGGATGTAAGGCGATCCTCTTGTATTTCTTTTAATAGAATATAAGTATACATGGGTTGCAAAGTCCTAGAGGTTGACCTCTCTAGGTAGTGGATTGACAGTATCCTAGTTTTTATCAGCAATTTTTGGTTCTTTCAGTTGAGGCTCAGGCGTTGTTGAGTCTTGGACAATCACAGGTTCATTCTCATCTATAATAACCACAAGTGTCTTGACAGGAGGGTCATAATAGTCTTTTCCTGACCTAGTGGTGACAGCCTTCAGTTGTTTCAGATGCTTGGGATTGTTTTCTGGTTGGCCAACAAAGGCTCCAGCAAGTGGTTTCATACTAGCTACCAGTTGTGCTAGTTGAGATTCAATAACTTTCTAATGGGCTTGCTGGTTAGCTATCATAGTTTGCTGGCTAGCTATCAATGTTTGTTGCAATTGTAACATCTTTTCAATGGCTGATAGCTTGTCATCAGGAGAGTTGGGGATAGCTTGTTGCCCTTGTTGTTGGTTCTGGTAAGGGACTAGGTTGGGGTTCTAAAATTGAGAATTGCTCTGATAATTGTTGAAGTTCCTATTCTGAAAGTTTCCCCTAAAGTTCCCTCGATTTCTAAATTTTTGTTGTTGGTTATACTGAAATCCTGGTAGACCTCTTTGTTGGTTAGTTAAACCAAGTTGTCACGAGTTTTCCGCTCCTGAAGGATTTCCATATTGAAAACCATGATGGTTCCTATTTTGATTCGGATTGTAGTATCCTTGACCAGGAATGGTGTTGATGGCATTAAGATTTTCTAATTGACTATTATTTCCTTGTCCACATGTGTTGATTAGAACAACATCGTAAAGAACATTGCATGCTAAAGTGGAGTGATCAATACTTTTGCATGCTTCACAGAACAGTGAAGCTGACTTGATCTATTCTTGTTGTTGAGGGGGTGAACGTCCTCTTCCAAATGCAGCAAGGGATGATTCGATATGATCTTGATTGGCAACTAAGAGTTTGAGGATTTCAGCAATTGACTTGTATTCTAGAATAACTTCAACCATAGCTACCTTCAACACTCCCTTGCCTACAGACCTACCCTAATTAGCTTGATTTTTAGCTCCAAGGGTGACAACCCTCCATGCACTATCATAACTCTGACGCATGAAGTTTCCTCCAGATGAGGAATCTAAGAATCTCTTAATATCTTCATCCACACCTCTATAGAAGATCTCGATGAGTTGATTCTTAGGGATTCCATTGTGTGGACACTTGCGTAGAAGTTCCTTATATCTTTCCCATGCTTCAATAAGAGTTTCTCCAGGGGCTTGAGTGAACATTATTATTCGTCCCCTAATTTTGTAGGTGAGAGAAGGAGGGTAGAATTTTTCCAGAAAAATATTTTGAAGTTGTTCCCAAGTGGTGATGGGTTCGCATTGCAAGGAGTTGTACCAACTCACAGCTCTATCAGCAAGAGAATACTTGAAAAGACGAAGTCTAATGGCATCGTCGGATACTCCATTTTGTTTCATCATAGCGCATAGATCGATGGATCTCAGAAGATGTTCTTGACTATCTTCTCCTTGTTTACCATAGAATGGGTTGTTTTGAAGTAAGGTAATCCAATGTGCTCGTATCTCAAAGTTGAGAGCATGGATAGGAGGGGGTTGGACTGGGTGATGAACATCAACAGCTTTATGGATCGAGAACTCGATAAGATCCTTTTGTAGTTCTACTACTTGCGCCGCCGCTTGTGCTGCTAGGATTTCTTCTTGAACTGTGGCTCTGGCTTCTTACATGAGCCTCTCTCTGTGTGCATTAATGGCTTGAGCCACCCTTCAGGCTATCTCCTCTTCTTGAGCCATTCTTGCTTGGTTTTCTCTATTATGACGATGAAAGATGTTGTCTATTTCAGGATCAAAGCTGGCAGTGAGTCCGGGACTATTCAATCGGTGCATACACCAGTCTTGGGGGTACCTGAAACAAAAAGATCTGAAGTAAGATTGATGGAGTGGATTGAAATTCAAGTAGATGATCGATTGTATTAAAAGAAAACAAAATCCTAGATTAGTCTTAAAATAACTAGACTTGACTAACGGATTCTGTTGTCCCCGACAACGGTGCCAGAATTTGACGTGGAATATTATCACACTACAAACTCACTCGGGGTTGAAATCCCCGAGCTTTTACCAAAACCTCGTGCAATAATACCACCCGCAAGCGGACGGGTCTTATCACAGTATAGTTAAGGATCGAATCCCAAAAGACAATGTTTTTAAGAATCTTTGTCAGTCGAATCTAGCACAAGTAAGACTAATATTTAGAAAGATTGTTTGATTTGATGTTAATTAAACTAATTGCAAGAAAGTAAAAGAGCAGAATTAAAGTTTGTTCTAGATTAATGATATGGAATCGCTGGGATGATATTGGGTTTCACCACCATTACACATGCAAACACATCCAAACATCAAACATCCAGGTAAGAATCTAACTATCCAAATGGAATTGATGTGAACCCTCCTTAAGGGATGTTTAGGCCCGCGTAACCATCCCCTTAGGCATCATATTTCTCGTCACCATCCGGATCATGCACTCATGATTCCAAAGATATAACATCCAATTGAGGCTGAGGTCCTCCCTAAGGGATGTTTAGACCACAGAAGCGTCACCGCGGGCTAGATGGCTCGTCCCCTCACGGATCATACACTTACGACCTCAAGGAATCTCATTCTATTTCTAGTCAATGAGTCAACCACGCTAATTGACAAGCGAACAGGTGATTAATCTACAAGAAAACATCGACGATTAACAAAGAAGATACAAAATCCAACTAAGGTTGTGTCCCTCCCTAAGGGATGTTTAGGCCACAGAAGCATCACCGTAGGCTAGATGGCTCGTCCCCTCACAGATCATACACTTACGACCTCAAGGAATCTCATTCTATTTCTAGTTTGAGAGTCTACCTCATTAATCGACATTCCACCCTACATACAAAAGTTCTCATAACATAGGGAAGAATAAGATGAAAGCAAGCAGGTAATCAAGCTAGAAACATTATTAATTAACAACGAAATAGAAAGTTATATATATTGCCTTAGAATGTTAAATGAAAATACATGAAAGCATGGGCAGGGGGCTAGTCCCCGCACCCCAGCGAAAAGTGACTACTCACTCATGATGTGAGAAACAAGAAGAACAAGAGAGAAGGAAGGTTCTGCCATGAGCATGATGTAGAAGGTAGTCGCAGCTCGGTGAAGATGATGTGGTCTTCTACGTCATGTCGGGGAAGATCTAGACGAGGAGGAAGAACCACCAAGGTAGAGTGGACAGATCTTCTTCTCCACCTTCTTTCTCTTCTTGACCTCCTTGCTCGCAGTAAGAAGAGGTGTGGGTGGTGTGACAATGGCGTGAAGATGGTGGAGTGGCAGTGGCATAGAAGGGAGACCGATCCTTTGCTCAAGCAACCTCTCGGCGTCCTAGAATCGATGTCCAAATGAGGACCCTTGTGGTCCTATTTATAGGCTTGGATGGGGTCCTCACGGTTTTGTTGTGAGTTTTCTCCAAATGGTTTAGAGCAACCGGTTTGCTTGAACGGTTTGGAGCAAATGGTCTTGGAGACCGATTGACATCCAAACGGTCTTGGGTCCTGTCTTCATACAGTCTTGCAGACCGATCAAATGACCAAGCGGTCTTGGGAAGGAATTGCCCATACGGTCCTGGAACTTTATCTCCAAATGGTTTAGTGAAACCGATAGGCGCCAACCGGTGTTCACTTGTATTGGCTTCAAATGGTCTTCGGCGGTAGCTGGCCAAACGGTCTTACAGATCACTAGGCTTTGATCGGTCTTGAATCTTTGTTCAAACGGTCTTGATTAATATCCTCCAACCGGTCTTAGAAACCGTTTGATGGCCAAAGGGCCTTGGATACCGTTTGATGGCCAAACGGTCTTGCGGGTGACTGGCCTATCGGTCTTGAGACCGTATAGCGCCAAACGGTCTTGAAAATCATTTATGCTTGATCGGTCTTAAATCTTTGTTCAAACGGTCTTGATTAATATCCACCAATCGGTCTTGGAAACTGTTTTATGGCCAAACAGTCTTGAGAAGGAACTGCCCATACAGTCCTGTGGGTGACTGGCCTATCGGTCTTGAGACCGTATGGTGCCAAACGAACCATATGTCTCCAAATGGTCTTGAAACTATATGGATGACTGGCTGAGATCATTTGGGGTCGAGACCATTTGGTAAAAACCATTTGGTCAAGACCAAGGATGAGAGGATCTTGAGTGAATTCCATATGATGGTTGAACCTCAGCACGACCTGCACAAAATCAATATAAATCTAGTCAATAATCTTGATAATTGAATTAGTTAAGAATTCGTGTATTTTGTGAGATTTAGGAGATGAAATCGAAAGTATTGAATCGAATTGGTTCCAAAAAGGCGACTGAAAATCATGATGAATATGCATTCATCAGTTTCTCAAACACACTTCTAACAATTTTCTTATCAATCAAATTTATGTTAATGATATCATTTTTGGCAGAACTAATCTTAATCTTTGCAAGGAGTATAGTGATCTTATGAAGAGTGAGTTTAAGATAAGCATGATAGGTGAACTTACTTTCTTCCTCGGCTTTCAAATCAAGCAAACTAAATGTGGGAACTTCATCAACCAAGACAAGTGCACAAGTGGGCTACTTAAGTCTTTTGGGATGGAGAAGGCCAAGCCTATAGACACCTCCATGTCAAACACCGCCAAACTTGATAAAGATGAAGAAGGTGAGAAAGTGGATGAGAAGCTCTATAGAGGTATGATTGGAAGTTTACTTTATTTAGCTGCCTATAGACCTGATATAATGTTTAGTGTTGGATTGTGTGCTCTCTTTCAATCAAATCCCAAAAAATCACATCTTACAGCTGCTAATAGGATTTAAGGTACTTCCAAGACCCAAAATTTTAGACTATGGCATCTCAAGTCAAGGGACTTTATTGTAACTGCTTATAGTGATGTTGATTATGCAGGATGTTTGATTGATAGAAAGTGTACAAGTAGCACTTGCTTCGTCCTAGGACCTTGCTTGGTGTCTTGGTTTTCCAAGAAATAGAGCACAGTGGCTCTATCTACTACCAAGGTTGAACACATTGTAGCCGGGAGTTGTTGTGCCCAGGTTCTATGGATGAAGCAAATGCTCCAAGACTTTAGCATTTATTTCGAGGCTTCTCCTATCTATTGTGATAATACTAGTGTGATAAATTTATCTTGGAATCTTATATTGCATAATAGAGCCAAGTATATAGAGGTTCATTGTCATTTTCTTCGTGATCAAATTGCAAAAAAGAATATCTATATCTCGCATGTGGGCACGGAAAATTAGTTGGTGGACATTTTTACTAAACCACTAGCTAGAGAGAAATTTAATTTTATTAGATCTAAACTACTCATAACTACTTTGGATGAATCTAATATGCCTTTTAGTTAGTTGCTATCTATCCTATATGCTTTTCTCATATCTTGATCACCCTTTCTTACTAAAGTGCTAAACTTTTCATGTTCTTTTCCCTTGTTTTTTGCTTATTTCGGGTATTTTTTGCAAACGCTTGTTTTATCGCTAATTAGTGACCAATTATGAGTGATATGTGCCAAAGTATGTTTAAAATACAAAATGGATTAGAAAAATAAAATTCATTAGTACTCATATGGCTAGAATCTAAGATTTCTAATGATCGATCAGGTTGACCATCGATCCAGTTGCCAACTCAACCTATCTGTGGTTGAGGAAGTTTGTAAAAACAGCCTTTCGCCCAAGTTTCCATCTTACAGAACTCAACCTATGGCCGAGTTGGAGAAAATTTAAGTAGGATTTGGTCGACTTTTCTCCCTCACAACTAGAGAAAAATCGACCTATTCCTCCTCCAGCTCTCTCAAACTCTCAACCCTAGCCCCGACCTTCCCTTACCTAGTCCTAGTTAGCCCTCGTTTTCCCTTCCTAGCTCCCTTACCTTGCAGCCCTAGGTGTTTGGATGACCTCTGGAGGTGCTTCCTTTGTTTTTAACCTCTCAATCTTCTTCTTTTGGCCTCCATGACTTCAAATAGGAGAAAGAGAGCTGCCCCTTCCAGATCACCATCCTCTTCATCCAGCTCTTTCCTCATTCCGTTCGATGATAGCTTCTTTGTCTCTAATGAAGCTCTAAATAGGTACAAGGAGATCCTTCCAAGGAACCCCTTCCCCTTTATTGTTGTTACGACCCCACCTCCCGATAACCCCCAATTAAGGGAGACCGAGAGGTTGAAGCCGCACCCATAACTTCCGGATCAAAGGTTCAGCACTTAACCAAGAATAATTATCAAATTTTAACAGACTAAATGGTAAAACTGTAAGAAAATAAACTTTTACATACCTTTTAAAAATTTTGGATTTTTAAACTTCTATCCATGTACGCATTCTACTCTAACTAATCCTCCTTGCATTTTACTTCATGTATTTTGCAATATGACAATTTACTATTTGTCCTTTTGGCTTGTACCTAAAACACCGACAAACAAAACGTCGGTCAGCCGAAGCTAGTATGTGGGGGAAACAAAAAAATGTGCAACTATGATAACAACATAATCATTCAATTAATCATTTAACAATCAAGATTACGTTTTAAATAAAACTCCGCGATCCATGAGTACCCTATCCTCTGTGCTATCCCTGCAGTGGGCGTGGATACTACCTTCCTTATGGTAGATCCCCATTAAACCCCTCATGGTCCCACCTATAGGTGAACCAGTTTCTAGGGTTGAGTCACATGGCACTACTCGTAAGTAGCCCACTCCTTAATTCATGGCAGGCTAATGGGTCTCATGGCACTACACTTGGTAGCCTGATTTCTAACCCACGATAACCTAGACCTTACTCTATGTTACCCCTTTTTAGCCTTTACAAGCCGCAAGGTGGACCCGGATCTAGCCAGTTATACATGTATATTCATAGTGATAGTCATAGTCACTCTATAGTTGCATGAAATAAAAGCATCCAACAGTTATTTCAAGCCATGAGGGAAACGTCGATCAAATCCTCGAAAAACTAGTCGGGATAATCATAAGCGTAACCACATACCTTATTTGATGATTTCACATCATTAAGCAAATCCAACCAAGAATGCAATCCAAGCAAGCAATTCAACAATCACATAATTCCTGAAAAGAATATGTACTCTATTTATTACACACTTTATCAAGAATCCACTTTATTGACTTGGATTCACTTTCTAGGGTTTCTGGATCCATTTTAGGGTTTCATTTTGTAATTAGGGGTTCTCTTCATCTTTTACCATATTAAACCATAATTTTATGACATTACTCATAAACCCTAATTATCTCAACTATTCTTTAATATTAAGGTTATCTTAACAACATGTAACCCTATTTTCATATTACATGCACATTAATCATCAATTAATTTCATTAAGCTTCTTTTTCATTAAAGCTACTATTTTATCCTTTTAATCCATAACAAGATCATTATACGCATTTATCATCAATTCAAAGTTCATTATGGTCTAATTAGCATATGAACTCAATTTACCATTAATTCTATCTTTTATTCATGAGAAACCCCTAATTACTACATTTACAGTTTTTATCCGTAATTAGGAACTTTAATGCTCGAAATAAATTAGAACCATCATATAACAACATATTTTCATATCTTTCAAATTAAATATGATCTTATCTTCTTTTACCCTAAATTAGGGTTTCTAAATGCTTAATCATTCTCATATGAGGTAAAAACCCTAAATCATGTAATTTTACATCTAGATCAAGTTCAAATCTAACATTATCATTCAACAAGTTATTAATACTTCAATTAACCCATTAAGCATACTAGATTCAACCTTTAATCACAAATAGGGTTTTTAAATTAACTTTAATGCACTTTTCATCAACTTATAGTACTTTTGCAATTAGGAATGGAATCAATCTTTAATATCATTTTTATTGGATTCCTCTCATTCTCCTGATCAAAATTCATACATTATTTGTCTTAATTGGAGTTACCAATCATTAGATATGATTTTTGCAAAATAAGAATACCTTTGGCCAATCAGGAGGCGCCACGTCGCCTATCTCATGCAGAGCGGGTCATTTTAGAAAATATAACAGAATTACCATTATATCCTAGCTTAAGTCAGTCGTGGCTTCATCCTGCGAAGGGCAAAACTGTCCAAACGATCCTCGGTCATCTTCTTCCTCGGGCCGGCGCTCCCTGCCACCCGAGACGCAACCTGCGGGTCGTCTCCTCTCCTCCCTGGATCCCATCGACCATCGGAGGTGGTGCCTATACCTCTACTCCCTGTTGAGCACCCATGGGTGCCTTGATCGCAGTCGATGTTGCTGACTACCCGCTCCTCTAGCCCGTGACGTGCAGCAGCGTTTACAGACGTGCGGTCGCTGCTGCACCTTGGCTAGGGCCCAAGGATGAGGGTTGACCTTTCTTCCAGCAACGTGGGGTATCGATCTCCCAAATCAAATCAGCCTTAGCACCCAGTTGCTCCTTGGTCGATCTGTTTCTCACTGTTAGGGTTTATAGACGGAAATGTGAAAGAAGAAGAAGAAAAGAAATGTGGGATTCTTTGGGCTCGAACCAAAGGGTCTCCCCTTTATATAGGGGTGAGTAAAGAAGCCCTAGGTCGGCTATTCACGAATCCAAGAGTCCCTTTCCAAGTAGGAAGTCAATTCCTTCTAAGAGAAGTAATATACTCTCTCTTCCTTATCCTTGGTTATTCTCTATTATATGGATATTAGGAATTCGAAATTCCTCTTTCATTTTCCTTGTACTTGAACTTTTATTCATTGGCCACGGATTTCTATTCTCTTTTAATAGAAAATACTTTCTTCTTAACAAAACCACATACTTCATTAGTTAAGTATCCCCATTATCTTTTTATTTTGTAATTTTTGTATTCTCTCTTTCTTTCCTCTTTATTGGGACTCCTTGTATCCCAAGGAACTCTATTATTTTGAAATCCTTTTTATTGGATACTCATTATCCTTCTAGATGCATCTAAATGCATTATTCTTTATTATTTCTCATTATCTTGTTTATTTCTTATCAAAATAGCTCCTTTTGAGGATTTCTCTTTATTTCTCTTTTATTTTCCTCATTGGTATTCCTTTTATCATTAGGAATCCTTAGGATACGAAATTCCACAAAGGATAACTCAATTATACCTCTCTTCACTTGTTTTCCACATTTCATCATTATTTTCAATTTTTTTCTTAATAAAGAAATACTTAATTGATCTTTTATTTTCTTATTGCACTCTTTATGCAACTTTGGACTCCTTGGAACCCAAGGAACCCAAGAGGCACGAAATTCCTCTTTGGATTTGCCTTCTAGAGGTTTCCACAATTTTCTTTTCTCAAATATTCCATTATTCATTTACTAATTGAATTTTCTTATTATTTGGGCCCAATAGCCAATAAAGCCCACAACACAAACATCAAGGCTATTGTAAACAAAATCCATTTATTCCTAATAAATTATATCATTATTTTGTTTAATTATATTTAATATGAGAAATTACATTTCTCACTAATTGAACCCAAAAATTGGGGTTGTAACATCCTTCCCCTCTTATAGGAATTTTGCCCTCAAAATTCTATCAAGCAAGCAACCAATTTAGGATAAGACTTTTCCATGTCCATCATTGGCCCCTATGTGGCTTTACTGTACTCATGGCGCTTCCAAAGAACCTTTATCATCACATATTCTTTTCTCTGAGTTCTTTCATCCTGGCGTCTATAAACTGCACAGGTGACTCAGGCCATTTCAGCCTCCCTTGGGGCTCACTAGGTTCATTGCTCTGCACATGGTCGGGGTACCTCACATAGTGATCTAAATTGGACACATGGAACTCATCACACATTACTTTATCCTGAGGGGTAAGATCAAACTTAACCTTCTCCACCAAACCATGTCAAAAGAACCCATGCATCGGGGACTCAGCTCTCTTAGCTATAACTTAGAGGTGTCAGATTTTCATGTCACCTATTCTCCCACAGTGAACTGCATGTCAGTCTACTTTGCATTTTCTCATGACTCTCATCATCTCTAGGCTCCTTTCAGCCATTACACGATCAAAGTGACTTCATCTACACACACTGTGGCCCTTTTCTAACCATCATGTGGTCCTTTCACCAACATCACCTTACTGAAGTGGTGACTGATACAACCTTCCTTGCAGAGCTTCTTATAAAAGTCGATACTGGATATGGTGGTCATCGTCACATTTTTCATAGGACAAGAACTGTCTCTAGATATCACCCTGAACAAGCACACATGCTCTCATCAGACCCTTTAGTCTGGATTATACTAACCATTAGTTAGGGGTGATAAACTGTACTAACATTGAGTTCTTCATGTACCTACTTCCACCTTATGGAAGTGAACCTTTAATTCATACTCATGAACTTTTGAACTCGCATCATGGTGTAGTTGAACCATTTCTCTCATGGGTAGTTCAACCAGATCTGTCCCTTGAAGAACTCTTTCCTTCTCATGTCATCTAGGTAAGGCGATCTACCATAACCCATATTGCATCTTGACCTTCCTTGGTCCAGGGGAGACTTACAACATCCATAGTGATGAACTCCCTTTCTCCTTTGGGGACTCTTTATCCTTTATATTAATGTACTGGGTTACTGATGTTAGTCCTTCTCCCTCGGCTTGTATGGCCATATACCACATGCAACTTTATCATAGGTATCCAAAGTATTATTGTCACTTACTATCCATGGTGTATGGTGATCTTAAAATCATGATCTCTTGTATGTCATTATTCTTCAAGATCAATACCTCAAAACCCCTAAACCATTCTATCGGGGTTTCATCACCTTCTTTTCCAAAGAAGTGCATCTGAGGTTCTACCACCATCCTTTCATTGCATCAAGGACTAGACTGGCTAACCAAACAACCATTAACTGATCTCATTACATTAGTGTTAGCCAAACATATCTTCCTTTCCAAACTTAGGGTTAGTCTAACAACCGACTAGGTAGATATATCTCAACCAGAGCATCCATTACCACTTCACCTTCTTATGTATTAGGTAATGTTGATGACATACACCTTCTTGTATGCCACTTATTATCTCATCTTAGCCCTAAGTCCTTCTTCATCAAGAACATTCTGAGCTTACTCCTTTGATTTTTGAACTCAACCTGGTATAACTCATAGCTCATGCTAAAAACATCCTTATAAGATGACTACCTTATTTCTCTTTAGCGTTTGCAAACCATCCATGTATCATTCACTTTACCAGGGTATGTTATCTTCCCTGTCCTCATACCTCATAGAAACGTTCCAACTCACATCATCTTTTATCCTTGGTGTATGGCATGCGTACTGTCCTATCTCTCACTCCCATAATAAGAGGAAATAAGCATTTGGCTGCAGTCCAAATACATAGTTATTCCTGTTCCAAGAGTAGATATGGTACATCTCACCTTGCCAGTACACCTTTAAATCTAAGTTGAAACGTGCCACATATGTCTCAACATCACATTCATCTTGATATCAAAGTTACTTCCATGGAAAACTAGTCTTGAAACTACTTGGTCCAAACACAATCCTTGGTCACCTCCTCTAGGTCCATGGGGGTACCAACACTTTTGGGGTCATCCCTCTTCCCTTATGCATCTAGAGAGTTCCCTATTCATCTTCCCTTTGGGTCCCATGAGTTCATGAAGGTGATCAATCTCCTAACCCATGTCCCTCAGACAATGATAGTTGTTACCTCCTGACCCTATGGTCATGCAACTAGGGAATTAGGCAACTCCTACTTCCATCGGTATTATCCCCATCTGACCCTAGGATAGAATTAGGATTCTCCATTTATAGTACATGTCCAACTTAGAACCTTACCCAAGCCTTCATCATCTCTCTTTGTATACATGGGCTGACATCCATCCTTTCATAGGGGTCATGGTGACCTGCCTACCTTGGTCAGACCCCTTACTGGTTACCTCCATGGTAACACATCCACATGCACTTAGAGATGGATATCTATGGGTCTACAAGTTCATTCTCATACCATGTACTTTTCACTTAGCTTCTCAAGATCCTATGAGACATCTTTAGGTTACCTTAAACCAACAAAACTGATATACACCCTACCAAAGGGGTCCCTCTTCCAGGATGGGAGGAAAACTATCTCTTGACAATAAGGTCACAAAAGCTCTTAGGTCTAGGGTTTACATCCACATGAGCCTACTTAACCATAGCAACCTATTAAGGCACAAGCAGATCACCTACTGAACCATGCTAGGTCATACTTGTCCTCTTTCCTCAATGATGGATCAAGATCATCCCTTCCTTTATCATCAACCTAGCTGTGAGGGGTTCATCAAACATACCTTAAACTTAAGGGGCTTCCCTTTTCCTCTATACATGAGGAGTACCATGCTCGAAACTATAGCAACTTAATTCTCATCATGAGAGTTAGGTATACCACTTCCCCTCTTAGGCCTAGGAACCCTAGGTTCACTTTTAGGTGTCCAACTGCATGCTCTATCTCTTAACCATGAATCAAGCTTGCAAAAGGCATGACATGCACTTCCTGTCATCCTTCAACTCAAGCAACACTTAGAGTTGGATCCTCCTTTAGGACAAATAATAAGGTACAAGGCCTCATAACCTGTTATAAATCCTCTTTAGGGTATACAGAACATCTTCTTCCTTCCTCAGAAGGTAAACACTTATACCATAGGCACATAGGTTCCAGAAACCTCATCCTCCCTCTAGGGTTTGGTCCCTCCCATGGCAACCAAGACATCATCAACCTCTAGGGATCAAGCATGTGGTGACCACTATCATCCACTTAGGTCACATCATCCTCAACTCCCGACTTCTCCTCATATCTCGGAGTCTAGGATTCCAACCTTCTTGCTGGGTTTCCCGCTCTCTCTCTCTCTAGTGCTAACCCTACAACGAACCTCACCATTAGAGGTCCTCTCTTCATGAAGGATCAACCTTGAAAGCATACCCCTACCTGGATGAAGCCTATGTTCAACTTATGCTTGCTCAAGGTTATCCATAGCTCTTATGCTTGTCACATAAGCTATCCATCAAACTCTCCTGGCCAGGGTTTCAACCTATGTCTCGCACTACTGATACATTCTGGGTGCCTATTATGCCCATATGTGCTCTTGGGGTTTTCTTAGGTTCTTCTCTAACCTCATCAATGAAGGAGCTATCCTTCACTCTAACATGCATGACCCTTCCTAGTGTTGGGTCGCCAGAGGTACTAAGTCATCCAACCTCTCATGGAACATACGTCATCCAAGGCATGTCTATCTAAACACATGGTATATCATGACATCCAACTCATCATGTTGTCTCTCTCTCTAACCTTCACTTAGGGTTAGGGTTAACATCATCCTCAGAGGATGTGCCAGGTCTCTACTTGCAATGGAGATTTCTATCTCCAAGACTAACTCTCTCTATCTATCCTCCTGATAAGAAGGTCTAGCCTCAGGTCTCTTCTGAGGGCATGACAACTTATGTCATACGACCTAAGCATGTATTTATTCTTTAGTTTGCGCTTAATCTATTAAGCTTATGTCCATGACATCTTATTTACATACTTTTTCATTAATTTGGTGGAGGATTCCTTAGACCTTATTAACCTTACCCATACCTCAAGAGGGTGAGGAGAAGAGAGAAAACCCTAATCCTTAAGGTCCTTAATAGAATTTGTGATGAGAAGGGATGAATAAGATGAGAAAGTCCTAAAGGTATCTTATTTCGATTCATACCCTAAGACTTTGGCCAGGCAGTCACACGGATCTGGGAGTCCTCATATTCTGACAAACGGTGCGGAGGAAAATTTTGCCAGCCCCAGGTCGTGATCCTTTTCTAGACACCTCCGTCTTTCGGATAATCCTCTAATAACTCCCTTGGATTCTATGGAGTTTGTAAAATTTAATAATTATTAATGGTTAAGTGAGGAACCTACACTCTGATACCAAATGTTATGACCCCACCTCCCGATAACCCCCAATTAAGGGAGACCGAGAGGTTGAAGCCGCAACCATAACTTCCGGATCAAAGGTTCAACACTTAACCAAGAATAATTATCAAATTTTAACAGACTAAACGGGAAAACTATAAGAAAATAAACTTTTGCATACCTTTTGAAAATTTTGGACTTTTAAACTTCTATCCATGTACGCATTCTACTCTAACTAATCCTCCTTGCATTTTACTTCATGTATTTCATAATATGACGATTTACTATTTGTCCTTTTGGCTTGTACCTAAAACGATGACAAACAAAACGTCAGTCAGCCGAACCTGGTATGTGGGGGAAACAAAAAATGTGCAACTATGATAACAACGTAATCATTTAACAACCAAGATTACGTTTTAAATATAACTCTGTGATCCATGAGTACCCTATCCTCTGTGCTATCCCTGCAGTGGACCTGGATACTACCTTCCTTATGGTAGATCCCCATTAAACCCCTCATGGTCCCACCTATAGGGGAACTAGTTTCTAGGGTTGAGTCACATGGAACTACTCGTAAGTAGCCCACTCCTTAAATCATGGCAGGCTAATGGGTCTCATGGCACTACACTTGGTAGCTCAATTTCTAACCCACGATAACCTAGACATTACTCTATGTTACCCCTTTTAGCCTTTACAAGCCACAGAGGTGGACCCAGATCTAGCCAATTATACATGTATATTCATAGCAATAGTCATAGTCACTCTATAGTTGCATGAAATAAAAGCATCCAATAGTTATTTCAAGCCATGAGGGAAACGTCGATCAAATCCTCGGAAAACTAGTCGGGATAATCATAAGCGTAACCACATACCTGATTTGATGATTTCACAGCATTAAGCAAATCCAACCAAGAATGCAATCCAAGCAAGCAATTCAACAATCACATAATTCCTGAAAAGAATATGTACTCTATTTATTACACACTTTATCAAGAATCTACTTTATTGACTTAGATTCACTTTCTAGGGTTTCCGGATCCATTTTAGGGTTTCATTTTGCAATTAGGGTTTCCCTTCATCTTTTACCATATTAAACCCTAATTTTATGCCATTACTCATAAACCCTAATTATCTCATCTATTCTTCAATATTAAGGTTATCTTAACAACATGTAACCCTATTTTCATATTACAGGCACATTAATCATCAATTAATTTCATTAAGCTTCTTTTTCATTAAAGCTACTATTTTATTCTTTTAATCCATAACAAGATCATTATACACATTTATCATCCATTCAAAGTTCATTATGGTCTAATTAGCATATGAACTCAATTTACCATTAATTCTACCTTTTATTCATGAGAAACCCCTAATTACTACATTTAGGGTTTTTATCCATAATTAGGAACTTTAATGCTTGAAATAAATTAGAACCATCATATAACAACATATTTTCATATCTTTCAAATTAAATATGATCTTATCTTCTTTACCCTAAATTTGGGTTTCTAAATGCTTAATCATTCTCATATGAGGTAAAAACCCTAAATCATGCAATTTTACATCTAGATCAGGTTCGAATCTAACATTATCATTCAACAGGTTATTAATACTTCAATTAACCCATTAATCATACTAGATTCAACCTTTAATCACAAATAGGGTTTTTAACTTAACTTTAATGCACTTTTCATCAACTTATAGTACTTTTGCAATTAGGAACGAAATCAATCTTTAATATCATTTTTATTGGATTCCTCTCATTCTCCTTTGCAAAATAAGAATACATTTGGCCAATCAAGAGGCGCCACATCACATATCCCATGCAGAGCGGGTCGTTTTGGAAAATATAACAGAATTACCGTTATACCCTAGCTTAAGTCAGCGGCGGCTTTAGCCCGCGAAGGGCAAAACTGTCCAAACGATCCTCGGTCATCTTCTTCCTCGGGCCAGCGCTCCCTGTCGCCCTAGATGCAACCTGCGGGTCGTCTCCTCTCCTCCCTGGATCCCATCGACCACCGGAGGTGGTGCCTACGCCTCCGACTCCCTGTTGCGCACCCATGGGTGCCTTGATCGCAACCGACGTTGTTGACTACCCGCTCCTCTGGCCCATTACGTGCAGCAGCATTTGCAGGCGTGCGGTAGCTACTGCACCTTGGATAGGGCCCAAGGACGAGGGCTGACCTTTCTTCCAGCAACATGGGGTATGGTGCTCCCAAATCAAACCAGCCTTAGCACCCAGTTGCTCCTTGGTCAATCTATTTTTCACTGTTAGGATTTATAGATGGAAATGTGAAAGAAGAAGAAGAAAAGAAACGTGGGACTCTTTGGGCTCGAACCAAAGGGTCTCCCCTTTATATAGGGGTGAGTAAAGAAGCCCTAGGTTGACTATTCACGAATCTAAGAGTCCCTTTCCAAGTAGGAAGTCAATTCCTTCTAAGAGAAGTAATATTCTCTCTCTTCCTTATCCTTGGTTATTCTCTATTATATGGATATTAGGAATTCGAAATTCCTCTTTCATTTTCCTTGTACTTGCCCTTTTTATTCATTGGCCACGAATTTCTATTCTCTTTTAATAGAAAATACTTTCTTCTTAACAAAACCACATACTTCATTAGTTAAGTATCCCCATTATCTTTTTATTTTGTAATTTTGGTATTTTCTCTTTCTTTCCTCTTTATTAGGACTCCTTGGATCCCAAGGAACTCTATTATTTCGAAATCCTTTTTATGGGATACTCATTATCCTTCTAGATGCATCTAAATGCATTATTCTTTATTATTTCTCATTATCTTGTTTATTTCTTATAAAAATATCTCCTTTTGAGGATTTCTATTTATTTCTCTTTTATTTTCCTCATTGGTATTCCTTTTATCATTAGGAATCCTTAGGATACGAAATTCCACAAAGGATAACTCAATTATACCTCTTTTCACTTGTTTTCCACATTTTATCATTATTTTCAATTTCTTTCTTAATAAAGAAATACTTAATTGATCTTTTCTTTTCTTATTGCACTCTTTATGCAACTTTGGACTCCTTGGAACCCAAGGAACCCAAGAGGCACGAAATCCCTCTTTGTATTTGCCTTCTAGAGGTTTCCACAATTTTCTTTTCTCAAATATTCAATTATTCATTTACTAATTGAATTTTCTTATTATTTGGGCCCAATAGCCAATAAAGCCCACAACACAAACATCAAGGCTATTGTAAACAAAATCCATTTATTCCAAATACATTATATCATTATTTTGTTCAATTATATTTAATATGAGAAATTACATTTCTCACTAATTGAACCCAAAAATTGGGTTTGTAACATCGGGCCCACTGCCCAAGGCTCTAGTAGAGTTTCAGGAATGACGATTGGGCCCACAGACCACCACTAGCCTTAACTGCACGCTTTTTGTCCACTCACGCGTAAGCCAGGAGCAACTTCCTGACTGGTCACCCATCCTAGTACTACTCCAAGCTGAGCACGCTTAACTATGAAGTTCTTTAGAGATGGATCCCAAAAAAGGAGGTGCACCTTGGTGATATGGGTAGTCCAATCATTCCTTTTATGCAAGGACCGGGCCCTTAATTGGGCTCTGATATTTTGTAATGACCGGGCCCACTGCCCAAGGCTCTAGTAGAGTTTTAGGAATGGCGAATGGCCCCACAGACCACCACTAGCCTTAACTGCACGCTTTTTGTCCACTCACGCGCAAGCCAGGAGCAACTTTCTGACTGGTCACCCATCCTAGTACTACTCTTAAGATGAGCACGCTTAACTATGAAGTTCTTTAGAGATGGGATCCCAGAAAAGGAGGTGCACCTTGGTGATATGGGTAGTCCAATCATTCCTTTTAAGAGTGTGTTATCTGAGGCCTCAAATCCTGGGATGTTACAATCTTCCCCACTTAGGCTCTTGATGTCCTTGTCAAGGCTCAACTATAAGTCTGCATAATCTCTTCCCCATTTCAGTGCATACCCACAATGACCCATGAACACCCAGCTCCCGATCACAGATTACCATTGCAAGGGTGGCTACGTCAACCATGGACAACCCTTTCCTACATGCCTGGACCGCACGACTCAAGACTGGCATGCCATGTCCATGTGGGCCCCACCTACTGGAGGGGAATTGTCTTTGATACCATTTGTAATGACCGGGCCCACTTCCCAAGGCTCTAGTAGAGTTTCAGGAATGACGACTGGCCCCACAGACCACCACTAGCCTTAACTGCATGCTTTTTGTCCACTCATGTGCAAGCCAGGAGCAACTTCCTGACTGGTCACCCATCCTAGTACTACTCCAAGCTGAGCACGCTTAACTATGAAGTTCTTTAGAGATGGGATCCCAAAAAAGGAGGTGCACCTTGGTGATATGGGTAGTCCAATCATTCCTTTTAAGAGTGTGTTATCTAAGGCCTCAAATCCTGGGATGTTACAATTTCCTTGTTTGAGCCTCGTCTGCATAGACAAAAGGTCACAGATGAGGTAGCCGAGTTGTTGTATGATGACCACCTAGCTACCCTGAGTGTCGAACACCAGTGCTATAACAACTCCATCACAAGCACTAAGGCAGTTTATGAATTCTATGCCAATTTTCAAGGAATTATTTCACTCTTGTGCCCTCACCTAATACTCAAGTAATTCATACTTTCATGATTGTTGGTAAGAAATTCACAATCTTAGAAAATACCTTGAATGCCTTTTTCAGTGGTACTGAGGTAATCAACACATGGAGAAAAGACTACTGTGAGTATTTCAACTTGTTAGACCATGAGGCCTTCTACAAGCAATATGATATCACTCTCCCCGACATTCATAAGTACTTCAAGAAGCCTCAATTTCTATACAAGAGGAAGTACACCCTACCTTCATCTGCTTTGGACCTTAAAAATTGTATTCTCGCCTTGGTAGTCAGGTGTAATATTCATCCCAAAAAGAATCAAACTTAAATTGCAGAGAATACCACGATGATTATGTTTTGCCTTCTGAAGAACATCAAAGTCAAGTGGTCTAGATACTCTCTTCACCTATGACATGCTTCAACTCTGGGAAGAACAATCGAGGTACCCACCCACCCTACCCATCCCTGATTTGTGGTCTCTTCCAATCTATCACTGGGAAGTCTCTTTTGCATGATCTTCATTATGAACCTTTTAGAAAAGGAGTCTGTATTAGTGAGACCACAATCAAGAAAAGCTTGCCTACATCTTCTTCTACCGAACCTGGAGCCTCTATGTAAGGACCCTGACCTCCGTTTAGGGCTCATCCTGTTTGCTTTGCTTAACCCTGGTGTTTAGTTGCTTTCTAATCACCTTTAGTGGTGATTAGGGTTTGTTTGTGCTTGTTGTGTATTGGAGGTGTTACTTGCAATTAACCCAAGTTTAGGGTTGCTGAGAAAGTTTGTCACCTTGAGAGGTGTTTCTCTCTCTCTTTGCTTCCTCTAGTGTTGAGAGGAAGGGTTGGGCTCGTTGCTTGAGTTGCTTAGGGCTTGGATGATCCTTGTTGGGCCTTGTTGGGCCTTGCTTGAGCCTTGCTTGACCTTGTTGGACCTTGTGTCAGGCAAGAGTGCCTTATATCCGCCTGAAGTCTGCCCAAGGAGGTGGGTCGGGCATGGAGATAGGGTGTATCGGCCATGGACCCCTTTGACCCTTTGACCTCGTTTGTGTCACCACTAGTGGACACTTGGTGCTTGATGCTTGCATGTGGCAATGGCCTTGGACATGTGTTTAAGGCAAGATAAGGAGGTGGCATTGCCCATGGACAAGTGTCCCTAGGTGGGCGACACCTTGCCTTGTCATACCTTGGTTTCCCCTCCATCCTCTCCTATATATGTGTTCCCTTTATCTTGCTAAGGATCCCTTTAGTTCCTTAGTTTCCCCTCTCCCTTAGTCGCACGACACCTCTTCCTTTGCAAAGCTGGGTGGCCGATCCTTATCTTGGAGTCTTCTTCTTCTTCCTCTAATGGTGGTCGAACCCTAGAGTGCTTTGTTCTCCTTCTTGTGGTGGATCTTGGAGTTTGCTTAAGGTGGGTTACATAACTCCTAACCCTAACCATATTACTTTCTTCTATATTCTTGTATGTTTCATATGATCAGAATCGGCCATGTATGTTGCTACTTGCTAGATAAGTTTCTTGCTTAGTTGTACCCTAGTTGGCTGAACCATGTTTTAGGGTTTCCTTGTTGAGCAACACTCCTTTCCCTCCTTGGTCTAGATAAGTGAGCTTGAGATCTAGGGATATGAGAAACACCCCTCTCTCATTTAAGTTGAGAGGTGAGCTTGTGTTCTAGTTGCTTCAAGCAACACCCTCCTCTCACCATGGATTCGAGAGGTGAGCTTTTCGGTAGATGTAGATCTATGTTGAGGTTGGATCCTTGTGGTTGCCCGAATTGTGATAAAGGTTGTGCAAGACCCCTCTCTCTTGGTTGTTGAGAGGTGAGTCGATCTTCTTCATCAATTAGGGTTTGGTGCCCTTGTGCTTGAGGTTGATGACGATCTGGTTGGGTTGTATCTTGCACGATATGGCTTTGGGGTTAGTACTGGCCGATACCCTTCTTGCCTTGGGTTGTACCTTTGGCCGATACCCTGGTGTGTTGGGCGATATGCCTTGTTGAGTGCCCTGCACATTACACCTAGCTTAGGTTGTGGCTTGGTGCCTGTTGTACCTTGGACATTTTGGAGCCAGTTGGCTAGCCTTGTGTCAGGCATCATACTTTGGTGGTGATGCCTGATATAGTGGCTTATGGTAACCTTAGATGCTGCTACGATAAAGGCCATTTTGGTGTGCTACCCTTGACCGTTAGACTTCTGGGAGTGTTTTGGTGTCGCTTGAGTATGATGGGCAATACCATGCTATGTTTGGGCGTTGTGTCCTGGAAAGAGTGTGTGAGTGGTATGGCTGCCCGATAGGCACCATAACCCTGGATGGGCGATAGGGTTCAGTCGTCTTAGAAGATAGCTATGTCGTGCTTGGCCCTTGCACGATACACTCCTCCGACCTAAGCTGCATGTTATGCCTTGTGTACGATATGTCTTGACCTTTAACTGCACGACACACTGGAGGTGGTAGCCGACATCCTTGCTTAGGTTTGGTCGTTATGTGGTTAGAGTGTTTGGGCGATATGAGAGAAGTTACCCTGCCTGATACCACCTCTAGTGAAGGTTCCCTGCCCGTCACACTTCTTGTGAGGGTAGTGGGTACTTCTAGTGAGGGTCATGTTCCACCCGGAAACCCATATGATAGTTCCTTATCATGCGATCACATCCTTGTTGTTAAGAGTTATGGTTTATGGTTTGTGAACCTTTGACATGTTTGATAATAGTAAGGTGGTTGATTTAGTAGAACGCACCTATGTAAACATGACATGTAACTCTAATGACATGATATTACATGTGTTTATGATCATCTTGCATCATGTATACATAATGATGAGTAAATGACAAGTTTGGAAGTATATGAGTTGCTTCACATGATGATGTGACCCATGTCTATGGTCACAAGTATGAGGCATGAATGATAAAGTGTATAATCATCAATGTTGTCCTATATTTGATAACATGATCCTTCTGTTAATCCATGATGGTTTCAGTTATCTTTATGAATGTGTATACTAACCATGCAGGTGTTTCATGCGGATGCATAGCCAGGAAAAGGGCTATGAGGTATATATGTTTAAATGACACTACATTGATGGTCACTCTTGTTGATGAGATAATTTGCATCACCAATATGATGTGTTTAGGTCTGAGGACCTGAGTTTGGCTTAAGTGCCTAGTTGAGGAGTTATCCTCTGATGATGAGACCAGGGATTGTTATCCCAGGTGATGAGAATGCCTTAAGAGGTAGTGGTTTCTTGTGATGAGTGATTGAGTTCCCAAGATAATGTGATGGTGGTAATAATAATATAACTTAATGTTATGTATGTGTTACAACTTGCTTGCCCCAACAAGCTACTTAAAATACATTAAATAATTACAGATGAATCTCTCATGTAGTTTGCCCTAGCCATAGATCCATCATCGTCAGTAGCTGGTGATGGTGAAACAGGTTCTCCTACGGGTTAACCCAGAGTGCATATTGTTGAATATGCCAGGTTTCTCCTAGCCTAAAATAGAGAGGATTCGAGTGCAGCTGTGGTTGCAGACTCGGGATAGATAAAGCATGGTGAACAGGCCCATGGATCAGTGTGATAGAGCATGAATGCGTTCATGGCTCAGGGAGCACGGTGAACTGGCTCGTAGCTCAGATTTACTAGCGTCGAGACCTGTACCAAGGCGAGCTAGAGAAAGGGTAGCCTGTAGGAGCTGACCTTGTGGCTGAGGCCACTTAAGCATGAGACTGCGGTCCTACTTTGGTTCTCATGCACTGACCACGAGGTGGGAGGTCGTGGAGTCCGGCTCTTCCATTGACCTTGTATGGCACCGGCTCTGAGTTTCGCAGCCATCGGTTGGATTTGAGTGGTGCGACTCACTTCCTCGGGGCATAATAACACGTAATCCAGCCAAATAGTATTTATTGCTTAAGGCAAACACAAAACCTTGGTTGAGGCCTTGCTTGTGTAGTTGATCTTATTATACCTTGCAGTTACTTATACTTTCCTTATGTTATGTGGTAAGATCTTATAAATATTATCTTGTCAATCATGTTCCATAAAGAAATACTTGGTTATATGCCTTCCGTACATCTTGGTAAGCTCGATGGTAATAACAACCTTGCTCTATAGACTGCTCTTATTCTATGCCTTATCAGTTATCTGTTGTTGTTTCTTTAATCTTTCTGAGGTTTTGTGGTTTCGGTGGGGAGTTATGTTTCTCGCTGGGACTGTGTGTCTCACCTCGTTGGTTTACAACCTTTTTAGGTGTTCCCGCTAGACGTGGTGGTGGTCGCGGGGTTGCGGCCGAGCAACAAGACGAGCATTAGAAGGCAAGAGATGGATATGTTGCTGTTTTGGTTGTTTTGTAGTAGAGTCTTAGAGTCATCCCTGTACTCTCAGATCCTCGGAGGCATTTTGACGTTGTTTTACGATGTACATCTGATGAAGCTTTGTATATCCTACTGCTGGCCGGATATGTACCATTAAGTATGTATAACCATGTGATGAACTGCTGTGATGACAAGACAGATGATCTTCTAAGCTGTGAATACGTATCAAGGCTTCTAAATGTTTATATAACTTGTTTTCTTGTAGGATGAGGATCTGAATGTAATAGTTTCTTGGTTTATCTGCTTCCCAAAAATCAGTTTTAATTACCCCGTGTTTTTGGTAATCTAGTGGTTTATGGTGTTTTTCGCACGTTTTCGTGTGGCACCTCGTTGTCTGTGTGATAGCGGGATGTGTCGCCACAAGCTTGGTATCAGAGCCCTAGGTTCGCTGATTCTATAGGGATTTAGGACTACGTTGTGTCTGTTCTTGTGAGTTTTCTAGATTTTCTTACAATTATCTTCTGCCCTTATAGGGATTTAGGACTACGTTGTGTCTGTTCTTGTGAGTTTTCTAGATTTTCTTACAATTATCTTCTGCCCTTAGTGGAAGAAAAAGCCAAGACGTCTGGAAACCATGAAGAACATGCTATCGAGAGCAGCGAGGCTGCATCAGTTGATGGAGCTAAAGGGCAGGCACATGGAGATCAGGTGCCTGAGGTTCCCCAACTTAACCCAACCATTCTCGAAAACCCTGCCTACCAACATCTTATGGGGCAGATGATGGCTACGATGAATCTCATTGTAGAGAGATTACCAGTGCCTCCGCCGAGAGTTCAAGCTCCCCATGGTGAAACATCGGGTATTGGGAAGACCTTTGAGCGGCTTCGCCGAGTCGGAGCTTCAGACTATGCTGGGACGGCTGATCTAGCGGATGCAGATCTGTGGCTGACAGGTCTTGAGAAGGCCTTCCGGATCCTCGACATCCCCGAAGCAGACAAAGTCAAGCACGATGTCTACCTTTTGAAGGGTAGTGCTGGCCACTGGTGGGCCATCCAGGAGGAGAAGCGACCCAGTGAGGTGATCGGTTGGGAGGTTTTCTGACGCGAGTTCGTCAGCAGATACTTTTTGAAGACGTATCTGGACGAGAAGATCAACCAGTTTGAGTGCCTACGCCAAGGAGCGATGAACATCACCGAGTATGAAGCCAAGTTCATGGAACTGTTGAGGTTTTGTCCTCACATGGCAGTGACAGATGATGAACGGATCAGACGCTTTGAGAAAGGCCTGAGTGCGGAGTTAATGACGCCAGCTGCCGCCCTAGAGAACAGAGAAAGGTTTGCTACATTCGTGGAATCTGTCCGGAGGATCGAACGGTCAGTTAGGGAAAAGAAAGAGGCCATGTCTAAGAAGAGGCCTGCTCAGTTTCAGGGACAGAGGTTTGGTGGCTTCAAGAAGCCAAGGTTTTCGGCACCTTCCATGATGAGAGGTTCCAGTGTACCATCACAGTGGTCTCCAAGTACGGGAAGAGGCTATGTTTCTTCACCATCAAAGGTACATAGTACAACTTCAGTGGCAGTGATAGGGCCATCTAGGCCACAGTTTGAGGATAGGGCATGCTATATATGCGGATAGACAGGGCATTTCAAGTCAAACTGCCCAAGGAAAGATGTTGAAGTGACACAACAACTGAGGTAGGATCAGCAAAGGTCAGACTGACAGCAACCCAGTAGTAGCAGAGGGCGAGGATGCGGTCAAGCGTCGCAAGCAGGGTCGTCTGCTCAAGGAAGCAGAGGACGTGGATAGCAAGCAACGGCTCGATTCTATGTTATGAGTCAGCCGGAAGTGATAGTCAACCCACGAGTGGTGACAGGTCAGATGGAGTTATTTCATTCTGATTTGTCTTCTTCTTGCTTTATATCTGTTCTTGTTGACCCGGGTGCTACACACTCTTTTATCGCACGTTCTATGTTTGATAACTGTTTGTTACCTGTTAGCTGTAAGAAAGATAGCTTGTTGTTAGAAACCACTCTTGATGGTTCCTTGATGCTTCGAGAGGAGTGCCCATCTTGTGTTTTGTCTTTTTTGGGACACAAGATACAAGTGGATCTTATACCACTTGATATGCATGGATTCAATGTGATCCTTGGGATGGATACCTTAGAGAAGTATAAGGTGGTGTTGGATTGTGGTTCCAAGCATGTTGTGTTTGAGGTTTGTGGAGAGAAGTGGATCTTCCAAGGAGATAGGAAGATTCTTCCGATGTGTCTAGTGTCAGCTATGGTGGCAGAATAGTTGCTATGACAAGGATGTAAGGCGTTCTTGGCTCATGTTGTAGATATCAAGGCAAAGGGTCCTAGCCTTGAGGAGGTTACGGTTGTCCGAGAGTTTGTAGATGTGTTTCCTGATGAGTTCCCCGGTGTTCCTCCACCTCGAGAGATTGATTTTGAGATCAATCTGGTTCCAGGAACACAACCAATTGCACAGACACCATATAGGATGGCTCCAATAGAGATGGCAGAGCTAAAGAAGCAGTTATAAGAGTTGTTGGAGAAAGGTTTCATCCGACTGAGCACGTCGCCTTGGGGTGCTCCAGTGTTGTTCGTTAGGAAGAAGGATGGGTCGATGCAGTTATGTATAGATTATCGACAGTTGAACAAGGTCACGATCAAGAACAAGTACCCATTTATGAGGATAGATGATCTGTTCGATAAGTTGTGTGGTGCTACAGTGTTCTCAAAGATCAATCTATGGTCTGGATATCATCAGTTGAGGATTAAGGCGGATGACATACCAAAGTCAGCTTTTAGGATGAGGTATGGTCACTATGAGTTTGTGGTTATGCCGTTTGGGCTAACCAATGCACTTGCTGCTTTCATGGACCTGATGAATCGAGTGTTCCGTCTGTTCCTAGATCAGTTTGTTGTAGTCTTTATAGACGACATTTTGATCTATAGTTGGGATAAGCAAGAACATGAGCGACATCTTCGACAAGCGTTGACTCTCCTTCGCCAGCATCAGTTGTATGCCAAGTTTAGTAAGTGTGAGTTCTGGTTGAAAGAAGTAACTTTCTTGGGTCATGTGATATCTGTAGAAGGAGTTAAAGTGGACCCGAAGAAGGTAGAATCCATTGCAGAATGGGAACAACCAAAGACGGCGACCGAAGTTCATAGTTTTTTGGGTTTGTCCAGATACTACCAAAGGTTTATCAAGGACTTCAGTGTGATCGCGTTGCCAATGACAATGTTGACTAGAAAGGATGTAACTTTTGTCTGGAATGATCATTGTCATCAAGATTTCCAAAGTTTGAAGGAGAAACTGACTGGTGCTCCAGAGCTAGTGTTGCCAGAGCCTGGGAAGGGCTATGTTGTTTTCTACGATGCTTCCAAAAAGGGCTTAGGATGCGTGCTGATGCAGGAAGACCACGTAGTTTCTTTTGCTTCACGACAACTTAAGAAACATGAGGAGAACTATATGAATCATGATTTGGAGTTGGTAGCAGTGGTTCATGCGTTAAAGATTTGGAGACACTATCTTTACGGGGAAGTGTGTCAGATCTTTGCAGACCATAAGAATCTAAAATACATCTTCTCGCAGAATGAGCTAAACATGTGAAAACATCGCTGGATGGAGCTAATCAATGATTATGACTGCACCATCGAGTATCACCCTGGTAAGGCAAATGTGGTAGCTGATGCGCTTAGCCGAAAGTCTTCTTCTCTTTCTACAAAGAAGGCACAGTTGAGTTCCTTGGTATGCCATAGACGGGATATGTTTGTTTCCTTGCGACATATGAATGTGCAGATGGAAGTTTCCTTGTTAGCAGGACTTTTGGCACAGATGCAAGTCAAGCCTACATTGAGACAGCAGATCAAAGACGCACAACAAACAGATGATACAGTGTAGTTGATCAGGTCAGAGCTCGGTAGCGAAAGGTGTGATGGGTTCCATGAGTCTGAGGATGGATTAGTTTGCTATCATGATAGGATGGTGGTCCCCGATGCTGATAATCTAAGGAAGCTAGTGCTCAAGGAAGCACACACATCGATGTATGATATGCATCCAGGAGTCACCAAGATGTATCATAATCTGAAGGACCTGTATTGGTGGTCTGGCTTGAAGAACGATGTAGCCGAGTTTGTGGCTAGGTGTGCGGTATGCCAGCAAGTCAAGGCTGAGTATCAGAAGCCTGCAGGTACATTGCAACCCATGTCGTTACCGCAGTGGAAATGGGATCACATAACCATGGATTTCGTAGTTGGTCTACCCAGGACAACTAAGAATCATGATTCCATTTTGGTGATAGTGGATAGATTGACGAAGTCTGCCCATTTCATACATGTGAAGACAATATATACAACCAAGAAGCTCGCTTAGGTATATGTAGATGAGATAGTACGCTTGCACGGTGTACCAGCAAAGATAGTTTCTGACAGATGTCCTCAGTTCACGAGTTGTTAAGGCGTTAGGAACACAGTTGAGGTTCAACACTGCTTTCCACCCGCAGATAGATGGACAGTATGAAAGGACTATTCAGACTTTGGAGGATCTACTCTGAGCTTGTGTGTTGCAGTTCCTAGGAAGCTAGGATGTGCATCTCAGTTTGATGGAGTTCGCCTATAACAATAGTTACCACCGGAGCATTGACATGGCTCCTTATGAAGCCTTATATGGAAGGAAGTGCAGATCTCCTTTATGTTAGTATGAGTCTGGTGAGTATCAGCTTTTGGGTCTTGAGTTAGTACAACAGACAACAGAAAAGATCAAAGTGATACAACAACGGTTGAAAGTGGCACAAGACAGGCAGAAGTATTATATAGACAATCTCCGATGACCTTTAGAGTTCCAAGTGGGAGACAAGGTGTACCTTAAGGTCTCACCTTGGAAAGGCGTGCTAAGGTTTGGTCGGAAAGGTAAGCTAGCACCTAGATATATGGGGCCATACCCGGTCATAGCACGTATGGGCAAGGTAGCTTATGAGTTGGAGCTGCTGCCAAAGTTGCACATGTTTCATCCAGTATTCCATGTCAGTATGCTAAAGAAAAGTCATCCAGATACAAGGACAGTGATACAGCCAGTTGAGATTGAGCTTGATGAAGATGTGACCTATGAGGAAGATCCTGTGACGATCCTTGACAGAAGAGTAAAGAAGCTGATGAGGAAGGACCTGGTTCTGGTAAAGGTTCTTTAGGATCATCGTGGTATTAAGGAAGCCACGTGGGAGCTTGAGGAAGAGATGAGGAGGAAGTATCCCTCGCTTTTCTCTTCGGATTTTGAGGACGAAATCCCTTTGTAGAGGGTTATAGATTGTAAGGACCCTGACCTCCGTTTAGGGATTATCCTGTTTGCTTTGCTTAACCCTGGTGTTTAGTTGCTTACTAATCACCTTTAGTGGTGATTAGGGTTTGTTTGTGCCTGTTGTTTGTTGGAGGTGTTACTTGCAATTAACCCAAGTTTAGGGTTGTTGAGCAAGTTTGTCACCTTGAGAGGTGTTTCTCTCTCTCTTTGCTTCCTCTAGTGTTGAGAGGAAGGGTTGGGCTCGTTGCTTGAGTTGCTTTGGGATTGGATGAGCCTTGTTGGGCCTTGTTGTGCCTTGCTTGACCTTGTTGGACCTTGTGTCGGGTAAGAGTGCCTTGTATCTGCCTGAAGTGTGTCGCCCAAGGAGGTGAGTCGGGCATGGAGATAGGGTGTATCGGCCATGGACCCCTTTGACCCTTTGACCTTGTTTGTGTCACCACTAGTGGACACTTGGTTCTTGATGCTTGCATGCGGCAATGGCTTTGGACATGTGTTTAAGGCAAGATAAGGAGGTGGCATTGCCCATGGACAAGTGTCCCTAGGTGGGCGACACCTTGCCTTGTCTTACCTTGGTTTCTCCTCCATCCTCTCCTATATATGTGTTCCCTTTCTCTTGCTAAGGATCCCTTTAGTTCCTTAATTTCCCCTCTCCCTTAGTCGCACGACACCTCTTCCTTTGCAAAGCTGGGTGGCCGATCCTTATCTTAGAGTCTTCTTCTTCTTCCTCTAGTGGTGGCTGAACCCTAGAGTGCTTTGTTCTCCTTCTTGTGTGGAGCTTGGAGCTTGCTTAAGGCGGGTTACATAACTCCTAACCCTAACCATATTACTTTCTTCTATATTATTGTATGTTTCATATGATCATAATCGACCATGTATGTTGCTAGATAAGTTTCTTGCTTAGTTGTACCCTAGTTGGCCGAACCATGTTTTAGGGTTTCCTTGTTGAGCAACACTCCTTTCCCTCCTTGGTCTAGAGAAGTGAGCTTGAGCTCTAGTGATATGAGCAACACCCCTCTCTCATTTAAGTTGAGAGGTGAGCTTGTGTTCTAGTTGCTTGAAGCAACACCCTCCTCTCACCATGGATTCGAGAGGTGAGCTTTTCGGTAGATATAGATCTATGTTGAGGTTGGATCCTTGTGGTTTCCCGAATTGTGATAAAGGTTGTGCAAGACCCCTCTCTCTTGGTTGCTGAGAGGTGAGCCGATCTTCTTGATCAATTAGGGTTTGGTACCCTTGTGCTTGAGGTTGATGACGATCTTGTTGGGTTGTATCTTGCACGATATTGATTTGGGGTTAGTACTGGCTGATACCCTTCTTGCCTTGGGTTGTACCTTTGGTCGATACCCTGGTGTGTTGGGCGATATGCCTTGTTGAGTGCCCTGCACGTTACACCTAGCTTAGGTTGTGGCTTGGTGCCCGTTGTACCTTGGACGTTTTGGAGCCAGTGGGCTAGCCTTGTGTCGAGCGTCATAGTTTGGCGGTGATGCCCGATATAGTGGCTTATGGTAACCTTAGATGCTGCTATGATAAAGGCCGTTTTGGTGTGCTACCCTTGAGCTTTAGACTTCCGGGAGTGTTTTGGTGTCGCTTGAGTATGTTGGGCGATACCATGTTGTGTTTGGGCGTTGTGTCCTGGCAAGAGTGTGTGAGTGGTATGGCTGCCCGATAGGCACCATAACTGTAACATCCCAGGATGTGATGCCTCAGATAAAAACACTCTTAAAAGGAATGATTGGACTACCCATATCACCAAGGTGCACCTCTTTTTTCGGGAGTCCATCACTAAGAACTCCATAGTTAAGCGTGCTCAACTTGGAGTAGTACTGGGATGGGTGACCGATCGGGAAGTTGACCTCGGCTTGCGCGTGAGTGAGGACAAAGCGTGCAGTTAAGGCTAGTGGTGGTCTGTGGGGCCAGTCGTCATTCCTAAAACTCTGCTAGAGCCTAGGGCAGTGGGCCCAAGCATGACAAATGGTATCAAAGCCAATTCCCCTCCAGTAGGTGGGGCCCACATGGGTATGACATGCCAGTCTTGAGCCGTGCAGTCCAGGCATGTAGGAAAGGGTTGTCCATGGTTGACGTAGCCACCCTTGCACTGGTATTCCGTGATCGGGAGCTGGGTGTCCATGGGCCATTGTGGGTCTGCACTGAAATGGGGAAGAGATTATGAGGCCTTATAGTTGATCCTTGACGAGGACGTCAAGAGTCTAAGTGGGGGAGATTGTAACATCCCAGGATGTGATGCCTCAGATAAAAACACTCTTAAAAGGAATGATTGGACTACCCATATCACCAAGGTGCACCTCTTTTTTCCGGGAGCCCATCACTAAGAACTCCATAGTTAAGCATGCTCAGCTTGGAGTAGTACTGGGATGGGTGACCAGTCAGGAAGTTGACCCCGGCTTGCGTGTGAGTGAGGACAAAGCATGCAGTTAAAGCTAGTGGTGGTCTGTGGGGCCAGTCGTCATTCCTAAAACTCTGCTAGAGCCTAGGGCAGTGGGCCCAGGTGTTACAATAACCCTAGATGGGTGATAGGGTTTAGTCATCTTAGAAGATAGCTGTGTCGTGCTTGGCCCTTGCACGATACACTCCTCTGACCTAAGCTGCACGTTATGCCTTGTGCACGATATGTCTTGACATTTAGCTGCACGACACACCGGAGGTGGTATCTGACATCCTTGCTTAGGCTAGGCCGCTATGTGGTTAGAGTGTTTAGGTGATATGAGAGAAGTTACCCTACCCGATACCACCTCTAGTGAAGGTTCCCTGCCCGTCACACTTCTTTTGAGGGTAGTGGGTACTTCTAGTGAGGGTCATGTTCCAATCAGAAACCCATATGATAGTTCCTTTACATGTGATCACATCCTTGTTGTTAAGAGTTATGGTTTATGGTTTGTGAACCTTTGACATGTTTGATAATAGTAAGGTGGTTGATTTAGTAGAACACACCTATGTAAACATGACATGTAACTCTAATGACATGATATTACATGTGTTTATGATCATCTTGCATCATGTATACATAATGATGAGTAAATGACAAGTTTGGAAGTATATGAGTTGCTTCACATGATGATGTGACCCATGTCTATGGTCACAGGTATGAGGCATGAATGATAAAGCGTATAATCATCAATGTTGCCCTATATTTGATAACATGATCCTTCTGTTAATCCATGATAGTTTCAATTATCTCTATGAATGTGTATACTAACCATGCAGGTGTTTCATGCGGATGCATAGCCAGGAAAAGGGCTATGAGATATATATGTTTGAATGACGCTACATTGATGGTCACTCTTGTTGATGAGATAATTTGCATCACCAATATGATGTGTTTAGGTCTGAGGACCTGAGTTTGGCTTAAGTGCCTAGTTGAGGTGTTATCCTCTGATGATGAGACCAGGGATTGTTATCCCAGGTGATGAGAATGCCTTAAGAGGCAGTGGTTTCTTGTGATGAGGGATTGAGTTCCCGGGATAATGTGATGGTGGTAATAATAATAATAAAACTTAATGTTATGTATGTGTTACAACTTGTTTGCCCCAACAAGCTACTTAAAATACATTAACTAATTATAGATGAATCTCTCATGTAGTTTGCCCTGGCCATAGATCCATCATCGTGAGTAGTTGGTGATGGTGAACCGGGTTCTCCTACGGGTTAACCCAGAGCGTATATTGTTGAATATGTGAGGTTTCTCCTAGCCTAAAATAGAGAGGATTCGAGTGCAGTTGTGGTTGCAGACTCAGCTTTTAGGACGAGGTATGGTCACTATGAGTTTGTGGTTATGTCGGTTGGGCTAACCAATGCACCTGCTGCTTTCATGGACCTGATGAATCGAGTGTTCCGTCCGTTCTTAGATCAGTTTGTTGTAGTCTTTATAGATGACATTTTGATCTATAGTCGAGACAAGCAAGAACATGAGCGACATCTTCGACAAGAGTTGACTCTCCTTCACCAACATCAGTTGTATGCCAAGTTTAGTAAGTGTGAGTTCTAGTTGAAAGAAGTAACTTTCTTGGGTCATGTGATATCTGCAGAAAGAGTTAAAGTGGACCCGAAGAAGGTGGAATCCGTTACAGAATGGGAAAAGCCGAAGACGTAGACCGAAGTTCGTAGTTTTCTGGGTTTGGCCGGATACTACCGAAGGTTTATCAAGGACTTCAGTGTGATCGTGTTGCCAATGACAAAGTTGACTAGAAAGGATGTACCTTTTGTCTGGAATGATCATTGTCAGCAAGCTTTCCAAAGTTTGAAGGAGAAGCTGACTAGTGCTCCAGTGCTAGTGCTGCCAGAGCCTGGGAAGGGCTATGTTGTTTTATGTGATGCTTCCAAAAAGGGCTTAGGATGCGTGCTGATGCAGGAAGACCATGTAGTTTCTTTTGCTTCACGACAGCTTAAGAAACATGAGGAGAACTATTGGACTCATGATTTGGAGTTGGCAGCAGTGGTTCATGCGTTAAAGATTTGGAGACACTATCTTTACGGGGAAGTGTGTCAAATCTTTACAGACCATAAGAATCTGAAATACATCTTCTCGCAGAATGAGCTAAACATGCGATAGCATCGCTGGATGGAGTTAATCAATGATTATGACTGCACCATCGAGTATCACCATGGTAAGGCGAACGTGGTAGCTGATGCGCTTAGCCGAAAGTCTTCTTCTCTTTCTACAAAGAAGGCACAGTTGAGTTCCTTGGTATGCCATAGACTGGGTATGTTTGTTTCCTTACGGCAGATGAATGTGCAGATGGAAGTTTCCTTGTTAGCAGGACTTTTAGCACAGATGCAAGTCAAGCCTACGCTGAGATAGTAGATCAAAGATGCACAACAAACATATGATACAGTACAGTTGATCAAGTCAGAGCTCGGTAACGAAAGGTGTGATGGGTTCCATGAGTCCAAGGATGGATTAGTTTGCTATCATGATAGGATGGTGGTCCCCGATGCTGATAATCTAAGGAAGCTAGTGCTCGAGGAATCACACACATCCATGTATGTTATGCATCCAGGAGTCACCAAGATGTATCATAATCTGAAGGACCTGTATTGGTGGTCTGGCTTGAAGAAAGATGTAGCTCAGTTTGTGGCTAGGTGTGCGGTATGCCAGCAATTCAAGGCTGAGCATCATAAGCCTGCAAGTAAGTTGCAACCCATGTCGATACTGCAGTGGAAATGGGATCACATAACCATGGATTTCATAATTGGTCTGCCCAGGACAACTAAGAATCATGATTCCATTTGGGTGATAGTGGACAGATTGACGAAGTCTGCCCATTTCATACCTGTGAAGACAACGTATACAGCTGAGAAGCTCGCTCAGGTATATGTAGATGAGATAGAACGCTTGCACGGTGTACCAGCAATGATAGTTTCTGACAGAGGTCCTCAGTTCAGGAGTCATTTCTGGGAACAGTTGCATAAGGCATTGGGAACACAATTGAGGTTCAGCACTGCTTTCTACCTGCAGACAGATGGACAGTCTGAAAGGACTATTCAGACTTTGGAGGATCTACTCTGAGCTTGTGTGTTGCAGTTCCTAGGAAGCTGGGATGTGCATCTTAGTTTGATGGAGTTCACCTATAACAATAGTTACCAGCGGAGCATTGACACGGCTCCTTATGAAGCCTTATATGGCAGGAAGTGCGGATCTCCTTTATGTTGGTATGAGTCTGGTGAGTATCAGCTTTTGGGTCCTGAGTTAGTATAGCAGACAACAGAAATGATCAAAGTGATACAGCAACGGGTGAAAGCGGCACAAGACAGGCAGAAGTCTTATACAGACAATCGCTGACGACCTTTAGAGTTCCAAGAGGGAGACAAGGTGTACCTTGAGGTCTCACCTTGGAAAGGCATGCTAAGGTTTGGCCGGAAAGGTAAGCTAGCACCCAGATATATGGGGCCATACCCTGTCATAGCACGTATGGGAAAGATAGCTTATGAGTTGGAGCTGCCGCCAGAGTTGCACAGGTTGCATCCAGTGTTCCATGTCAGTATGCTGAAAATCGGTTTTAATTACCCTGTGTTTTTGGTAATATAGTGGTTTATGGTGTTTTCCGCACATTTTCGCGTGGCACCTCATTGTTTGTGTGATAGCGGGATGTGTCACCACACTCTACCTCCACACAGGCACCCCCACCTCCACCGCCATCCCAACCTACCCGCGCCTTGTTCCATGTATCAAATGAAGCCCTTATGGGGTATATGATGCATCAACATGTGTATAACCTACATGTTCAGGAGCATCTCCATCAAGATCTATGTTCAATCATGTATACCATGAACCTATCTTGTGCCCATCCCTACCCTGTCTACCAGCCTTACTCAAGTGGTGATTATGCTTCCTATGCATATAATCACTTCTACCCGACCCCTTCACATGTTGTTTCCACTGCTACACCCTATGTTGTTGGTGATTCTGCCTTTGCACCTACCCTTAGAGTGCTACCTCTCCCTTCTATCCCCATAGCTACCCTGTTTGCAGGACTTGGCACATCTTCTCCTACTTTCCCTTAAGCCCAGAAACTGCATGACCTTGGTATGTCTTGGGTTTCGCAGAATGCCATGTGGCCCAGTTGTTGTTTCAGTCCTTCTGTCAATGAGGAGATGCTCGACCAGGATGATGAGGAAGTTGTTGCTTCTGATGAGGAGGCATATGATGATGATGGCAAGGATAGTTCATATGGTTCTGATGATGATGACGACTTTGCTGGTGTAACATACCAGATCTTGGACCCTACGCTAGAACTTTGATCTTTTAAGTTTGGCCAAACAAGGTTGAGAGTTAGACCTAAAAAGATGTTTAGTATATCTCTAATGAGCAAATGCACACATAAATCACCCTAATGTAACCTAATATTCTCACATTAGTATTAAATCAATAAAAGACACATAAAATATGTCACATAATTCAATTGGAGATAATAAGTAGATAAGGAACCTAATTGGATGAATAATAAAGATAATGGGCCACTAATGGGCCATATGACATATCTCATAAAAAGAAGTCACAAAAGTGTAAACAAATTTTAAATTCATAATCTACATATCAAAATAAGCCTACTTGTCAATTTTCACCTAATTTTGACAACCTTGAAATAATAGGGTAAGTTGAGGAGAGAGAAAATGAATAAAAGGAATAAGTAATAAATAATGTGATATATAAATTTTAAAATATGGAAATAAAGTCAAATTAATATTCAAATCATCAAACATAACTTGCGGATGAAGTTTCATCAATTTTGGACAATTCTAGATGTCTCTAATGCATTAGGAAAGAGAAATTGTGATTTACTTTGAAAGAATTAAATAAAATAGAAAAAGTCTCCAAAAGGGAAAACTAATATCAAAATTGGATTCTACATGTCCTGATTAGGCTAGGTATCAAATTTCATTTAGTTTGGACCTTTTTTTCCTTCAATTGAAGAGAGAGAAAAAGGAAAATAATTTAATCAACACTTTACAAAATTCGGATTAAGAAACACTAGCCCACATAAACAGAAACCATAGACCAAGGTCCGATATTATGGACATAACTCCCTCATTTCTTAATGAAATTTCATGAAATAACTTGCTTTGGATTGCAAATTTAATTCCTCGTCTATCCATACCATATTCATAGCCTAACATGGAGAATTCGAGAAACTCTTAAACTTTTTCTTCAAGTATTCTGAAACAACTTCTCACACACCCACACTTATAAATACAGCTACCCCATTCTTTCTCAGTTGTTTTGTGAACCTCCTCTCATCTCAATTTTATCCTTTCTTTGGTGTGTGGCTGTCGGTAGTCGTGCTTTAATTTCTCCTTGCATCGTTGTTTCACCAAAAACCGAACGTGGTTCTTGATTTGAGTTTATGGCATCGCTCCCCGACGTCATGTTTATCTTCGGAGCATAATTAGATCCCAGGTAAAAAATGCTGGCACTTGATCTCTGTGATCGGTTAGTTAGTTTCATGAACGAATGACAAACGAAGTTTTTCCCCAAACTCTCGGATAAGTTTCTCCTTGCCCATCTGACCTCTCTTCCTATCTCATAAGTTCCCTATTGATTTGGCTTTTTCTAATTTTATGATTTATTCATCTTACACAATTCATATTTTTTAATCTACTGGTCTAAAATTTATAAATAAATATGTTTTGAAATGAGAAAAATATTCATTATCTAATAAAAATACTTTCAGAGTCTGATTTCAATATTTTTTGAAGGATGAATTCTGGAGAATAAAATACATGTATAAAACTTATAATAAATGTAACTTAATCGTATAAACTCCAAAGTGAATAAAAATATATGTTTTCTTAATCAAGAGAATCTAATAAATCACTTGGTGATGTTTTCAGAGTTTAATTCGAATTTAATACAAAGATGGTTTTCTTGGGTTGCAATATAATCATCAATTAATGATTTGCATCTAATATGAAATTAGGTGAAGAGATATTCTGTTTGGATCTAGGGTGTGGGCCCTAACATGATACACACATCATTAAGGTATGATTGCATCCCACGTTACATCTATATTGATAAATTTATAATTCCTCTTTCTTAATGTATGTTTGCATCCCCGATTATTCTTTTTGAGCTATTAGCCTATGTTTCTTCTTTCTCTTGGTCCTATGGACATTAGCCTATACACAATGTCTTTTCTTTTGAAATCATGGTTCATGTGAACAACCTTATATATATTTATCTTGTGATCATGGATATTCTTTTGGACTCTCTCTTATGCTTTGTGCATGTTGGACTTAATTGATGATATGTGCTTCTTTTCCCACCTTGGTAGTGGATGTTTATATGGCACATTATTTGATAGCATGGATCCTCTGATCCCACTTTATACTTAATGAATATTTTCATCCTCCTTATTTGTTATTCTTGCTTATTCTTTTATTACGTATCATGTGGTGACTGCTAGTATAATTTTACATGATATTTTATTTGGATGTGAAAAGTCCCACATATGCGTGGAGATGTGAAAATTCCTACATATGAAAATAATTTGGGCATGCGTGCCTAGGCAGATATGTATATAAGACCCTGCCACCCCACATTTAGAGTGGATGTATACAGTTCCCGCTCACCCTGCATTTTAGAGCAAATGTACACAAGACCCTGCTCGGCCCACATTATTTTGGTAGATGTGTTATTTCCTACCTACTTGTTACATACTCTTTTGCTTCATTCTTATTTTGTTGTTTATATTCTTTTATGCCTGATTAGGCAGTACTTTACTCTTTTATAGGAAGCCTTTTATTTTGATGTCCCTTATTATTTATCCATTACTTAATTTACTATTTAGTATGCACATACCAACCTTTGTAGATGTTTCGTTTTCTTCTCTCTTGCTGGGCTATGCTTCCAACCCTAGGTAAAGGACTTGGATGATTTGGCATGAATATATGGACATAGCTTAAGGAGTTAAAGCTTGGAGACAAAGTGTTATGGTTTAGATTTCCCTTTACTAGATCCTTATGATGTACCCTTTATGTACACCTTTATGGGAGATGATGTTGAGGTACTTTTTTAATCTTATGATAAATTGAATATAGTCAATATTTTTATTCCGCTGCTAAACTTTGGTGTTATGATACATTCATGTTGAATAAATTGGTTTCATCCCTTTGGAAAAAAAATTATGTTGGTGTTTGGTTTGGGATGTTGCCTTTTTATTTTATTAGGGAGTGGTTCCCCTCTAGGATCCCACTCCTTACAGTTGGTGGCTCTGGTAATGAAGGTGATGTTGATGCACCTTCAGATGGAGATGATGACTATGAGCCTGAAGCTATTGATGATGATGCCAATGATGATGTTGTGTACATAGATGTCATAGATGTTTAGATGTTTTAGTTCTTAATCATTAGATGTTGACCATATATATCTTTCTAGGCTATTTTGTACTTAAAACATCTGGGCACATTATCTGAGATATATTGTTTCTATTATCATGTTTGTTTTCATCGTTTTGGCTTGTAGTTGCTTTGAGAACATGCTCATGTGTTGTGACCTTAATCTTTTGTATCATAACTCTATGTATGTTATATTGTGTGAGTTATTGGTATGCCCTACATATTTTGATTGTGACACAGATTGCTTGTTACTCTCTTGTCTTTGTTTGTTGTGTGCTATGTGGTTGCATACTTTATCTTGAGGTTGGTTGTTTTGGTGGTGCTGGGAGAAGACCCGTTTTTTTATCTACTCTTCTACCCCTTCCTTTTTTATAATGCCAAAAGGGGGAGAGAAGTTCAATGTTTTGAATGTCAACCATATTTCACTACCTATGTGATCCTTTACTTGTCTAATATATGTTTTATCATGTGACTAGCTAAAGGACTATGTAGTATATTTGTTATATAGATTTGTGTAGAAAGACTAACTATGTGGGTAAGAGTGAGCATAGATTGAGGGAGAGCAATTCACATTGTTCAAATTATGAATCCCCTTGCAATCTACAAGGCTAAGGTGTAACTTTACATATCCTTTTTCAATATGTTGAGGAATTGTTTGTCATTGTCAAAAAGGGGAAGAATGTTGACTTGAGAGTTATACATTGTCCATATTTTGATAATGACTCAACCATTTCGTTCATATGTATCCAATATGCTTGTTTAAGATTAATTTCAGGCATTAGATACATGAAAAGGATCAAATTACACAGGCCCTAGCTTGTCCAAGTTCAAGTCAAAAGTAATGCAAATGCACAATTTGGGAAATCACTCCAAACCACCTTGGAATATTTTTGTAATCATTTGTATTGATGATATGACTTGTAACTAAGATGAGAAAAATCAGGGACACTTAATTCCATCGTTTGATCTCTTAATAATCATTTTTGAAAAATTGTCACAGCAACTTGGTCGGTCGAGTTTGAATCTCGACTTATCCATGATGGATTTTCTGAAATGATTACATCGGTCGAGTTGCACACTCATAGAACTCTACTGACCGACCTACCGACCAAAGTTGATTTTGGCTGATCGGTCGAGTTACCCTAGGACAAACTCGACTGATAGTTTAAAAATTGGGTTTTTCGGTTAGTGGATCGGTTGAGTTACCTTTATTAAAACTCGACCAAATGTATTGATAGAAACATAGAAAAAGTGATTTTAATCGTTGGAGAGTTGTTAGAAATAAAAATAGATCTATTAGAAGTTATAAAATGACTACTTTTCATTCTTAAGTGATCACACACTCAAAGGAACACCCCCAACTATAAACATGACCTCTTGGAGTTCATTCCAAGGTTGTTCATACATGTTATCCTTGGTCCTTTATATAGTTGAGTGTGCTACAACCCTTTAAGACCCTTTGTCTCTCTCATTTACAAAGCATTTCATGATTATGAGTGTGTTAGGCATGTTGTAAGAGAGATACCTCAATGTTATCTTATAAATCTCTCCATCTTTCCATTTTCCCAGTCCCCTTTCTCAAAGAGCAAAGGCTGAAGTGATCTTCTCCAAGTGAAGGAGGAGTTGTTCTTCTTCTTAAAGTTTGAAGAAGGTGTGAAGATGTAAAGAAGTGAAACCACCTCTCTACTAAAAATTTGAACAATAGAACATCCAATCCAAACACACTTCAAAGGTATGCTTGGAGTGGGTGTAAAATTTTCAAATCTTTATTAATGGTATACAAAACAACCAAAGTGTAGCAGCGTAATAAAAACATGACTTTCAATTATAAAACAATGGAACATCTTAAACTTACATCATAAGCATACATGTAGAGGAAATCTAAACCACCTCAATATTGTCTCCAAGCTTAAACTTCTCAGTCTAAGTCCAAGTCATCATGTTTTATCATCCAAGTCCTCCATCTAGGGTTGGAAGCAACCCCAGCAAGAAGAGAAAAATAGGAGACATCAGTAAAGGCTGGTATGTGCATACTAAAAAGTAAAATGAGCAATATAAGAAAATAAGGACATCAAATAATAAGATGCTTCCCATAGAAGAGAAAAATATTACCCAAGTGTCTATCAAGAGAAAAGATCACAATAAGAAGATACTTGCCATAAAACAACATAAAAAGAATGTGTTATAATTTATACATCCACTACCATGGTGGGAAAAGAAGCACATAACATCACCAATCTGCACGCATGTGAGATAAGCATAGCCCTAGAACAATTTAAATAACAATGGCAGCTAAGAATCACACATCTTGCCCTGATGGTACATGGGCCAGGAATCACACATCCTACCCTAGCATGGGGAATCACACATCCACCACCCAAATATATATAACATGGGCCAGGAATCACACATCCTTCCCTAGCATGGGGAATCACACATCCACCATCCAAAATATAACAATGTTGCCATAAATCACAATGAGACAAAACCAATGCAATTATACTACTCTAGTACTACTGGATCACATAGCATGTTAAAATGTAGAGGCAAGTAGAAAGTATAGTCAGATTATATAATGTTGCCATCACACAATGGACAACACAAACATCCACATGCAAGTGGGAAAAGACATCACATGTCATCAAATAAACATCCACCTCAAAGTGGGCACATATAATCAAATAAGTCCAACTTGCACCAAGGCATAAGAAAAAGAGTCCAAGAGAATATTCATGATCATAAGATCAATAATAAGATAGTTCACATGAACCATGATATCAAAAGATAAGAGCAATGTGCATAGGCTATTGTCTATAGGACCAAGAGAAAGAATAAACATAGGCTAATTGCTTAAAAGAATATTCGGCGATGCAAACATACCTCAACTTCAGAGTCCAAAGACTAAGGTACTTCTAGATCCAAATCTAGGTCTCCAAGAACCTATTAAACACATATGTATGGTTTATGTCAATTTCATGTACATTACCCAAACCCTAAAAACCATCTTTTTATCATCATGTGAATTAGGTTATGAAAATGATTCCATATTTTAGTTTATGTTATTAGGAGTTCAAAACATATTTTATTATATTTTTGACTTATAAATAATTAGTTATGATTTTTACAATTTATTTCCTATTTAATTAGATCTATTGAAACACATGTTATTAATCATTGGATTTAATCATCAAGACCTATACCATTAGTTAGATCTTATTTTTTTTATTCCAACGAGTATTTTTCCATTTTTTATCATTAATTAATTATTTATGAATTTTTAAATCTCAACCAATCAGGAAATTGCAAATAAGCATAAGTGTTGGAAATAGGGAAGAGAGAGGGAGAGGGATGTGGCTCTGATTTGGCCCAATCAGATCCAGCCAACTCGACCGACCACTTGTCCACCTCAGTAGGGCTAAGCGTGAGAGAAGAAAAAGAAGACAAGCAAAATTATGAAAATACTCTCAAAGGAAAAAACACAACAAAATGAGAAAACAGAAGGGCATGAAGGTCAAAGCAACGAGGGGAATTATCTCCTCCTAGCCTCTCGCCATGACTGCAACTTGTGCAACAACAAGGTAAGTCCAATATTGGGCATTCCACCATTGTCAAATCGCACGTGAAACCAAAGACACGAGAAGAAAGAGGGAGTGATTGCAAACCCGTTGCACCGAGCAATTCAGACCAAGATGGCGTGGAGAGGGAGCAAGGTCCGCCGCAAGGATAGACTGAAGAACCGAACACCAGCGAGCAAACATGTGAGATCTTGAGCAATTGATCAAAGGAAATCGTCGCACGGGTGCTAAGGCACCCTGGGGTACCCATACTTATAGGTGAGGGTGAAGGGAAATCCAAGATGGATTGGGACCAACCTTGCTTGCGGCGCAAGGTTTGGGGTTTTCCCAAACACTTCACAAAATCCAGAAAATAGTGGATCGATAAGTGTCGAATCATCTCCCGATCTCACTAGAAGAAAAATCAAGAGAAATGAAGGAGAGGATAGAGAGAACGATCAAAATCATAACCAAATTACTGTACATATCCGGGTCGTGCTCCTACTCAAGGTAGGAGACGACCGAATGTCGTCCATCTAAGATCTGATGGTCGGGGTAGATAGGCGCATAAGTGGAATCTAAGAATCAAAAACCTTAGGGTGGCGACATGACAAAATAACCAAAATCAAATCCGATTTGAATAAAGTGATATCAAATTTTATTTTCCTTTTCTCTCTCTTCAAAAAAGGGCACAAACGAATCCTAAATTAGATGAAATTTTG
Source organism: Alisma plantago-aquatica (assembly GCA_963693085.1). Classification (NCBI taxonomy): domain Eukaryota; kingdom Viridiplantae; phylum Streptophyta; class Magnoliopsida; order Alismatales; family Alismataceae; genus Alisma; species Alisma plantago-aquatica. The sequence goes on from OY856411.1 coordinate 298,578,147, forward strand.
CATAGAGGCTAAGTAAAGTATGTAGATTTCGATTATGTAGTTAGATTTTCCTTTTGAGAACTTTTAATGTGTTGAATAAATCAAATACAATTTTCTCTTTCCTCATGCATTAATGACATTGGGATTATCCAAAATTAGGTGAAACTTCATCTACAAGTTAACTTAAGTGTGTTGGATACAAATTTGGCATTGTTTCCATATTTTAGAATTATATTTCACATTATTGAGCATTAATGCCTTTTATCAACTTTCTCTTTCCTAAACTTACCTTATTTTATCAAGGTTGTCCAAATTAGATGAAAATTGACATGTAGGCTTATTTTGATGTGCATATTACAAATTTGGAGTCTATTTACACTTTTAAGACTTTATTTTATATGAGTTATGTCACTTGGCCCACTAATGAACCCTTAACTTATTTACTGACTCAATTAAGTTCTTTATCACCTTATTATCACCAATGAATTATGTGACATATTAGATTACATTATTTGTGTATTAGATTATTAGGATTATTCTAACGTCAACCTTGTTTGGTCAAACCCACAAGGTCAAAGTTCTAGGGTAGGGTCCAAGATCCGGTATGTTATAGAAGATCTTCTCCAAGTGAAGGAGAAGGACAAGGTAGAAGATTCAAGAAGAGTGGGTAATCCCTGTGAAGCCAAAGACTTGATGCAAGTGTGGGTAAGTCATTAGTGAAGTCTAAAGACATCTTGATCAAGTGGGTAAGTCCTTGTGTAGGTGAAAGACTCTTGTCCTGAATAGGTAAGTCCTTGGATGTAATGTGGTCCTATTGTATCTCTTGTAATGGAATGTAAGTACACATGGGTTCCAAAGTCATATAGGTTGACATGTCTAGGTAGTGGATTATCAGTCTCCTAGTTTGGAGATTGGAACCACTCTAAACACCTTGTCCAAGTATTTGTTTTAGTCTCTCTCATCCTTGCTATACTTGTTTAGATAGGAATTCAAATTCAGTTTTAGCATTTGGTTGCAATTGATATAATTTGAAAGTCTAACTATTCTTGTGAGAATTTTAAAGCTCTATTCACCCCCTCTAGAGCCCTAGATCCAACAATTGTATGGATTGTAATTAATCTCAAAATTGTAATAGAATTAATTACATCAAATTAATTTTGCATTTAGTAATACTTTAGTTTTCCTAAACATGCACTTTTATTAATCGAGAGTGTATTAGACATAAGTTGGTTGATGCTACTATTTGTGGCTCAATTAATGTCATAGATCGATTTCTTAATTGATAAGAAATTCTACCAATAAACCAAAAACTCATGTTCAAATTTTTTAATTAGCCGACATATCATGTATACATGTGATCTTGACCATACTTTAGAGTAACTCAAATGTAACCCTAACCATGTATACATGTGATCTGACCATGCTTTTGAGTAACTCAAATATAACCTTAACCACGTACACATGTGACCCTAACAATTATAGGGTTTCTTGTTGAAGTGTTCTGTTGAAAACGGCTTTCTTCTTTCCCATCCATGGTTGTCAGAGTTTGTTGTTGAGTATGTTCATTTGGGTCGGATTTTTTGTTGTTGTACCAAGCATGCCTCCTCTTCATTTATTTATACCATAATAAAGTCTATCTCTTTAGATATATATTTAGAAGATTCTATATAAAGTAGGGTGGGGAAGGAAAAAAGATCAAATGTACAAAGCCTCTACATCAATTTTACATATTGTCCATATAAGGTCAACATCCCTCTTTGAGTCTGAGAAAATTATGACGCATCTTCAGAACAAAGATTGAAAACAATCAAAGTAATAAAGCACTTTGCTTTTGCCTGAATGTTCACCAGATCATCAAACATATGAGTCTCCCTACCAAATTTCAAATTGAAATTATTCCACAATAACTTGGAGAATAGACATTCAAAGAAAATATTTAAACTAGTTTATTCTTCTCTATTGCACAGTACACATCTTGAAGCCATATAAAAACCATAGACTTTCAGAATCTCATCAGTTGAAACTATATTAACAAAACACTTCCATAGCAGAGTGAGCACTTCTTTGGGATGTTGTTAAACCATATCTGCTTCTCTCAAGGCTTCTTCTCACTTCTTTCTCTATAAACTTGCCAGAAATCTTTCATCTTAGGATCAACCTTGTCAAAGAGACTTAAGGAATCATCGATTAAAGGATCAGGAATATTATAAAAGAACCTCACCACCTCCTGGGACGGTCTCATAGGAGGAAAATGCCACTTCATATCAGAATTGTAGCAATTTAACTTGCAATGTAGGCTTTTCCCCAATCTAAAAGCCAGTTGATTATCAAAAAAGTTAAGTAAAGTATAACCCAATGGGGCCCAGGGGTCTCTCGATAACATATAACTTTGCACCATTACTAACATTGAAAACCACCACCTTTCTTGACATACTTTTGTATCTAAGGTGGTTTTGTAACATACCGAATTTTGATATTAAATTTAATTTTGAGCTATGATAAATCATCCTCTCAATTTGAAAACCTCTTTTTGTTCAATTTTCATTCATATTTGTACTTTATTGAGTTATCTTCAAATATGAGCACCAAAATACAATTTTTGCCTCCTTTGACTTAGTCATCCCAGTTGGGATCCACATGTGAATATTGGCATTGGAATCACATAGAATTATAATTTTAGTTATTAGATAATTACATTTGAAGTAATTATCAAGAGTAAATTTATTGACCACCTTGGAATTATAAATTGGAGTTAGTATTTTTAAAACACAGTTTAATACCAATTATATGTTTAAAATTTAAGATCAAAGGGACTAAAAATGTAAGAGATACAGACTTTCAAAGATAATGAGATTTATGTGCCGAATTAAATAAATCTAATAATAACGTCGGGCCAAATAGGGTTTGACCTGCCCAACCGGCGTTTGCAACACGGAGTCTCCTTCTTCACACGCCAGACGGCTGTTACTGGGAGAGCGACAAGGGTTCAAAATCTTTTGTCCCCATCTCTCTGTCACCGGCATGTCCCATTAATCTCAGCCGCATAACTATCCACTTAATTGCTTTTAAGAGTGGGTTTTTGTGTGTATTAATGATTGGGATTAAGAGAAACAGACAGGAAGATAGATGATGGGTAGAGAAGATGAGATCCGGAGCAGCAATCAGTTTGGCCACCTTATCTTCCGTTTTTTCTGTCTGTCACTCGATCTGGTTGACTCCGCCAACCCTCCTTCTCCCTCAAGCGTCGTGACTGATGGTCAAAGGGAAACAGACGACGACCCCGTCTTCTCATCATTAACGTCGAAAACCTTGACGTTGCCAGGTTCATCTCTTCAACTGAAAATGGCGATGAGGACTTGAAGTGTAGACTGAGCCAAGACCTCCGTTACTCAGCTACGAGCCTTCATCCTTTGAACCCTAGAGCTCCTCCCCTCACCCTGCCGATCGCCTCCCCTCCTCTATATATAGAACCCTTTCGCAGGTCTGTAGTCCTACGATCATGGGGCAAAGCAGTCGCCGGAGAGCCATCCTCCTTAGACTCTCTCCTCCAGTCCTCCTCCTCGCCTCCGCCGTTCACGCTCCGCCTATCAAACATCCTGTCGATTGAATTTGCAAGATCGCCAGCCTCGACAGCCTATAACTCCATCGTCATTTGCGCCCCGATGCCTTACCGCACCGTCGAGAATCAGGCCCCCACCACGTTCTTCACCACCATGAACACCGATAGTCGAATGAATGACAGACCTATTGCAGCCACTAGATCTGCAGAAATCTGCAGTGCTGCTGTTAGTAATGGCAGTCAGATTTTCTTGAATGACCCCTTCCGGTGCGCAGCATGGCTGCCAATCCGCAAACTCATCACCTCGTCGCTGTCTTCTCAAACCTGACCTGCTACAGAGCTAAGAAACACTACCGCCCAGTATGGTAGTCTCCAGCAGATCAATGCTCACTCCTTCACCACGAATCCCCCGCCACCATCACAGTTATGTTGTGGTTTCCCTCAATCTGTCGAGACCTATATGTTGGGATTAAGCTGGTCTTGCCAGCTGGTTAAGTTGGCCCGTGCCAACTAGATAATGTAGGCATTAACAGAAAAAAGAAAAAAAAGAGTGGAAGAGGTGTTGCGGAGAGTGGAGTCTGTTCCGGGGAACGTGAGTTCATCCCGTAGGTGGGAGCGTGTAGATAGGATCACACGTCTCCTTTGTTATCAGGTCTTTTATTTCTGTTATAAATAGAGTCCTGTAATCGTTTGATGATAATAACAGCGACAACTCTTCTACCATCGATCGTCTTCTACCCATCAGCCTGTTGTAAACCCTAGCGACGAGGTAGCTCAGTTTCCACAGGTGGTATCAGAGCACTACCTAGACATCCTCAGTCGCAATGGCGCCCGGCGGAGATACAAGCTCAGATGGCGGTCGAGAAAGCTCGGTGTCCTTGAAGTACCCGATGCTTACAAAGACCAATTACCCAGTGTGGGTAATGAAGATGAAGGCCAATATGCGCGCCCAAGGGGTCTGGGCGGCGATTGAGCCTCCAACAGGAGCGGGTCCTGTTGAAGAGAAGATTGATCAGATGGCCCTCGCTGTGATCTATCAGGCGATACCTGAAGAGACAATGCTCCAATTGTCGGGGAAAGAGACGGCGCGCTCAGCTTGGGAAGCTCTAAAGACCGTTCATGTCGGGGTAGAATGGGTCAAGGAGGTCAAGCTCCAAGCCCTGCGTTGGGAGTTCGAGAACCTCCGGATGGGGGACTCACAGCCCGTCGACGAGTACGCCGGCAAACTGTCGGGCGTTGTCAATCAAATTAGATCACTTGGAGAAACCATGGAGGAAAGCTACGTCGTCAAAAAGCTATTGCGTAGTGTACCTCCTAAGTATCTCCAGATTGCTGCTACCATGGAGCAGTTCGGTGATCTGAAGAAGATGCAGACCGACGAGGTGATCGGAGCTCTAAAGGCGCACGAAGAGCGGTATCGCGACTATGACGGTCGGCTTGAGCAGGTCTGCTTGCTAAGAAAGATCAAAGATCGGAGCCCAAAACCGTTCGCGGAGAAGATCAGCAGCAGGGCGGCTCTCGTGGACGAGGACGAGGCAACCCGCGAGTGCGCGGAAGAGGAAGAGGAAGGGGTCGAGGCGGACGCGGCGACGCTCGCCCAACTAAGCCAGGAGACGCACCGCGAGACGAAACACGGGACAAAAGCCGAGTACGCTGCTTCCATTGTGATCGCCTTGGTCACTATGCTTCAGAATGCCGAGGAAAGAAGCAAGAAGATGAGGTAAATCTCGCTCAAACCCATGACGATGAGGCTACGCTTCTCATGGCGGCAGGTGTTCACGATGAAATTCACTTGAACGAGGAGAAGTTAATGCCTCATCTCTACTCGAATCCGGCGGCCAACACAAATCCTGACCTATGGTACCTAGACAATGGAGCTAGCAACCATATGACAGGAAGACGGGAGAAATTTAAGAACCTTGATCAACAAATCCTTGGAAGAGTAAGATTTGGGGATGGATCCACAGTCAAGATCTGAGGAAGGGGCACGATCATGCTCCAGTTCAAAGACGGAGAATAGAAACTCTTGACGGATGTGTATTATATCCCGAGTCTAGAGAGCAACATCATAAGCTTGGGTCAGTTGACGGAACAAGGGAGTAAAGTGGTCCTGCAAGGGGCCTATCTATGGCTTCACGACAGGTCCGGGAAATTGCTGATGATGGTGCAACGTTCCGAGAACCGTCTGTACAAGGTGATCATCCAATGCTGCGAGGCCATCTGCTTGTCACTAAGCCTCTGTACCCCAGCCTGGCTGTGGCATGCTCGCATGGGCCACATCAACTTCCAGTCTCTAAAGACAATGGCGGTCAAGGAGATGGTGATCGGGCTACCGAAGATCGATCACCCAAACCAGGTGTGCGAGGCGTGCCTAGCAGCGAAGCAAGCTCGAGCCCCGTTCCCCGTTGAGGCCAAGCATCGAGCACCTTCCGCCCTAGAACTCATCCACGCGGACTTATGCGGTCCCATATCTCCCATGACCCCAGGAAACAACAGGTACTTCTTACTGCTCGTTGATGATTGTACCAAGTTTATATGGGTGCGAATAATCAAGTGGAAGGATGACGCGCTTGAAGGATTCAAATCTTTCAAGCTGGAGGTAGAGAAGGAGACGACCCTCAGGGTGAAGATGTTGAGAACAGATCGTGGCGGGGAATTCCTTTCGCACTGCTTCTCCAAGTTCTGCGAAGATGAAGGCATTCGACGCCAGACAACAGCTCCCTACACGCCGCAGCAAAACGGAGTAGTGGAGAGACGCAACCGCACAGTAATGGAGATGGCTCGAAGTCTCTTGAAAAGCATGAGCGTTCCAGCAGAATTCTGGGGAGAGGCTGTTCGACACGCAGCTTACCTGCTGAACCGATCCGCTACGAAGGCCCTGGAAGGGGTAACTCCTTATGAAGCTTGGACGGGGAGGAAACCGCATCTGGAACACCTGAGGGTGTTTGGCTGCACGGCGCATGTGAAGGCCCCTGGCTTTCATCTGAAGAAGCTTGACGACCGAAGTTCGAAGATGGTATACTTGGGCGTCGAACCAGGAAGCAAGGCTCATCGTCTCTTCGACCCAGTCAAGAGACGAATTTGCGTCAGCCGTGATGTAGTATTTGAGGAGGACAAGCCATGGCTCTGGAGCAATCATCTAGGGGATTTCTCAGTATCAGGTACGCCTAGTGTGGGGGTGCCCCTCACCATTGAAGATGAGCATCAGGTTAACGCCCAGAATCCACCCCTGGAAAATGAGATGTTGAACGACATGAATCCTCAAACACCACTATCAAATCACTCAACCTCAAGCCCGTCTCAAGCAGGTCAGCACTCGATGTCACGATCATCTTCAGCAAGCGCGGGTGCTAGCTCGAGTTCGTCAGGCCCAACGAGGTATCGATCACTCGCTGAGATCTACCAAAACTTGGACACAGTTGAAGGAGGAGAGCTTCTGATCGCAGACGCCCAAGACCCGACAACCTACGCACAAGCAGCAAAGCACGCAAACTGGCGACAGGCAATGGAGGCAGAAATTGAAGCAATCAACCGAAATAAAACCTGGGTTCTTTCGGATCTGCCTGCAAGTCACAAGGCAATTGGTTTAAAATGGGTGTTCAAGACAAAGAGGGACTCAACGGGACACGTCCTCAAGCACAAAGCTCGTCTGGTAGCAAAGGGATATGTCCAGCAATTCGGAATTGATTACGATGAAGTCTTTGCACCAGTTGCTCGTATGGAAACTGTGAGACTCATCCTTGCACTCGCCGCTCATCATAGTTGGATGGTGCATCATCTTGACGTTAAATCTGCATTCCTGAACGGCGAGCTGAAGGAAGAAGTCTACGTCACTCAGCCTGAAGGTTTTCTCATTACAGGACGTGAGACCAAGGTGCTCAAGCTAAACAAAGCTCTTTATGGTCTTCGCCAGGCACCTCGGGCATGGAACACGAAGCTGGATTCCAGTTTAAGAAGTCTGCAGTTCGAAAAATGTGCACACGAGCAAGCGGTGTACATCCGGCGAAAGGAGGAGAACCTGCTTCTTATTGGAATCTATGTAGATGATCTGATCGTGACAGGATCAAGCTCGCGAGAGGTCGAGGAGTTCAAGGAGCAAATGAAGAAAGAATTTGACATGAGCGATTTGGGTCTGCTTTCACACTACCTGGGGATAGAGGTATCTCAGGTAGACGGACAAATCACCTTGAAGCAATCCGGGTATGCTCGGAGGATATTGGATGCAGCTGGACTAGGCGACTGTAATCCAACCAAGATACCCATGGAGCCCAGAATAAAGCTCGGCAAAGATCAAGACGGAATTGCTGTGGACGACACACAATTCAGAAGCCTGGTCGGGAGCTTACGCTACCTGCTTCACACAAGGCCGGACTTGTCTTACTCAGTAGGAATTCTGAGTAGACACGTCGAGAGGCCCACGACAGTTCACCAGCAAGCTGCGAAGCAAGTCTTGCGATATATCAGGGGAACTCTACACTATGGGATAGTGTATCGTGGAAACAAGGAAGAAGAAAGGATCACTGGCTACTCTGACAGTGACTTAGCTGGAGATACTGATGACCGAAGAAGCACAAGCGGGATGGCATTCTACTTGAATCGCAACCTGATCACCTGGGGATCTCAGAAGCAGAAAAGTGTGGCATTGTCATCTTGTGAGGCAGAATTTATGGCAGCCACAGCCACCGCATGCCAAGCTATTTGGCTGTGAAATCTGCTGAATGAAATCCTCGATTTGAAGTTGAAACCAGTCAGACTCCTTGTGGACAACAAGTCGGCCATCGCACTTATAAAGAATCCGGTGTTCCACGGAAGAAGCAAGCATATTGACGCGAAATTTCACTTCATACGCGAGTGTGTAGAAGGTGAACCGATAAGCGTGGAATATGTAAGCACTGACGAGCAGAAGGCTGATATATTTACAAAGCCGCTTGGGAGGACGAAGTTCTTGGAGATGCGCGAGCTGCTGGGGATGGAGGACTTGGAGCCTGCAAGCCCAACTTAAGGAGGAGAATGTTGGGATTAAGCTGGTCTTTCCAGCTGGTTAAGTTGGCCCGTGCCAACTAGATAATGTAGGCATTAACAGAAAAAAGAAAAAAAAAGAGTGGAAGAGGTGTTGCGGAGAGTGGAGTCTGTTCCGGGGAACGTGAGTTCATCCCGTAGGTGGGAGCGTGTAGATAGGATCACACGTCTCCTTTGTTATCAGGTCTTTTATTTCTGTTATAAATAGAGTCCTGTAATCGTTTGATGATAATAACAGCGACAACTCTTCTACCATCAATCGTCTTCTACCCATCAGCCTGTTGTAAACCCTAGCGACGAGGTAGCTCAGTTTCCACACTATAAACAGCTTGCAACCTCATCACAGGTAATTCGGACTTCGGTGATCTATGGAGAAGCCTCACCCACCCTACTCGCTTCAATTACCATGATCGATCAAACCACCAATTGAAGGATGGCTCTTTTAGACCAGCTACACGAAGGAAATACCCATGTGATAATCAAGGAAATCGAAGGTCAGATGAGGAGGTCAGGAAACACTGAAATCTCTCCTGGAACTTGATCCGTGAGAGACTTGTCGTCTTTCTCATCAGATTTTGGAAACACCAATTAATTATTGTTTGAAAATATCTTAGATATGGAAAACTCCCTGATTTGGGATTTCTGTCATAGAACCAATATATAGAAACGTACAAGGGCATGTATGGAAATACATAAATATAGAAAAATATTTATTCTAAATCGCTGAAATAGGCCTCGTGGGAGGCCTTTGGTGAAGATATTTGCATATTGGTAGGCTGCAGGAACATGGAGAAAGCGAACATCTCCGATGCGAACACGCTCACGCACAAAATGTATGTCAAGTTCAACATGTTTGGTGCGTTGGTGTTGTACAGGGTTGCCAGAGAGATAGACTGCACTGATATTATCACAATATACGACAGTAGCCCACCGTAGGGGAGTATGAAGCTCAAGTAAGAGGTTGCGTAGCGAGCATGTCTCCGCAACCGCATTAGCAACCCCACGATATTCTACTTCCGCACTGGAACGAGATACAGTAGCCTGACGCTTTGATGACCAAGATATCAAGTTATCTCCAAGAAACACACAATAGCCAGAGGTGGACCGACGGGAGTCCGGACAACCAGCCCAGTCGGCGTCAGAATAAGCAGTCAGACCGGTAAGATGGGAAGCTGAAAGAGTGAGACCATGATCAAGAGTACCTTGTAGATAGCGCATAATACGTTTCAAGGCCTGAAAATGGGCCTCTCGAGGATCATGCATGAATAAACATACTTGTTGCATGGCATAAGAAATGTCTGGCCTAGTGAAAGTTAAATATTGAAGAGCACCAACAAGGCTACGGTATAATGTGGGATCAGATACAGTCGGTCCAGCTGAGGCACTAAGCTTAGATGCAGTATCAACAGGTGTTGCAACTGGTTTACAAGCAGCCATAGAAGCACGGGCAATAATCTCCTGAGTAGATTTCTTTTGGGACAAGAATAAGCTAGACTGATCACGGGTGACTGTGATGCCAAAGAAGTGGTGAAGCGAACCCAGATCAGACGTAGCAAATTCACGAGAGAACATAGCAATGAAGCGACACATCAATGCATCAGATGAAGCAGTCAATATAATATCATCAACATACAATAGGAGATATGCCATATCAGTACCAGAGCGATATACGAATAGCGAATTATCACACACACTGCCATGAAATCCACATCGAGTAACATAGGTGGCAAATCGCTGGTACCAAGCCCGAGGCGCCTGCTTAAGTCCATAAAGAGATTTCCGTAGTTGACAAACATGATTAGGCTTAGCAGGATCGACACAACTGGGAGGCTGGAACATGTACACAGTATCCGATAAATCACCATGTAAAAAAGCATTCTTAATATCTAGCTGATGAATAGGCCAAGAACGGGAAGTTGCAATGGTGAGAACAGTACGTATAGTAGCAGGTTTAACCACAGGACTGAACGTCTCTTCACAATCAATACCAACTTGCTGAGATTTACCATTAGCCACAAGTCTCGCCTTATAACGCTGCAAGGACCCGTCAGAATTATATTTGTGACGAAAGGTCCACAAACAATGTACAATAGGGGCATCACAAGGACGAGGTACCAGCTCCCATGTCCCAGTCTTAATAAGAGCATCATATTCATCATGCATGGCAGCATTCCAGTGTGGGTCCCTAAGGGCAAACAGGTGTGAGCGAGGAAGAGGGGAGATGGTGGTGGAAGCTTGGGTATGAAGGTTAAATGGGCGTTTTGGTTTGTAGATGTCGTGGCTTGTGCGGGTGCGCATGGGAGGAGAGAGTGGTGGAGGTTGGGTAGATGTCGAGGGAGTAGTGCGACGGTGGGGTGGCGTGTAGCGAGAGGTTGAGTCTATGGGAGTAGTGGTACAAGGGGGGTGGCGTGTTTGGTGGAGATGGGCTGGGTGGTGGGAGGGGTGTTGGAGCAGGAGTGGGATATGCGTAGGCGTCGGAAAAGATGGTGGACAGGGAGGGGGGGTCAGTGGTAAGGAAGTCAGGGGGGAGAAGGTGAACTGGTGTTCGAGAAAGGGAACACAAGCTCATCGAAGGTAACATGGCGGGAAACAATGATTTTACTACTAGACACATCAAGGCATCAATAGCCGCGATGGTGAGACGGATATCCAAGAAAAACACACCTAGTGGATCTGGAAGCTAGTTTGTGGGGGGCTTTGGCAGTTGTATTAGGATAGCAAAGACATCCAAATGTGCGGAGATGAGCGTATGTTGGTTGCCTAAGATAAAGGGCAGAGATGGGGGAACGGTAGTGAAGATTTTTAGATGGGAGAATATTATGAAGATACACAGCCATATGAAGAGCATCAACCCAAAACGTGTGAGGGACCAAGGCATGGGTGAGAAGAGTGCGAGTAACATCATTAATGCGACGAATCATGCGCTCAGTCTTGCCATTTTGAGAGGAAGTTTGTGGGCAAGAGAAACAGAAAACAAGGTCATGTGAAGACACAAAATTGCCAAAAGAGGAATTGTCAAACTCGCGACCAAGGTCACACTCAAAACATTTGATTTCACACTCAAATTGGGTGCGAACAAAGTTACAAAAAGCTAAGAATTTTCCAAAAACTTGAAATTTAAGGCGAAGAGGAAAAACCCACTGAAAATTGGTGTAATCATCCAACAAAATCAAGTAATAACGAATCCCCATTGCGCTAGGAACTGGGGAGGTCCACAAATCACTATGAATAATGTCAAATGGTTGCAAAGTAGCAGAATTAGATTCATAAAAAAGGTAACCGAACATGTTTGCTAACTTGACAAGAGTGACAAAGTTTGGAGTGATGCTCCTTATTACAATTAATAAAAATTTTAGAATGAAGAAAATCTAAGATATTCTTGTCGGGGTGGCCAAGGCGACTGTGCCACAAAGACGATGGTAAGACGGCACAAGCAATAGGCTGAGAGGTAGGGGAGGCGTCGGTGGAAGTTGAGGTGACTGGGTAGAGCTCTCCAGAACTATTGCATCTCATAATAGTCCTCTCCGTAATCAAATCCTTCACAGAAAAACCATAAGGGTCAAACTCAACAGAGACGTGATTGTCACATGTAAATTTACGAATGAATACAATCAAACTATTAAAATATACAAGCCTTAATCATATGAGTATCCCAGATCAGCAAAACCTAGTAGCTAAATTCTAACTGAACAAAGCTAGTTAATAAGCATGGAACGATGAACACATAATCGTGTCAATTTGATATAATACTACATACACTGGTGATCACAACTCTTGTCTCCTATATATATCAAATTCATGTTGTGAAACTAGTAAGTAATAATACATAGTGGATATTTTGAATAATAATTAGATAATTATGGAGTGATCACAACTCTTGTCTCCTATATATATCAAATTCATGTTGTGAAACTAGTCAGTAATAATACATAGTGGATATTTTGAATAATAATTAGATAATTATGGAGATAGTCTTTATGATAATATCGTATATACAACACTACTAATATCAATATGTCATAGGTTTCTAAAGTATGAATCTGGAAAATTGTATAACGTATGAAATACAATATTTTTATGGTAAGTATAAACCATTATGAATACCTAGTCAATTAAACTTATGATTGTGTAGATTATTAATGTACTTGTAGCTTATAAATAATAAACAATTTAAGTTTCTTTTATACCTCTCAGCACTAGGAATATATATATATATATATATATATATATATATATACATACATACATATATATAACATCTTAGATAATATGATTTTGATAGATATGCTTACCCGTTTAGAAATTGAATTTGAAAAGAAAAAAAGAATCTAGGTTAAAAAATTACTTCTATAAACATAAAGATGTATTACACATGTCTCGTGCATAATTAGGTGTTATATGTTCGTGAATCCAAGACGAATAAATTCACAAACAATCAAGTTATGTTATAATCACAACTAAGGGTTATAATATGACTTATTCTAGTACCTTAAGGGAATATGATAATTCGATATTGTTATAATTGGGTTTTCACATGTATTTACATATTTGAAATATAATTATTTGAATAAAAAGGACATATTGAAAATCTTGGTGTGCTTTGTTTTAAAAATATGGGTTTCTTTTGAAAATCTCTTTTTACAATGGTCTTCATGATTTTCACTGATTTCTATAGTCCAACAATGAATATAGGGGAAAAGCATAGAAAGAAACTCCAATATTAAGTGAGCTACCAAAGGCAATGGGTGATTAATAATATACATATGGAATTATGTGGAATTCTCTAGAAAAGTGGTGTTGAGGGCCACTAATGGTTTGGTATCATTTGCACATGGTTCCTAATGAGAAAATTAATCAAAATAAGAAATAGGTTAAAGGTACAAAGAGAAAAGAATTGATTTGATGCCTTAAATAATGAGATAAATAGGGAGACTTGGAGATTAAGAAAAGTATCTTTAAGTTGAGTATTTTTCTCTCGATTCTCTCCCACATTTAAATAAAGTTATTAAAAAAAATTCTTTAAAATTGGGGAATAAAAGGATAACAAAGAGAAGATGGATTTTCTTAGAAGTCCTAAAGTGAATGAATAAATAAATAGGAATTTACATTAAAAGTCACAAAATCAATTCATACTTGATCAATACCCAGACCTTGCGATATTTTGCATGGCTTAATGGTCGTTGATCCTAGATCCTATGATGACTAAGTTGTCATCTACCTCTGCCAATTTTAGAAATGGGTACAGTGAAACCAAAAACTCATTTCACACATCTCTCACTCCCTGATCAACAAGGTTTCCTAAAAATCATCTCATTGAACGCGGGAAACGATCATAAACCCAATCATCACAGATTTTTTCCCCTTTGGAAAGCTATTAAATATTTTCCCAATTTTGGTTGATGGTTGATACCCGACACCCAAGATCATCCATATAAAAGGGCATATGACTCCCTATGCATAGCCATACTTTTGTTGCGAGACTTGGCTAGACCTAGACCTGTCAAGCTGGGTTAAAATCCGCAAGAGCCCATGGGTCGACCCGTTTAAGTTGGGGTTGAGTGGTGAAATTTTCCACCCAGTGAAAATCACCCAAACCCATACCCACATGTTTATTTAGCGGGTTTCACGAGTGACCCGTGGAACTCCGTGGGTGACCCAGTTAACTGAAGCAAATATATTTATGTACATAATATACACATACACGTATTAAAAATGTTACTTGTTTCATACAAGTCAACTCTTTACCTTTACCAACAAAAATTATATTCTCTTTATTTTGTGTTTGTAATGATAATAACAAGTACTAGTAATATTAGGAATGTCTAATGTTACATGATAAAATTGTGTGTTATTTTTGTGATATTTATCTATGAAAACTAAATCGGTTTTCCTGTTTTACATTTACATACAACAACTAGCTATTTTTTTAAGTTTGCATAAACATATATCGACAATTAATCAAATAGTGTGACATCAAACATAGTAGTCGTTTGGTTCCTTTGCACTATAATTGACATAATAACAATAGTTACATGCTATTTTAGATATTATTTTAAGTGTTAGTGAAAGCAACTAGCAACTTATTGTTGATTGGACACATTTTAAATGGGCACCCGGGGGCAACCTGCAACCCACTGGGTCAGGTTTGGGTATACTTTTCTTCCACCTGTTTAGAAGTGTATCTTTTTGACCCACACCCGCTAGACCCACACCCGCAATGACCCGACCCAAACCCAACCCATCCACCCGTTTGATAGGTCTAGAGGTGGTGAGACGAGGGAATTTAAAGCGGGGTTTTCCTCACCGGAGAAGGTGGAATTATAGGAGGGTGAGGTGAATGTTTGGCAGGGAATTGAGGATGAGTCTCTCTCCCAGACCTCAGAGAAATCTAAGGCTACAACTGACTCCAGCGAGATGTCACGAACAAGACCCTGCCCTCGCATATCACTCTTAGGCCCTTACGGTGAGAGTCAACATCAAAGTTGACTCAGCCACGTGGGCTTTGCTCACGAGACTAAGGACAAAGGAAGGAGACGTCTGCTCGAGGAAATCCCCTCTTTTACCTCGTCCTGTTGTTGAGAGGTAAGTGGACCTTTTTGTATTTTGATCGTGTTTCAAGTTGCGGTCATGTGGGTGCAGGGAGTCGAGATGGAACAAACCCATTGGCTCGGCCCCGGCCCCGGCCCCATAGATGTGTTTGACAAGTTGACCGCTTGACAACATGGAACCATATGATTGGTCCACTGGTATTATGTTTGTAAGAAATTTAACTAATTATAAGATGATCCAATAATAACAAATCATATATGAAAAGTGATCAGAAACATACAAGGAATGAAAAAAACATTTCCAAGGCCTAATTATATCTAGAATTCTAAAAGTGCCTAAAGTTGTAGTCTTTAATATGGCATATGTATTAAAATCATAAATTCTTGGCTATAATAGTCATACTATGTTTAAATGACTTAAATGGATAAAGTTGGGTCTTTTTGGATAAAAGATACATCTGTGACCTAATGAGGGAAGAATAATGCATAAAACATCCAGTATAGGGTTTGTAAGTTAAAAATGACATTAATAATGTTAATTAGGATTTGGGAAGCCAAACCACTAATGAAACCCTAAGTTGACCCCAAAAACCTAACTTGGAACCCAAGTCAGTCTTGATGATAGATTTTGGTCAAAGTAGTAATACTTGGGTGTTATGTATTAATTTCAGGGTGATTGCTTACTTGTTCTCAACTGCTCATATCTTGGACTTTTGATTTCTTTTGAGAAAGGTGTGTGTTTATGCCCATGACTACTCGACTTAACTGACTTTTTTGGTTTCTTAATGTTTTCCCAATTGGGTTGTTATAAAATGATTACATGTTGATTTAGTTCCCACCATCTATAAAGTCACTATGGATATCACATTATATTAGTATAACTTACTCAGTTATCTCTGGTGGATTTAAGTTATATAGTTGGGATGTATAAAATGTCACTTGATAACTAGTGATCAGGCTGAGATAAGACGATCACCTTGTGTCAAGAAAGGAAGGCTTATGTATGAAATGTCACTATGGTGCCCACTGATCAGGCTGGGGTAAGAAGATCATCTGGGGCTAAGAGACGAAGGCCTATGTATGATGTGTCCACTATAGGGACTAAAACCTAGAGAGAGGTACCCCACATGATACTCTAGAGAGGGAGTGTACCACAGAGATTAAGTTGGGAAATTAGAAAGGAAATGCATGTTCAATTTTGTGTTGATATGGAGGATTAGATTGTTCCACCTACATGTGAATATTTTGATTCCCCCACATACCAGTAACATGTTATACTGGTCATGTTTTTGTTTCCCCGCATTTTAGGCTAATCTAGCATTAATTTGCAAAATGGACATCCTAAAAAGAAGGCACAAAAAGGAAAGATACTCAAGGATTCCATGGAGAATTTAGATAGATAGAATTTATTTCATGATGCAATTTTAGTTTTCCCTTTCATGTAACTCCTAAGTGGTGGGTTTATCTTTCATCAAGTTATCAATTGTTTTCCATATAGTAAAAATTTAATGATTATTCTTGTTTAATTGCTAAGACATCAATTCTATATTATAGTATTGGCCTTTGCCCTCTCAGTCCACCTTAATTTGGTATAATAGGGGAGGGAGTCATTATATTTGGTGTCAGTTTACCATTGAAACTTTAATAATTATTAAATTTTAAGAATTCTATAGAGCCAAATAGAATTATTAGAGTAATTTCCAAAGACAATGGTGTCTAGAAGGGACCACATTCTGTGGTTGGTAAAACTTTCCTAGAAGGGACCACATTCTGTGGTTGGTAAAACTTTCCTCTGCACTGCTAGTTGACTTACGAGGACTCCCAGACCTGTGCATCCTGTCTGGCCAAAGTTAGAAGATTTTACTCAAAATAAAATACCTCTAGGATTTCTTCTCATCTAATTTCATCCCTTCTTTACCCTCTTGCTTCACTCATCAAAACCCTAGGGACATGATAACTTCTTCCTCCACCCTTATGAGTTTAGGATTATGAAGGACTGTGGTTTTAGATATTAGGGACTAAGGCATCCTCTGCCAAATAATAAAATGCATGTAAATAAGATGTCATAGACATAATTTTGTATGATGTTTATATGCCCTAAACATAAAACTAAAATAAAGTTATATATGTGAAACAATATGGCATGCACCAAGACCATTTTCATCCTTGATATCACACCCCAAGACTGCATGGATGGAAGGCCCTCCTACCAGAAGGGGTTGTCCTCAGAGAAGAGAAGGAAGATGATGAGAGAGGAGACTTCTAAGAAGCAGAGGAGGCCACCTCGAGGAAGGTTCCAAGCCCAAAGTTGCCCCCTGTGACATCCTGAACTCTAAAGATAGTTTTGATGCTATGAGTAAGCCTATGACAAAAGATGAGCCCAATAATGACCCTGGCTATGCTTCCAATACTGGACCTACCCTTGGGCAAGTGGCAGTTCACACCCCTGATGTGCTCTAGCTGGAGCAACAAAATAAGCCCACTGAAGCCATCAGTGCCCTAGCACTCGAAGATTTTGTTAGAGGTCAGAACCGTGAACCCCTACCTATCTGCCCTTGTCTTGGATCCACCATCCTTGACTTTATCAAGCTTGATATGGAGAAGCTTTTGAGAGAATATGAGACTAAAGTAGTTGACACAATGGATGCTTGGCTGCTAGATGTGGAGAATGGCTTCCTCATTCTGGAGGTGGAACCCAACAAGAAGGTTTTCTTTTCTACTCACCTTCT
This sequence comes from Alisma plantago-aquatica, assembly GCA_963693085.1. Lineage (NCBI taxonomy): Eukaryota > Viridiplantae > Streptophyta > Magnoliopsida > Alismatales > Alismataceae > Alisma > Alisma plantago-aquatica. The sequence continues at coordinate 298,595,981 of OY856411.1, forward strand.
TGAGGGAGTAGCACATCATTGGTGGGAACATTACATCACCGATCGATACCTGATCACAAAATTGATGGATTTATGTACCATCTTCTCCATAAAATTCAGTTATAATTCTGCCAAGGAGGAGAGAGAAAAGCATATCATGCTTCGATATCAATGTAACATGATAATTGTGGACCACGCTTGAAAGTTTCACCTCCTAGAGCGCCTTGACTATAATAGGAATGAAGAGTGGTGAGCGGAACATTGTGTTGAATGTTTGCACCCCCAAATAGGGCCCCGTGTAACGGCTAGCAAATCTCCAGACTTCACTGAGACCCTTAACTTCACCCTGAACATGGAAAATATTGTTGTGCCTGCTCAAAACCCGCCTAAGATATCTCTAGGGTTTAATGAAGGCACTTCTACCCCAAGGAATCATAATGGAAAAGGGCAAGTTTGTAATAGGAGAAGGAATACAAATGGTGGAAAGAGAAAACCCCGTCATGAGAATCCCACACCTACGGAAACAAGCACCTTGACAGATGCTGCTATGATAATAAAGTATGATATCATTGTTGGCAAGAAGGACATATCCGGTCTGAGTGTCCTCTCCCTGACACTCAAGGTCCAAGTCTAGTAGCAGCTCAGCCAGTGGCTACAACACCACAAGGGGCAATCCTAGTTATTAAAGAACATCAACAGGCTCGAGTCTTTGCCACTGATAACAAGGAAACTCAGGCCGATGCAAACTGGTTTATAGAAGGTAGCCATCCCTAGAATGTTGTAGTACACCTTGTATCAGAAAACATATGGTTTAATGAGATGATATGATTCTGAGCATATGGAACATGACATAGCAGTTCTTGTATATCTAAATTTTTGTTTGATGATGATCCAACTCTTGAATGATAAATCACCTGATATGACTATCAGATAGAAAATGCATTGATGATATACCATGAAATATGCCTAAAGAACATGTTCACTTGTGATGATGTAAACTTTGGTCCAAATATGTTGTGTGTGATCCTTGGTATTGTCAAGTATTAATTGTATCTTGTATTAAAATAGGACCTTTCTTAGAAGGGTGAGTCCACAAACCGGTTTAAGAATTGAGGTAACTTTAAATGTCATATAAAGCATAAGATATCAAGTGCATGAGGAATGAAAGTGCATATATCAAGTATGATCATTTAGACCCATGTATGCCATCTCTAAGGGACAAGAGGAAAAGTCATTATAGAAGTGAATAAAAGTATGGGACTGAGCTGGATAGGAGGTCATCATGAGCCTAATGAAGGGACATAAGCTAAGATATGAATGCCCTAAGATATGAAGAAAAATCGGGTAAAGGGATTTCAAAGGTATGTTGTTCTTGGGTTTTATTAGAAAAACCTTAGAGAAACATGTGGATCGAGTAATGACACCTCAAAGAAACCCTTAGGAAGGGTAGAACCTTAAGTCAATATGCATGTCAAGTAGAGAGTATTAAAGGTATATAAGACCCATATGATTAGGAGATGATTGTTCCCCAAATGCATAAGACCATAAAGTTGGGAGGTAACAATTATGTTTGCATGAGGCCCATGACTTGGGAGATTGTCCACCTTCCCCGGTTCATGAGGCCTAGTGGTTAAATGTGAGAGGCACTCCCTAGATGCAAATGGATGAGATCACTCCAAAAGTACTTGAATCCCTAGAGACCTCAAGGAAGTGGGTAAGTCTCAAAATACATGAGGTATAAATATAAAGGATATAAGAAGTCATATCAAGGGAGTTGTGCATAGACTCATAAATTATGAGAAAATTACATTCCATGTATGAAATAGTAAGCAAAAATTATAACTAAAGGTATTCATAGAGAAGATTCATGGTTGAGAATGACCCAAATGAACATCCAAAATTAAAAGATAATGTGTGAAAGCATCGTTTCTACTCTTAGAATGGGATGAGCTTTGTAGTTGGACTGCATAATGCTTATTTCATCTTGTTATGAGTGTGAGATATTGGATAACACACCCTATGTTAAAAAAATGATACGAGAAAAAAATACCTAAGTTGAAATTCAATGACATGATCAAATATTTTGTCACACTTCTGAGAAAATAAGGAATAACTGCTTTGGAAATCTAGATGAGCAAGGCAGACACCAACAGAAATTGGAATCACAAACAAAGATGTAATTACCAAGTGTAAGTTGGGATCTATAGATATAAGACTTAATTTGGTGAGCAACACAGGAGTAATTATTTAACTATATATGGAAATACAAGTGATATGGTACCAAATAAAGATAAATCAACCTGAACTCTAGAATGTTGAGGAGATAATTCATTTGCATGGTGCTATGAGTTCCATTATATCTGATCATGACCCTAAGTTCACTTCAAAGTTATGAGAACAACTTCAAGAAGGACCTCTGTATGTGGCAAAAATTTAACACAAACTTTCAGCTCTAGACTTATGGATAGTCTGAAAGAACAATCCAAACCATAGAAGATCTGGTGAGAGCATGTGTGCTTGATTTGGGGTGAATCATGGGAGCGATACTTGCCCTTACCAAGCTAGTATTAGGAGGCCTCTATATGGAAGGTCGTGTCCGTCAGGCCTTCATTGAGTTGATGTCAGTGAGAAGACCTTACTGAGGTCATAGAAACTACAATTGTATGCTAACAAGGTCACTTTGATCAAGAAAAGGCTAAAGAGAGCCCAAGATCGACAGAAGTCGTATGTTGATGCAAAGCAGATAGATTTGCACTTTACTATAGGTGACCATGTGTTTCTGAAAATTTGATTCCTCTGAGCTATAGCTAAAAGTAGAGGAAAGTTGATTACCCAATATGTGGCTTTGTTTGAGATTTTAGAATAGATTGGAGAGGCCACTTATCATTTAGATTCACACCATAGTATAGTATTATGAATGATGTGTTCCATGTGTCCAAACCTAATTACTATGTGATGGATCCTAGACATGTACTGAACATTGAACCTAATGAACTCTAAGGGAGGTTGACATGTCTTGCGTCACTGGTGAGGATATTGGATACCAAGGTGAAAGAGACCAGGAATGAAAAAAAAGGATAGAGATCATAAAGGTTCTTTGGAAACACCATGGTGAGGATGGAACCACTTGGGAGCTAAAAACTGACATGGAAAAGTCTCATTCTGATTTGTTTGTATAATTAGTCAAATTTGGAGGACAAAATTCCTATAAGAGGGAAAGGGTGTTATAACATGGTTTTTCACAAGTATATACATAATTGAAATACAATTATTTGAATAATAAGGATATATTGAAATCTTAGTGTGCTTTGTTCTAAAAGTATGGATTTCTTTCGCAAATGTCCTTTGCAACAGTCTTTGTGGTTTTCACTTATCCCTATAGTCCAACAATGGATATAGGGAAAAAGGGAAGAAAGAAGGTAATGTGTAATTAATAATATACATATGGAATGATGTGGAAATCTCTAGAAAAGTGGTGTTGAGGGCCACAAATGGTTTGGTTTCCTTTTCACATGGTTCCTAATGAGAAAAGTAATCAAAATAAGTAATATGGGAAAGGTAGAAAGGAAAACAATCAATTTGATGCCTTAAATAATAAGATAAAGAGGGAGACTTGGAGATTAAGAAAAGTATCTTTAAGTTGAGTATTTTGTTCTTCATTCTTACCCATGCTTAGATAAAGTTATTAAAAACTTCCTTCTAAAATTTGGGTTTAAAAGGATAAAAGGAGAAAGAGATGGATTTTTTTAGAAATCCTAAAGTGAATGAATATTTAGGAATTTACATTAAATGTAATGAAATATTGTTCATACTTGATCTATACCTGGACCTTGCAATATTTTGCATGGCTTGCTAGTCATCGATCACAGATCCTACGATAATGAAGTTGTCATCTACCTCTGCCAATTTTAGAAACTGGTACAATGAAACCAAAAACTCATTTCACACATCTCTCACTCCCTGATGGACAAGGTTTCCTAAAAATCATCTTGTTGAATGCAGGAAACGATCTTGAACCCAACCATCCTGGATTTTTTCCCCTTTGGGAATCTATTAAAGCTTTTGCCAATTTTGGTTGATGGTTGATACCCGAAACCCAAGATCATCCTTATAAAAGGGCATAGGACTCCTTATACTGAGCCACACTTTCATTGTGAGACTTAGCTAGACCCTTAGGAGAGAGACTCATCCTTAATTCCCAGTCAAACCTTTGCCTCACCCTCCTGTAGTTCCACCTTCTCTGGTGAGGAAAACCCTACTTCAACTTCCCTCTTCTCTCCACCTCATAGCAATCCAAGGCTACGAGGCAAGGTGTCATGAACGAGACCCTACCCTCGCCTACCACTCTTAGGCCCTGACACTGAAAGTCAACATCGGAGTTGATCGAACATGCTGGCTTTTCTCGTGAGACTAAGTATGAAGGAATGAGATGGCCTCTCAAGGAAATCCCCTCTTTTCCCTCATCCTATTGTTGATAGGTAAGTGGGCTAGCTTCTTTGTCTTTTCATTGTGCTTCAAGTTGTTGCCACGCGAGTGGTGAGTGTCAAGATGGTGCAAGCCCATCGGATCGCCCCCAACCTCACGACCCTATTTGACAAGTTTACTGCTTGCCAACATGGCACCATATCATTGGTCTGCTAGTATTAAATTTGTATAAGATGTAAATAATAATAGGATGATACAATAATAACAATTATATATGAAAAGTGATTAGAAAAATATAAGGAATGAATAATAATAGCTCCAAGACTGTCTTGAATTCTAAAAGTGCTTAAAGTTGATATCTTTAATGTGTTTAATGTATAAAAATCCTAAGTTCTTGCCTTCAATAATCATACCATGTTTAAATGACTTAAATGGATAAATTTGGGTCTTTTGGATAAAAGAGACATCTTTGACCTAATTAGGGGTTAATAATGCATAAAACATCAAGTTTAGGGTTTGTAATTTAAAAAGGAAATTAAAAGTGATAATTTGGATTTGGGAAGACAAAACCCTAATGAAACCTTAAGTTGACCCCAAAACCCTAACTTGGAACCCAAGTCAATCTTGATCATAGATTTTGGATAAAGCAGTAATACTTGGATGTTATGCATTAATTTCAGGGTGATGCTTGTTTATTCTCATCTGATCATATCTTGGACTTTTGAGCTCTTCTAAGACAGGTATGTGGTTACACCTATGACGACTCAACTTAACCAATTTCCATGGTTTCCAGAGTTTTCCTGGTTGGACTGTAATTAAATGTTTGCATGTTTATTTAGTTTTTGCAATCTATAAGTCACTATGGATATCACATTATATAAGTAAACTTACTCAACTATCTCTGGTAGATTTAAGTGATACAAGTGGGATGTATGAAATGTCACTATGGTGAAGAGTGATCAGGTCGAGATAAGAAGAACACATCAGGCCAAGAAAGGAAGGCCTGTGTATGAAATGTCACTATGGCGACAAGTGATCAGGTCGGGGTAAGAAGATCACCTGGGGACAAGAGAGGAAGGCCCATGTATGATGTGTCCACTACATGGATTAAACCCTAGAGAGAGGGTACCCCACATGAATACTCCAGTGTGGGAGTGTACCACATAGATTAAGTTCATAAGTTAGAAAGAAAATGCATGTTCAATTTTGTAAAGATATTTGTTGCTATGGCTAATTAGATTGTTACACCTACATGTGAATATTTTGATTTCTGCACATACTAGTATAACTTGTTATATTGACCGTGTTTTTGTTTCATAGTGTTTTAGGTTAATCTGCTATTAGTCTGTAGAATGGGCACAAATAAGAAAGATACTTAAAAAATCCATGGAGGATTTGATAGATAGAATTTATTTCATGTTGCAACTTTAGTCTTCCGTTTCATGTGACTCCTCAATGGAGAGTTTATCTTTCATCATGTTATCAACTCTTTTCATATAGTCAAAATTTAATGATTATTCTTGGTTAATTGTTAAACTATTGATCCTATATTATGGTAATGGCCCTTTCCCTCTCGGTCCACTTTAATTGGGATGACAACGAGAGGAGGTCGTTACACATATTGATTTATCCCTAAGTAAAATGTATTCACATATGATTTTATGTATAGTTTGAGCCTTAGATACCCCTAGTAAGGGTATATTAGGAAATAACAATATTTGATCCTAGTGACTAGACAGAACTATACTGCATATAAGTTAAAAATAACATATTAGGTTCTGATCTAGAGAGAATACAAGATAACAATCTAGTATAAAATATTGATTATGTATATAACCTAGCTAAAAAGGCTAGAGATAAGAATAATAAAAAATATAAATAACGTTGTTAGATGAAAAACCCTAGCCAAATATGACACTAATAACATGTAAGTTGAACAACACATGACTCCAAGCCAATAATAACTATATTGTTCCAAAAATGTAGACGCCTCTGTTCATCAACTCATGGAAATGTTTGAATCTTGATCATGAAAACATTAGCCTCTTACTTTATATAAATGTACTAAATCATTGATTCTTTATTTAACTGTTTATTTCTCGCTTGAGTTTCATTTATATAATTCTACAAAAGTAGTGAACCAACTTTGTTATTAGCCTTTCCCTCTTGTTGAAGGTCACCACGACTAATTTCGATGTTAAACATTGTTACATAATTGAAATATTGGTTGATTTTGATATTGACACAAAAATTTAAAATATTAGCTAAAGAGATTTGGCTCACTAGATGCGGCCGGTCATTATTTCCCAATCATGCATAGTGGACAATCGACAATTGGAAGTCCCCTAGTATTGGTTACCCCCATAGGCAAATATGTCATTCTCTCATAGAGGAGGGAACACTAGGCACCTAGCCACTAGCAAAGACAAAATATTAGATTGATTGTACCAATGGATAAATCTTCTCATTTTGAATATTTGATATCTTGATATTAGTTTTGAGAAAAATCATTGATTTTGAAATCTTGATATTAGTTTTGAGAATCTCTTTATTGTTTTCTAGTTTCCACTTTGAATTATTATACCTTTTTGAAACTACCATGGTAACTAGATTATCTTTAGTTATTTCGATAGTCCACCAAGAAATCTTACCTAGATTTGATCTCATAACTTTTTATTTTAAAATAGCTCAATAATGAACTTAGTACCAACCTAGTTGACCTTTATTTTCCCTTCATGGGGTCCTTGTGTGGTTTCATTCCCTTTGGGAACTCATGGACATGTTACACAAAAAAAGACTAGAAGAGACGTGCATGAGTTGTCCCATGTTGAAGACTAGATAGGATGGCTTTTATTCTTATTTTAAAATTTTTGATCTTATGTAAAACCACCACGAATCTGATGTAAAAGTATGATTGTAATAAAGATTTATTTATACTTTTGATACATTTTATAAATATTTGATGGTAAAGATCGGGTCTTTACAACATGATTTCAGATCCATAAACAATTGACACTCATATATGTCTCGTGGAAGTTAGGGTTAAATAACTAGCATATCTAGAACTTAGTCAAATAGTTTACAACCAACCCTAGCCTTACTAGCCTTATCTAGTTAAAAAGAAATGGCAACTTGTTCATTTAATTTTTAGAGTCCTATGACTCACCAATTAGTGAAGATGAAACGTCACCGTATTAGTAGAGATGGGTTGAGGTTTTAGAAAATGTGAAAAACATAGTAATTGGAAGGTGAACAGTGAAACTAGAAGCCCAAGTTCGAATTTGTAAACAACATGTTTCTTCCCTACACCATAATTGAACAATCGAATCAAGTAGTTAGTATGGTGGAATATTGGTCAGAGGTGATTGTGACTTGGTCATCACATTGATTTTGGCCATTTTCAGTTTTGCATCAAAATATTTTTCCATTGAAGAAGTTATTTTCTTTATAATACTATATGTATAAGGAAAAATGATTTCATAGATTTTTGTCGATGATTTCTCGAGCTAAGTCACAATCAAGAAGGTATGATGAAAACCCTAGAGGAGAGTCACATGGAATCCTCAAAACCTAGAGTTAGTAGTGAAGAACACTACATTATAGTTGGTATGCATGTTTAGATTTCTAGTTGAATCCTTTTAAGGGGTGAAGTATAGTACCTAAGTAGGCCATGGACAAACTGTTGTTGAGGACAAAATCCATCTTAAAGGGTAGAGTGTTGTAACATAAGGGATTTTAGTACTAAATTAAACTTTGAGCTATGATAAAGCATCCTCTCAATTTGAAAACCTCTTTTTGCTAATTTTCAATTCATATTTGTACTTTATTGAATTATCTTCAAATATGAGCATCAAAATGCAAGTTTGCCTCCTTTGACCTAGTCATCCCAATTGGGATCCACATGTGAATATTTGAACCTATTTATGGACAATGGGCGATGGAATCACGCAGAATTACAATTTCACTTATTAGATAATTACATTTGAAATAATTATGAAGAGTAAATTATTGACACTTTGGAATCATAAATTGGAGTTAGTATTTTTCAAACATTGTTTAATACCAATTAGAAGTATGTTTAAAATTTAAGGTTAGAATGATAAAAAAATGTAAGAGATATATACTCTCAAAGATAATGAGATTTATGTGTCGAATTAATTAAATCTAATAGTAATGTCGGATCAGACAGGGTTTGATGGGTTCAAATATGTTGTCCCGAGTACGCTGTCCTGACGTGTCCCTGTCAATCTCGACCATACACACATCATATTAAATTTTCTTAGGGGTGGGTTTTTAGGTAAATATGTGCTAGGGATTTTTTGGGAACAACGGGGACAGCAAGTCCGCCCGGACCCGCGTTTGCAACACGGAGTCTCCTTCTTCACGCACTTGATGGCTATTACTGGGGGTTAAAATCTTCTGTGTCCGGGACAATGTGTCCAAACATCCGGACCGCACACTCCCCTATGGAGCCCACAAGCCTATGGATGATATGTTGTGGGTATAGAGGTAAAGAGGTTGGGTACACCCATTACTGGGAGAGAAGCGATCAGTTAAGGCATGCTTATCTTCCATTTTTTCTGTCTCTCTCTGAATCCGGTTGACTGCGCCAACCCTCCTCCCTCAAGCGCCGCGACTGGCGGTTAAAGGGAAAGAGACGATGACCCCGTCTTCTCATCATGTAGTGTCGAAAACCCTGTCGTTGCCAGGTTCATCTCTTCGACTGAAAACAACGATGGGGACTTGAGGTGTAGACTGAGTCAAGATCTCTGTTACTCAGCTATGAGCCTTCGTCCTTTGAACCCTAGAACTCCTCCCCTCACCCCGGCGCCGATCGCCTCCCCTCCTGTATATATACAACCCTTCCACAGGTCTGTAGTCTAACGATAATGGGACAAAGCAGTCGCCGGAGAGCCATCCTCCACAGACTCTCTCCTCCTCGCCACCGGCGTTCAGGCTCCGCCTATCAGACATCATGTCAATTGAATCTGCAAGATCACCGACCTCGATGGTCTGTAACTCCATTGTCATTTGCGCCCCGGCCCATGCCTTACCGCACCGCCAAGCATCAGGCCCCCCCACGATCTTCACCACCATGAACACCAATAGTAGAATGAATCACAGAACTGCCGCACAGCCGTGGCCTGCGCCACCAGATCTGTAGAAATCTGCAGTGCTTCCGTTAGTAATGGTAGTCTGATCTTCTTGGATGACTCCTTCCGGTCTACAACATGGCCGCCAATCCGTAGACTCATCACCTAGTCGCTGCCTTCTCAAATCTTACCTGCTACAGAGCTGAGAAACACTGCCACCCAGTATGGTAGTCTCCGGCGGATTGATCCTCACTCCTTCACCACGAATCCCCCGACACCATCACAGTTGTGTCGTGGTTTCCCTTAATCTTCGGGGACCTGTAAAAAGCACCTGCAACCTCATCACAGGTTCCAACTCTGGGGATCTTCAAAGAAGCCTCACCCACTATGTTCGCTCCAATCACCATGATCGACCAGACCACCAACTGAAGGATAGCTCTTTTAGGCATGCTTCACAAAGGAAATACCCACGTGATAATCAAGGAAGTCGAAGGTCAGATGAGGAGGTCCGTAAACATTGAAATGTCTCCTGGAACTTGATCCATGAGAGACTCGTCGTCTTCCTCATCTCAAGTTTGGACTTTGTCCTACAGATTAAATTTTGGAAACACCAATTAATTTTGATTTGAAGATAGTCGAACTGTTAAAAGATACAAACCTTAATCATATGGGTATCTCAGATCAGCAGAAACTAGTAGCTAAATTCTAACCGAACAAAGCTAGTTAATAAGCATAGAATGATGAACACATAATTGCGTTAATTTGATATAATACTACAAACACTAGTGATCACAACTCTCGTCTCCTATATATCAAATTCATGTTGTGAAACTAGTCAGTAATAATACATAATAGATGTTTTGAACAATAATTAGATACTTATGGACATAGTCTTTATGATAATATCGTATATACAACACTACTAATATCAATACATCATAGGTTTCTAAAGTATGAGTCTCGAAAATTGTATAACTCACGAAATACAATATTTTTATGGCAATAAGTATAAATCATAAACAATACCTAGTCAATTAAACTCATGACGTATAGATTATTAATGTGCTCGTAACTTATAAATAATATATAGAGTAGAAGTTTCATTTATGCCTCTCAGTACTAGGACTATATATATATATATATATATATATATATATATATATATATATATATATATAGAGAGAGAGAGAGAGAGAGAGAGAGAGAGAAGAATCTAGGTAAAAGTCTACTTATATAATCATAAAGATGTATTACACATGTCTGGTTCATAATTAGGTATAATATGTACATGAATCTAAGATGAACCAGTTCACAAACAATCAAGAAATGTTAGAATCACAACTAAGGGTTATAATTTGACTTGTTCTAGTACCTTAAGGAAATATGATATTGATTTACCCCTAAGTACAATGTATTCACATTGATTGTATGTATAACTTGAACCCTAGATACCCCTAGTAAGGGTATATTAGGAAATAATAATATTTGATCCTAATGACTAGATAGAATTATATTACATATAAGTTAGAATAATGTTTTAGGTTCTAATCTATAGATAATGCAAAATAATAATTGAGTATAACATATTGATTACGTATATAACCTAGCTAAAAACGCTAGAGATGAGAATAATGGAATATATAAATAACACTGTTAGATTAAAAACCCTAGCCATCTATGATACTAATAACATGAAATTTGAACAACACATGACTCCAAGGCAATAGTAACCATATTGTTACAAATTGTAGATGCCTAATGGGGCTGCAAATGTTGCACCAAGAAAAACCCTAAGAATAATCTCCTAAGTTTATCAAAAGCAATGCACTAATCCCCTACCCCACACAAGCGGAAGCTGATTCAGCCCTATATTAGGGCTTCATCATGTGTCATATTGCATTTCAATCACATCTATACTTGTTACGTTACATGTTATTTCCCCTAATATGCATATTTGTATAAAATGCACTTATGGACATTATTTGCATATTTTTCAGGCATTTGGACCACACTTGGTGGAAGAGAGAGAGGAGTGATTCAAGGGTTTCTCTACCCTTGAAGAGGCTTAAAGTGAAGTATGATGCTCCCTCAACCTACCCCTAGTGGCCAAAGCTCCATTGAAGCAAAGATGTGCAAGAGAATCCAAAGAATCGACTCAAAGTGTTGCAACAGAGACTGCCACGACCGTGGTACCTCAGAACGGCCGTGTTGGCTGATCTAAAGACAGTAGAGTCAACTCAAGAAAGTGTAGAGATCACCGTGGTCGTGCCACACAGAATGGACGTGGTGGACTGACCTAGAACGGTCGTGCCACCTTGCACGATTGTGTGATAGCTGAAGCAGAATGACTGTGGAGCCAAGAACGGGTAGTGTTTTCCAAGCCACCATGGCCGTAGTGACCACCATGGCCATGCTACCTCATGTACATTTTTGATCGAGTCCCTGTGATTTTTCCCCATTTCTCACCACAGTTGTTCCACCTCAAAAAAAACGTTCTCACCCCTCCCCGCCACAGTCGTGCTACTCACAAAAACCTAGCTACTTTTGCACTACATTTCCCACTTTACCCCTACTTGACCTATTGATCCCCCCACACCTATATGTGCCTAGGTGTCAGCTCTAGCATGGGTTAGCTACCTTCTACCACCTCTTAGCTCCCCATTTTTGCATTCCATCCATTTCACTCCATTTCCACCTCCATTCCGCTCCATTTCACCACTTCCACCACCAAAACCCTAGTTTCCTAGTGTTTTGACCCCATTCCACCATCATCCCATGTCATTACTCCTTGTAGGAGAGAGGAGGATGTCCTACATCAACTGAGTGGGGGATTTCTCCATCTACACCGAGCTTCATGGCTTCTTCTACCTCTTTCTCCTTTCTTTTTGTATTCTGCATTGTGATGAGTAGTTAGGCCCCTCGGGTGGGTTGTTTGGGGTCAAAATGTTACTTTGGTACCATGTTGGGGGGAAATGATATGAAAACATTATAATTTCATTTGCTAATGATTATGTTTAATTTCTATCTCACTCTTCATGAATTGCTTGTTGGTTTGTCCTTGAAATCACCTAGGAATTTAGGAAAGTTGCCTATATGTGTGAATTTTGGGATTTACTTTTAGGTCCAATTCTTGGATCCCTAGCTAGCTACCCATCTTCCTACATTCTAATCAATCCCCCTAACCTTATTTGAGAGATCTAAGTAGCTAGTTTAGATGAATTTGGTGTGCTTAGCGTGACCTTTCCCAAGGTTGAAATGTGGGTGATGGGATGCCTAAAACCTCACTTCCACTCCCATTACTAACCTCAGCCCCTAATCATTCTAAAACCATCTAATCTAGAAGCCTAGGTTTGTTTAGACTCTAATTGAATTACACCTAAACCCTAACCCAGTTGAGCCTCACAAGGGTAGTAGGGGGTGTTGGGGACTAGTTTCCTTATACACATCCTAGCATATCCATGGCCAGTTAGTAGTTTAGGATAATTCATTAGACTCTAGCTTGTTGTTTGGTTTGATAATATAAATGCAATCATTATGTTCATATGTCACCCCCGGCCTAATTGATAAGCGCATCCCCTAAATAGCCCACACTTCCCTTTATTGCTTTAATATCCTAATTGCCATGTTGCTTAGTTAGTGTTAGTTTAGTTAGATATTTACTTGCTTAGATAGCTTCTTGCCTTGTTCTTGCTCTTTTCTTGCTAGTTTAGGTCTTTATTACTCTTTTGCCCTTTTTCCTAGCTTAGTGTAGTGTAGACCTTTTCTTGCTTGCCTTAGTGTAGATTGTTCTTTTCTTGTCTTGCCTTGTCTTTTCTTGCTCACTAGAATTAACGGTCTAGGATTAACTTAGGTTTTGTTCTTGTTTGCTCTTCTTTAATTTCTTATTTGCTCAACTCTTAGTGTAATCAATCAAATCAACCTTTAAACCCTTCAACCCTAGACTCTGCAGTAGGAACCTAGCCCAAAAACTAACCTAGATCTAGTGTCCCCTCTCTCCTTGTGGATCGACCATGTACTTGTCGCCCTCCTATACTACAACATGATCACGTGCGCTTGCGGGTGTAGTGTTTTAGTTTATGCGAGTGTGTTGAGTTTAGGTCCTTTATAAATTCGAAAGTTTAATCCACTATGTTTCTATTTGCAGGGTTGCATCTATTCAAACTTCAATTGAGTAGTATGTAACACTATTGGTAGTATCACACCAAGCTTTCTGGCACTATTGGCAGGGAGAAAGGCGCTTGGCCTAGCTAGTTAGTTTTTCTTTGACTTTTCCTACTGCCCTGATCATTGCTACTATTTATTCTTTATTCTTTATATTATTTGTACATATTGGTTTTCTAACTTGCTTTCTTTTGTTTAGTTATGCCTTGTGCATGTGACAAGCCACTCGAGGAAGACAAGATGGAAGGCCAAAATGCACCTCATAAGCCACTTCAAGATTACTTCATGCCTACCAACTATAAATAGCCAATTGCTAGTAGGGTTAATCAAATGCCAAGGGAGCAATTCTCCATCCCTCCTGGTCTTATTGGGATCCTTCCCATCTTCTATTGCTCGGAGAGTGAGAACCCCTACAATCACTTAGACTCCTTCCTTGAAGTATGCTCCACTTTCAGGACCCCGATGGCTAGTGATGACACAATCTGATTGACTTTGTTCTCATTCTCCCTCAAAGCCAAAGCCAAAGATTGGTATGACTTAAGGAGGGACATCATGAGTTGGGAATTTATGAAGAATGCATTCTTAAGACAATTATACTCTATAGAAAGGTTGGTACAAATGTAGTGTGCCATAACAAGTTTCAGTCAATTGGGAAATGAACAATTTTACAATGCTTGGGAGATATTTATGAAGATGTTGAGAGAGTGCCCACACCATGAGATCCCTTTGTGGTAGCTAGTTCAATCCTTTTACTTTGGTCTATCTCTAAAGAGCCAAACCTCAGTAGATTCTGCTTATGGAGAAGTTTTCATAGCTAGGACACCCGAGGAGATATGGCTCTTGTATGAGCAACTAGCAGAAGGCTTAAGAATCCAAGCTTCTAGCATGATGAATGATGGTGGCCATGCCTTTGATATGACATCCCCGACTCATAATGATTCAAGACTGCAAGTGACGATGAATCATGGTGACATGGTAAGCTTTATGAGGAACTCATTGACAAATGTTCCTTTCCACTCAGTCAAATTCTATTGAGTTCTATGGTGAAGAAAAGAAGACACCTCACTCTTATAGCTACTAGGAACCACAAAGTCCAAGATATAGCTCAAGGTTTGAGTAAGAGGTTCTCTCTAGGTTGAAGAGCTTTCATGACATACAAATGAATGTGACAAGGTTTGATTAGAGGATAGATCAACTATCTTCCATAATTGCTCTCCAAGAAGAAAAATTGTCTTCAAAAGTCATCTTGAGTTTCAACGAAGCAAGTGGACCAATGCCTTCTTCACAAGTTTTTTATAGTTCACCTCCCATGCAAGTGCAGCCCATATACCACTTTCAAGACAATCCCAAGCCTTATACACCACCTCCCCCTCCATCTCCACAACTTTCTTGACAATTCATCTTCCAACCTCAATTCTCCCCTCCACCTCAATTTCATTACCAAGTATCACCTCCACCTCCTCCACAGACACAACTAGTTTCCCCTCTCCACCATGAGAAAGGAAGTGTTGTGATAGTTCTAAGGAGTGGGAAATCTCTTAAGCATCCTGTAGGTCAAAGAAAAGTTGATAAAGCATAGCAAAGGTAGCCAAGCGGTGATATTGTGATTAAAATTGCCGAAGATGATTCAGTGACACCACCTGTTGATTTTGGGATACCATGTGCTCCACATCACACTCCATTAGCATATCTCACCATCCCTAGTGTTCCATCTCATGTTGATGCAAGCAAGGCCAAAGTAAGTGAGCCACCATTCATTAAAGCATTAGATGAGGCACCAGGAGTGGCTCAAGTGGTCAAGCACGGTGTCTCCTCATGAAGGGACTCGGGTTCGAATCCCAGTTGCCGCCTTGATTTACCACCCTCCCAAGCGTTCGGCCTCCGCCATGGGCATGGGAGAGAGGGGAGAAATCTTTCTCTCTTAATCTCATTAGATGAGCCACCAGAAGTAAGGAGGATACAAAAGTACAATGTTGACATTCTTGAGGTGTTTCATCAAGTGAAGGTCAATATTCCATTATTGGACGTTATCAAGTAAATCCCATTATATGCCAAGTTTATTAAGAACTTATGCATTGTGAAGAGAAGGTCAATAGGGGAGAATACCAAATAGAGTGAAGTTGAATGAACAAGCAAGCTCTATCATCCAACACTCACTTTCTGTGAAAAGGAAAGACCTAGGAGCCCCACTCATACCTAGTTACATAGGGGGCATCGCATAGGAAGATTCTTACTTAATTTGGGGTCTAGTGTGAATTTGATGACATACAATGTCTATGTGGATATGGGATTGGGCAAGTTGAAGTCAGCACATTGCACTCTCCAATTGGCAGACCGTTCAATAGAAGTGTCGAGGGGAAGAGTGGATGATGTTTTGGTGATCGTAGACAAAGAGAAGGGCACAATGTTCCCAGTAGATTTCATTGTTCTTGATATGGAGCCAGTGGATAGGAAGATTCATATTATCTTGGGAAGACCGTTCTTACCTACAGCCGACGTCGAGATACATGTTCACAGTGGAACGATGATAGTTTCATTCATGGACATGAAGATCCAGATCAACGTGTACAAGACCCCAACCCAACAAGCCCAAGATGAAGATATTGGACATGGTCACTTCAATAGTCTGAATGGTCATTTGAGAGAAGAAGGTCAAGATGGAAGAATTGATGATGATTTTTGGATTGAAGGGATGGGGAGCATCTGTTGAGTGCAAATGAGAGATGTAATTATTGCAAGAATGGGCACATGAGTATGACAAATGAATGGATGATTGAAAAATCTCCAACAAGCCTAGCTGAAGGTAGGAAACTCAATGCTTGTGAGAGGAAACCCACCTAGGTTTGGGAATTTTTCACCCAACCTTCAATTTTTGATACTTTTGTTTTGTTTTTACACTTTTCAAGAAAATAGACACACACTTGTTTTTAATAGTTTTTGTTTAGTTTTAAGATGTGCTAGTGAAAATAGGTTGAAATGAGGAAAATTAGATGAAAGTTTGACAAGTAATGAAAAATCATTTTGGATCAAAATTTTGATGTTTTGATGAGATTCAAGTTGAAATGAACTGCCACAGTACTCACCATGGTCGTGGTGACATGGAGCGGCCGTGGTGGTACACACAAATCAATAGAGAAATCAAAGTGAATCATGAAAATTGAAGAATTGAAGAACAGACTCAGAATGGACGTGCAAGGCAGTACGATCGTGTAGCCACCTAGTTAGAATGGTCGTGTGGGGCAACACAACTTTACAGCAGGTGAGCCACCATGGCCATGCCACACACTACGTCTGTGTTTCTACCCGATCCAGTACTTAATTCAATATTTTGCAATTTTGCTCTTCACTTGTTCATTCACCCCCGTGCAAATAGAACGACCATTCTGCGTGAGAGAGAAGTTGTGCAACACTACACCAGCTCCATTCCACCCCCGATTCATCCTCAAACCACCCCTAATCCATTCCAAATCATATATGTACCATTTTCCTTACCTTTATCCATCATTTCCACCCACTGAATTCTTCACTTTCTCTCCATTCCGCCCCACATACGTAAAACAACAAAAATCCCTAAAATCCCACATTTCTCCACCAATTTATGTCAAAGATGAAACAATGGCTAAGAAAGTAGTGGCTAGGACCAAGGATGTGATCTCCTATGGATGCCAGCCTAAGAATGCATCATATTTGGCTCTGACGGCACCTCTAGCCCTTCCACCACCATCGGTAGCCTCTGGTTCACAAGGTGAATCACCCCACATAGTAGTAACGGTGGATCCCATGATGGAGTATGTGGAGCAGTAGCCTGGCCATCAATTTTGGCATCTCAGCCATCAGTTTCAGCAGCACATCCTTTGATGTCCACGACACCACAACCATAGCCACAATCGAGAGCATGACGGTAGCTACTGATAGATGATGAAGATGAAACAATGCCAGATGTACAGTAAGAGGATGCACCTGAAGCGCATCATGAGGCAATGCCTGAGAGTAAGATAAATAAAGTGAAGAAGCCAAAGCACCTGGAGTGCTTGACATGCCAAGTGATTGTCACTCGCTACGTGTGCTAGGAGACTGTAACAACCCTGACCTGGGTTATGAGGTAACCCTATTTATTTTGGCTAATAAAGTTTCTTAGAACTTTAATATAATCCTCTACGGTGTTTTGTTATCATGTGACACACTCATGTTTCAAGTTTGGTCCCGATTGAATGTTGTTTGAGCAATTTTCCTTTATTTTGGACCAAAGTGCAATTTACCCAAATTGAGGGGCTATAATGCAAAATGTCACATGTTGAACATGCCTCATGTGTTGTAGCATCATTATTGAGGGAATTATTCAAGGTGGTGTCTTGTGAAAATCCTAAATTCCAAGTTTGAACTTGTTTGAACAATGTTGATACCTTGTGCACCAATTTTGGTACAAATTGTAATTTACCCAAAATGTGGGGTTGATATGAAAATTACCACCTCTAGAGTGTTCATATTTCCTATATGTATCATTTAAAGGAGAGAGAATGAATGATACACCATGTTTTATTCCATTATGAATGATGTTAATCTTGGTGATGAAATGACCAAGAAAAAGGGTTGAATTTGGAAGCTTAACTTGAGTTGTATCAAGTTGAAAAGCTTATATATGAGTGCCTATCAGCCATGGAGCCCAAGGAGGTGTTCCGTATCATTTTGCAAACTCTTGGCAAAGTCCATATCGTGCAAAGCACCTCAAGGAGGTGAGATGTGACGGCCAACAAGTTTCCTTAGAAAAAGTGTATCAGCTTGACATAAAATAGTGAGAGGTGACAAGATGTACAATGGCCTTGTGAGCCATGTGAATAAGTTGTTGCCTAGTGAGAGGTGACAAGATGTGTGATGGCCTTGTGAGCCATGTGAATACTTGCACAACAAGTGAAATGAATACCTTGGTATGAGGACCTAGAGGTAATGGTTACATGTTAAAGAAGTAACAATGTTATGTGATGATGTAAAGGTTTGAATACCCATATCCAGCAATCATGATAATGATTATGTGAAGGGATGAGAATTCCCAGTAATGTGATAAGGGACTGAGATCCCAAGTATCATGTGTTTTAAAGATTTGAAAAATGGTTTTAATTTTTTAGTGATTTTTTGTTAATCTGTTGTTTATGTTTAATTCCGCTTAATTAGTAACGATTTGATTGTCGGTCGTTACAGTTTTGGTATTAGAGCTTAAGGTTCGCTGAGTCTACAGAGACATAGGACTAAGGTTTTAAGTCTGTTTTAGTGTCCTCCAGTATACCCTATAGTGACTTCTGCTTGTGCAGAAGAAAGGGTGAAGTTTATAAATGACTGGGGAACATGAGGAATACATTGTTGAGGGCAATGTTGTTACATAGGAAAGGGTGCAAGGGATCAGGCAAGAGAAGAATGAATGCCTGAGAATTCCTATCTTGACCCGATCATGATAGGGAATCCTATGTTTATGCTCTTGTTGGGCAGGTTAGGACAACAATGATGCATATAGTATACTGGATACTAGCATTACAACCTAGGTTACCAGACCTCAATACAGAAACTTTGGGCTTTGAAAGGGTTCCTGAATGACATAGTCATGTTGGAACAGTGGAAAATGTGGGAAAGATTAACATATGGTGAGAAAGTAGACTCTGCCATAAGTTTAGACAGATAGTATATATGTGATGGCAGTGCCCAAGAAGGGGCAATAAGCCGAGAATTAAGGAAATGTCATTACAATTCCAGAGACTTTTGCCTAGTGGTTCTAAAAAAAAAACCAAAAGTAACAACATGAAATAGCTAGACTCTATGGGTTGAGTCAACCTAAAGCGGTGGATGATCGCGAGGGGTAACAATCAGATATAGCTTTTTCATTTTGATATGCCTTCTTTTGATGTTACCTGATAATCCTAAAAAGGATTGTTGTTATGGACTTCCCTATTGATTGTCCTATGGGGACATAGGGAAGAAATGATGAGAACTAGAATTTATATTATGTTCATTATTCTTTTAAATGCTTTATAATTGTTCTTATCCGTGTGAAAGAGGATGAGGTATAGAAGAGATGCCTGGAGAAAATCCAGGAATGTTAAATCATGTGTTGGTTATTATACAAAAAGTAAGGAATATGATAGTAAATAAAGTGCATACTACCTAATCTCAGTACTTGTATACCCAGCCCAGATATATAATTATTGGAGATAGGGCAAGTATGGAACTCTTAGATTGTTATCTTTCTGATTACTCTAATCAAGTAGTCATTATGAGACAATCTAATGAGTATAATGAAACTGGAAATATGGTATGGACATGTATATCACATCCTAAGTGCAATAAAGTGGAATCTGAGATGATCTCAGATCAATCTGTATGTATGAGGAAATGAAAAGTATAATCCTCATGATAAGAGAATGAGAACAAGGGAGATGATCCCTGTCAGATAAAGCATGTGTGAATAGTAAAGATCTTTTCCCATGATGTGGAAATGGGAAATGTGATAAAATCACAAAATGCTCATGAACATGTTAGACAATAACAAAGAAAGGAATATGTTCCTTTGTGTTCTTTCCCTTTAGGTACATGACACTTGATGTGCATAAGTTAAAAATGTTCAATTTATGGATACTTAGAAAAGTATCAGTTTGTCTTGGACTTTGGTTCCAAGATAAAGATGTGTGTAACAAGTAATGTCCCAAAATGAAAGAAAGATGAGGATGTGATGAGTTTTTGACACATGTGATAGATATCAAAGTAAGGAATCTTGGTATCTAAGAAGTGTCAGGTGGTATGAGAAAGTGAAAACATAAACTCCTAATTAGATGATTTATGTTGGTTACCCAGTATGGCCAACTGTGAAATCAGTCTAGTTACATAAAATAGTATGGACATCACATGTTAGGGGTTTATGCTCTGCATGAACATAACATTGATAAGGATGTACTAATTGAAGGAACAATTGTAAAACCATTGTGAAAAATCTTATCAAGCTAAAAATAATTTCTTAGAATACCCCTATCTAGATCTGTTAAGGCAACTTATATATAACATCTAAAGATACCTCTAAGACAAGCTCTTAATTGATAAGTAACCTCCCCTTATTATAAGAGAATGTACAACTAATGAGATAGTTGGTACAAGTAGTAAGAAAGTTTAATGTTGTGTCAGTAGATTAGATGACACAGCAGATATGACAAGACTTTTAGTCACAAGTGGGTGACAAAACATGACTCTGGTCTTTCCTTTAAAAGTAAAATGCTAAATGAGGAGTATGGGAGACTTCCCAGAATCTTGTCACATAAAGTTGTAAGTTGAGAAAGGTGACAAATCAGTAAGGTATGACACCTGAGTTAAATAAGGTATGAATGATGTTTCCCTGACTAAGAAAGTATTACCTGACATAGAGTTGACTCTACAGTCAATAATGAAAAAGACAGTGGAATATGTGCCCTGTGTGAAAGATTCAATGATAACCCTGTGTGGAAGAAATTTGTGTTGATAAAAGTTCTATGTCATCTCCATGACATTAATATGTTATGTGGAGACTTGATGGTATGACGAATGAATAATATATGTCTTCCTTTACCTGGGATTTCGGGGACGAAATCCTTGTTAGGGGTTTATAACTTGTAACAACCCTGACATGGGTTATGAGGTAACCCTATTTATTTTGGCTAATAAAGTTGCTTAGAACTTTAATATAATCCTCTAAGGTGTTTTGTTATCATGTGACACACTCATGTTTCAAGTTTGGTCCCGATTGAATGTTGTTTGAGCAATTTTCCTTTGTTTTGGACCAAAGTGCAATTTACCCAAATTGAGGGGCTATAATGCAAAATGTCACATGTTGAACATGCCTCATGTGTTGTAGCATCATTATTTAGAGAATGATGCAAGGTTGTGGCTTGTGGAAAGCCTAAATTCCAAGTTTGAACTTGTTTGAACAATGTTGGTACCTTGTGTACCAATTTTGGTACAAATTGTAATTTACCCAAAATGTGGGGTTGATATGCAAATTACCATCTCTAGAGTGTTCCTATTTCCTCTATGTATCATTTAAAGGAGAGATAATGAATTATACACCATGTTTTATTCCATTATGAATGATGGTAATCTTGGTGATGAAATGACCAAGAAAAAGGGTTGAATTTGGAAGCTTAACTTGAGTTATATCAAGTTGAAAAGCTTATATATGAGTGCCTATCGGCCATGGAGCCCAAGGAGGTGTTCCATATCGTTTTTTGAACTCTTGGCAAATTCCATATCGTGCAAAGCACCTCAAGGAGGTGAGGTGTGACGGCCAACAAGTTTCCTTAGAAAAAGTGTATTAGCTTGACATAAAATAGTGAGAGGTGACAAGATGTGCAATGGCCTTGTGATCCATGTGAATAAGTTGTTGCCTAGTGAGAGGTGACAAGATGTGTGATGGCCTTGTGAGCCATGTGAATACTTGCACAACAAGTGAAATGAATACCTTGGTCTGAGGACCTAGAGGTAATGGTTACATGTTAAAGAAGTAACAATGTTATGTGATGATCTAAGGGTTTGAATACCCATATCCAGCAATCATGATAATGATTGTGTGAAGGGATGAGAATTCCCAGTAATGTGATAAGGGACTAAGATCCCAAGTATCATGTGTTTTAAAGATTTGAAAAATGGTTTTAATTTTTTAGTGATTTTTTGTTAATCTGTTATTTATGTTTAATTCCGCTTAATTAGTAACGATTTGATTGTCGGTCATTACAGAGACACTGGAGACTTTGGGTATCTTTGATTTTTTTAGGATATTTTGGAGCCCGTTGGGCTAGTTGAGGTGTTGAACACAATTGAGGAGACCTATGTGGAGCTTACACAAAAGTTCTTTGCAACCCTAGAGAAGGTCTCACAGGATGCCATTGTGTCACTTTGGGGAATGACACTTACCTTATCAATGCATCTTTCCTCAATGGCATTTTTACTCCAACCCTGAGGCAGTAACATCACTTGGTCAAGTAAGCACATATAGACAAACCAATGTGAACTACACTATAATGTGGAAGAGGCTTACAGGGAAAACCAGCTTTGTGGCAAGAAAATCAAAGACAAGTTTGTGTCACAATCCCATCTTGAGATACATTCATAAGGTCTTGTCGAACACCATCTTCGCCCGGTATGAAAATCAAGGTTTGTTTTGGGATGGATGGTGCAAGGAAAGCATGTAAGTCTGTGGTCACTCATTATTGATCACATGAAGATAATCCCGTCCAAGAGAAAGAATCCTTTTATCATGGGAGGGATTGTGACTTACATTGATTTGGCCATGGGGCATGATGTGTTTGGCTACACAAAGGTGGAAGGAGGAAAGCTCGTTGACCTGCACTACTTGACTCTCTCATCTATGATTTTAGTGGTTGATCAAAAGATCTTCTACCAGGTCCACCCTCCTTATGCAGGGGTTTCACTGGATCTTCCCTACCATGCCACACCTCTCCTAGAGGGATGTGGCCCATATCTAGATTTTCTAAACATCTTGAGGAGGTGGGAAGAGGAGCACCCTAGAGACACATGGCAGCAGCAGCCCAGAGATCTTCTTGAAGGACTGGGAGAGTCACATGTAGTTGTGAGGAGGAGGAGGAGGTTGAGGAGAGAGAGATACATAGGGTTAGGTAACATGATGTGGAGACATCACAACAACCACATCAACCTTCAGTGAACACATACGACATGTCAACTATACATGCACAATTGGAAGGCATCCAGAGCACATAGGATAGCATATTGAGAACCCAGGGGGGCATTCTAAGGGCACAGGAGGGTTTCCAGCGTACCCAGGATGCTATGTGGTTATACCATAAACATATGCACTATCAGGTCAACCACATGTATCAATTTCAGCATGCCCAGCCCAGAGGAAACCCCAGTGGGGGGAAGATTGGTGGGACACACTTTCAGTATTTTAGGATAACTACCCATCTCCACAATCGGACTATAGGGGTTCCTACTACCAACATCCTCCACCATAGAGAGACCCGCCACCGGATCCACCATAATGATCATCTACCCTATCACTCCTATACTTTAGTGTCATGCTGAGGATAGCACGATTCAAAAGTTTGGGGTGGTAGGGCGGTATACCCTTTTTCCCATTTCTCTCTTTTTGCATTTCACCTGCCATATAGTTTTGTTTTCTTGTTTTGTTTTGTTGCACTTTCTATTTAGATTATATTTCATCTTATTTGCATGCTTGCATGTCATGTAGTTACTTTCTTGCAATTTTTGCGTAATTTTCAAAAAAAAAATTGCTCTTTTTGTCATGCATTGCACATCGTGTAGATTTTTGGTAATTTTTGCATGTTTCAACTAGGACTTACTTATTTGCTGCTTTATGTTCAATAATATAGGCGTAGATGTGATTGAAGGCAACTTGGCACCGT
Source organism: Alisma plantago-aquatica (assembly GCA_963693085.1). Classification (NCBI taxonomy): domain Eukaryota; kingdom Viridiplantae; phylum Streptophyta; class Magnoliopsida; order Alismatales; family Alismataceae; genus Alisma; species Alisma plantago-aquatica. The sequence goes on from OY856411.1 coordinate 298,620,048, forward strand.
TTTGGCCATTTTTTTCCCAAATTTAAAATTTCTTGCCTAAAAGTGTGCTTTGACCCAATCTCTACTTATTTGATTGAAAATGATGACCTTTGACAAATGCAATTGAATTTTCATGATCTATTGCTAAATGGCCTCAATTTTGACTTTTTACATGTGCACCACCTCTCTTATGCATGTGAAATGTTTGGTTGAATTATGATTGAAGCAAGCCCCAAATGTTTAGAGTTTTGTAGAATCTCATGATAAAAATGTGGTTTTAATATTGCCCTTTCATATAGTGTGTCATTGCTTGATGAAATTGTTGGAGTGATTTTTATGCAGGAGATCTCATGTTGATGTCCACACTAGTAACCCTTCTTTGACCCGACATTTCTTCCACCATCTTCTTACCTCTCTGCCTCATGAAAGGATGCCAAATTGCACATATCAATTGTGGCCACCTCCAAAAGTTTGGGGTGGCCACATCTATATCCCCCCCACTTCACTCTCATTCATGCACCCTATCTACACCAAGGGAAAAGAAAACAAATGCAAAAAGAAAATAAAAGATGATCATGTTTAAGAACATCTAAATAAAGAAAAGATGAGTGTGTAAAAGCACTCCAAAATCTTACCGCAACCCTTTCTTCCCTTTGCATGCCCATGGAGCTAGGAAATGTCAAACCTATGTCATTTTACCTTTTTTCGCAGCCACGTGTGTTACTTAGTGTGGATGGACATATGAGATTGAATGCATGAATGTAAAGCAGAAAAATTAATCTGTGTTGACCTTTGCTACCATGAAATGATTTACCCGGAGTGATATGACGGCCATATGGATTGATTGTGTTTTCTATGCTCTATATTTGAAGTTTGCAGGTTCAGTGCTCTTATAATCGTTGGTTTGTGAAAGAGTAGTGGAGAGAGGTGGAATGCATGTAATTAGTCATATTTGAGCCCATTTAGTCAATAATCACTCATAGCATTGCATTTGTCATTTCTTGATGGTGGAAAAATTGTAGAGAGATTGAGTTGGAGCATACTTGAGGAAGAGTATGTTTTAAGCTTGGGGTGGTAATTCAGCCCTATTTTAGGGCTTCATCCTATGTCATATTGCATTTCAATCACATCTATACTTATTAGATTAGATGTTATTTCCCCTAATATGCATATTTGTATAAATGAACTTATCGACATTATTTACATGTTTTTCAGACATTTGGACCATTCTTGATGGAAGAGAGAGAGAGAAGGAGTGATCCTAGGGGTTTCTCTACCCTTTGAGAGGCCTAAATTGAATTCAGATGCCCCTTCAAACTACCCCTAGTGGCCAAAGCTCCATTAAAGCAAAGATATCCAAGAGAATCCAAAGAATCAACTCAAAGTGTTGCAATAGAGACCACCACAGTCGTGGTACCCCAGAATGGATGTGCTTGCTCATCCAAAAACAACAGGTCAGCTCAAGAAAGTGCAAAGATCACCACGGTCATGCCACACAGAATGGTCATGGTGTAATGACCGAGAACAGTCGTGCCACCTTGCACAGCCATGTGACAGCGAAGCATAACGGCTGTAGAGCCAAGAACGGGCAGTGTTTTCCAAGCCACCACGGTCGTGGTGACCACCACGACCGTGCTACCTCATGTACATTTTTTACTGAGTCCCTGTGATTTTTCCCCATTTCTCACCATGGTCGTTCCACTCCACCACAACCATTCTCACCCCTCCCCACCATGGTCGTGCTACTCACAAAAGCCTAACTACTTTTGCACTACATTTCCCACTTTAACCCTACTTGGTCTATTGCTTCCCCCACACCTATACATACCTAGGTGGTGGCTCTATCATGGGGTTAGCTACCTTATACCACCTCATAGCTCCCCATTTCGCATTCCACCCATTCCACCTCCATTCCACTCCATTTCACCATTTCCACCACCAAAACCCTAGTTTCCTAGTATTTTGATCCTATTCCACCATCATCCCATGTCATTGCACCATGGAGGAGAGAGGAGGACGTCCTACATCAGTTGAAGTGGAGGATTTATCCATATACACTAAGCTCCATGGCTTCTTCTACCTTTTTCTCCTTTCTTTTTATATTTTGCATTGCTATGAGTAGCTAGGCCCCTTGGGTGGGTTGTTTAGGTTCAAAAATGTTACTTTGATACCATGTTGGGGGGAAATGATATGTAAACTTTGTATTTCATTTGCTAATAATTATGTTCTATTTATATCTCACTCTTCATGAATTGCTTGTTGGTTTGTGCTTGAAATCGCCTAGGAATTTAGGGAAATTTCCTATATGTGTGAATTTTGGGATTTTCTCCTAGGTTCAATTCTTGGATCCCTAGCTAGTTACCCATCTTTCTACATTATAATCAATTCCCCCAACCCTAGTTGGGAGATCTAAGTAGCTTATTTTAAATGAATTTGGTGTGCTTAGTATGGAGCTTTCTCAAGGTTAGAATGTGGATGATGGGAGGCCTAAAATCTCACTTCCACTCCCATTACCAACCTCATCCTAAAACCATTTAATCTAGAAACCTAGGCTTGTTTAGACTCTAATTGAATTACATCTAAACCCTAACCCAATTGAGCCTCGCAAGGGTAGTAGGGGGTGATAGGGACTAGTTCCCCTATACACAACCTAGCATATCCATGGCCAGTTAGTAGTTTAGGATAATTCATTAGACTCTAGCTTTGTTGTTTGATTTGATATATAAATGAAATCATTATGTTCATATGTCACCCCCAACCTAATTGATAAGTGCATCCCCTAAACAGCCCACACATCCCTTTATTGCTTTAAACCCCTAATTACCATCTTGCTTAGTTAGTGTTAGTTTAGTTAGCTCTTTACTTGCTTAGTTAGCTACTTGCATTGTTCTTGCTAGTTTTGGTCTTTATTTTCTCTTTTGCCATGTTTGCTAGCTTAATGTAGTGTAGACCTTTTCTTGCTTGTATTAGTGTAGATTGTTCTTTTCTTGCATTGCCTTGTCTTTTCTTGCTCATTAGAATTAACAATCTAGGGTTAACTTAGGTTTTGTTCTTGTTTGCTCTCCTTTAATTGATTGTTTTCTCAACCCTTAGTATAATCAATCAAATCAACCTATAAACCCTTCAACCCTAGATCCCTCAGTAGGAACCTAGCCCAAAAACTAACCTAGCTCTAGTGCCCCCTCTCTCCTTGTGGATCGACCCTATACTTTCCGCCCTCCTATACTAAGACACAACCCCGTGTGCTTGCGGGTGTAGTGTTTTAGTTTATGTGAGTGTGTTGAGTTTAGGTCCTTTATAAATTTGAAATTTTAATCCACTGTGTGTTTCTATTCACAGGGTTGCATCTATTCAAACTCCAATGGAGTAGTGTCTAACACCATTGGCAATATCGCACCAGAACATTTATTATAGAATGCGTGAGGATCGAACCCAAAGGACAACCTTATTAAGTAATTTAATAGATTCAAAAGTAATAAGAGTAATATTTATTACAGAGTAGTTGGAAGATTGATTAAACTAAAGTGTTTCCAAAAGCAATAGAGATTAAAGAGGTAAATAATATGTAATAAAGAGCACCAGGGCATAAGCCTGAGCCTGCATAATTATCCTGACGAGATGTAACTCTCCAATAGTCAGTGCTAAATTGGGGATAGATTGGTGCACCCTCACAGGATATAGGTCATCATCTAATATAAACTCCCTTGGAACTGACCATCCTCGAGACCCAAGTTCCTTGCCTATACTACTGAACTCCTTTACTAACAACTGACCATCCTCGGCACATAGAAGATTGAAGTCCAATCACCTCACCATACCTTGTTGATAGCACAGGGGGTAATAAGATCATTCTATGGTTCTAATCACGTTCAGAGCAACCTCCATACCCATGACTATAACTAATATGTAGAACAAGTCATCAATTTGCAAAGTAAGGCATCTAGCAGAATGATACTTTATTTAGCAACTATATCATAGAGTTTAGATACAAAGTAATATAAAGTACATGTGGTCAGGGCTAGTCTCCATGCCCCAACACAAAGAGTCTACTCGCTCATGGCAAGGAACAACAGAAAAGAGACATTAGGAACGTTGGAGAAAGCCATGACATCTGGTCTCTGCTATGGCTGCTGCCTCTATCCTCCGCGCTAGGGTTTATGCTGATCAATGTGGCTTCTAATCACCGATCAGACGCCCCTTCAATGGATGATGAGGGTTCCCTTTTATAGATTCATTCATTGCCTCTAAAACCCTAAAGATGAATGCTTGCGGTCGAAGGCATCTGTTTGAATGGCTTGTACTTGGTCCAGTAGGTGAACCTCACGTCCGTTCCTCTAGCAGGCCAGCATGGATGAACCGGAATGGGTTAGATGCCGAGAGCACGCACCAGGTCAACGAAGTTAGGAAGACTCCGGGTGAAGAGAGGCTCGAGTCGGGTAATGGAAGAATCACTCGCTTGACTAGATGGTTGGAAGGTGATCAAAAAGCAAAGCTTTCGGGCCTTCCTTCCCTTGAGGTGTAGCATTGTGAGGGCTTAATCATCCATCTAAGCGTTGCGGCGCAACTTTGGCTGATTCTACATGAAATACATATAAAAATACATTAAAATAAAAAATAGGGAAATAATTGCATTTTAGTCAATATAAAGATAAAACTAGGAGATAAAGACACACCAACCCTAAAAGTGAATAAAAAACACGTAAAAATGAGTTAAAATATACTCATCAAACTACCTCGTACTTATGTTGGGAAATATGGCACAGAGCAGGCAGCAAAATTTAAAATTTTATCTACCATATTCCCCATAATTAGTAGATCGTGTCAATAACTACAATGCATGAAGGATGGTTTATGGGATATACCTTGTCCTGAAACAAATCCAGTGACAATCCTCGTCATTGTAGATGTGCACATTTGAATCCTAGTTGTACTGGGACATGCCTGGATATTGCGCCTCCTGGTCAGCACCACAGACTGCTGTCGTGAACGTCGTCTTCTTTAGCATCTCCTCTTATCACAGACTGCTGGTTGACATTGTCCTATGAGCGAGAAACAATGGCTTCCCACCTCTATGGTAGTCCACACAGACCGCCTAGAACTCATGTCATCCTTCTAGAACGATTAGGAAGGAGTCGTCCCTCTCTGTCGGTGTACTAGTCACCAAATTGCTCTCCCACGACAATCTCAGTTGTTCTCTCCATTGGCTATCCCTCTCTAGTCGGGCAGGACTTGCTTGGGCTCTCGTGGTTACCAAAACCAAAGAGGACAAAAATTGTTAGAGGAACTGATTCTCAGTTGTCTATGTTGTTCTCTGGGAATCTCCCAATACCCATCTATTTATAGTAGAGGCCAGGGTCAAGGTTCCTAGTTGCTATCCAATACGAGATTAATGTGCATGAGTGGAAAGGATTGGAAGAACTCAAATTTTCTCAACAATTCTAAAAATTGCACAACTTGCGACAGTCAAAATGACCCTTTGGAAAAGTCATACGGTCATCTTGCACACAAGATGGTCATCTCACACTATGAGGTGGTCATTTTACAATTTCTTAGTTGTACAGAAATTGGGCAAATTAATTCCCATCAATGTTAGACATTGATTTCCTTATGCAACAAGTATTACTCAAGCGAAACGAGTAGGGAAACGTCTAAAACCTTCCCTGACCAAATTGGACCATCTCGCCCATGCAAAATGGTCATCTTGGTTCATCTAGACGGTCGTCTGGTGACCTGAGTCGATCTCAATTGGTTGGGTCGGTTCATTCCTTTGCTAATTTCAACTAGCCTTACACCCAGACGCCTGTCTAAACTCTAGAGATGATCGTTTAGCAATTCTAAACGGTCATCTCAACATTGAGATGGGTGTTTGGTAGTGTTGTCATCCTGTTTGTTGCCTAAACACTTTAGCACTTAATTTGAATGTCATTAGAGATCTGAACTCCTCTTCTAGGTCAAGACCTATGTGTGTGACCCTATAGGTCCCATATTACATTGGTAGTGAACGTCCATTACAGCTTATGACATCACAAGTAAAGAGTGGTGCCTTGTCGCACACCATTGCTACCCAAGTAAATGGAAAATTTGGGGAACAACTTCAACCTACAATCTATGTATGGTGTTGTAGTGTTTGTATAGTTCCTTTGTCATTGATGTCCAGATTGAACTAGAGCCATGAGCAGTCACCCTCATTATTATTCAATCTTGTTTCTTGAACCAAGAGTTGACTGTCTGAGATATATGTAAGCTCAATATCACATATTGACTCACATGCGCATGACCATGGTGTTCTCAATGTCACTTATCAAGAGGCTTAGGACATCACACTCCAGTAGGAGGGATAAATCCCATGTCTATCACTCACAGTAAAGACCCATGTGTCAAAGCCACCCAATCATCACTGTTATAACAACCCATGCTTCAAGACTGCGTTTGATGATGTCAAAGTGTACCCAACAACATGTGTTGAGTGTAGTGATTTCAGGTCTAAGAACCACAACCACCATCATCATTGTGATACCTGACTATGACTTCCATGAAGATGGCTTTCATGTGTCAATTTCATGATGGATCTGTCTGATACACTATTTTGTAACGTGTATATGTGTGCTTGGTTTGATATAGCCATATCATGACTAAATGAGATTCTGTCGTCAACCAACTCACACTCTAATCTTATGTGTTATTGTTGTCTATCAACCTTCCACAATAACAGTCGATCAAGGACATAATGATAATGTAAATATGTATTATTAACATCTGTACGATCTCATTTCTTCCAAGTCACTTACTTGAAGACATAAGTCATTAAGTAATATTAATTTCTAGACATTTATAATGTTATATCATTATCTCATAACTGAATTAAACAATATAAATGGGAAGCTTGCCTTTTATTAATAATCAAATCGCTTTTACATGATATGACATTACAATCATCACATTATTGGGTCCCTAAGCATACATAACCCACAGACTCCCACTTGCACTTAGAGATAATCACCCACAAATCTTATTCTAAGTGACCTTACATGACCATCATGCTTCTGTTGTGAAAGTGTTTTCATCAAGGGATCAACAACGTTGATTTCAATTGGTACTTTGCAAATCTTTACATCTCCACACTGTACGATCTCTTGTATGAGATGGAATTGCCTCTGCATATGTTTTGAGAGATGATGCAATATGGGTTCTGTAGCTTGTGCAATAGCTCCATTGTTGTCACAATATAGCTCAATTGCATCGCTGATGCTTGGAACAACCCCAAGTTCTGTGATGAAATTCTTGACACATACAGCCTCCTTTGCTGCACTCGATGCAGCAATATATGTGGCATTTGTTGTAGAATTGATAACTGTTTCTTGCTTGGAACTCTTCCAACTCACATCTCCATTGTTGAGGCAGAACACAAATCTAGATTGTGACTTGTAATCATCTTGATCAGTCTGGAAGCTTGCATCGGTGTAACCTTTTACCACCAACTATTCCTCTCCATTGTAGACCACTAACTAATCCTTAGTCCTTATCAATTACTTGAGGATGTTCTTCACGGCTATCCAGTGAGCATTCACCTGGATCTGACTGATATCTGCTTGTTATGCTCAAAGCATATGAAATGTCTGGATGCATACACAACATTGCATACATGATTGATCCAATTGCTAAGGCATATGAAATCTCACTCATGCATTCCCTTTCTTCACAAGAACTGAACATTGAGCTCTAGAGATGGGGACACCATGGCGCACAGGAAGGTTTCCTCTTTTTGAGTTCTCCATGTTGAACCTCTTCAACACTTTGTCAATGTATGCGCTCTGACTTAATCTGAGAATTCTTCTAGATCTATCTCTGTAGATCTTTATCTCCGAGATGTAGGATGCTTCTCCCAAGCCTTTGATAGAGAATGCATTTCCAAGCCATGTCTTTACCTTTTGTAAAGTAGGAATGTCATTCCCCATAAATAGTATGTCATCAACGTACAATATGAGGAATGTCACTATGCTCCCACTAACCTTCTTGTACACACAAGGTTCATCTTCATTTGAGCAAAGTCAAACCCTTTGACTATCTTATCAAAATGAACATTCCAGCTCTGAGATGCTTGCTTCAGTCCATAGATTGACCTTTGAACCTTATAGACTCTATTGGCAAACTTTGGATCTATAAACCCCTTAGGTTTTGTCATGTACACATCATCCATAAGATTCCCGTTAAGGAATGCGGTTTTATCATCCATTTTCTAAATCCCATAGTCATGATAAGCTACAATAACAAGCATGATCCCGATGGACTTAACCATGGCCACTGGAGATAAGGTTTCGTCATAGTCAACACCTTGAACTTGTCTGAAACCTTTTGCAACCAATCTCACCTTATAGGTTTGAACTTTTTCATCCATGTGGGTCTTCTTTCTTGAGGACCCACTTACGTCCTATGGGCTTTACCCCTTCAGGTGGATCTACCAAAGTCCATACTTTGTTGGTATACATGGATTCCATCTCATATCTCATGGCCTCAAGCCATTTCTCAGACTTTGGTCCCTCTATAGCATCTTTATAGGATATTGTCTCATCATCTATGACTAATTCACGGCCTTCCTGAGTCACAAGATATCTAAATCTTTTAGGTTCAAGGTGTGTCATATTAGATCTATGAGGTTCCTGTGTTACTTGTAGAATTTGAGATTCCACAACAGTTTGTGAATCTTTAGGTTCCTCTTGTACATCTGACGGCTCAATGTTTTATTGTTGGTCACGAACCTCTTTGTGTTCCACTTGTCTCCCAATGATTCATTTGAAAATAAATTCCTTTTCTAGGAATGCAAAAGCTCTGGCAACAAACACTTTGTTGTCAGATGGACTATACAAGTAGTATCCCATAGTTTCCTTGGGATATCCAATAAAGTAACATTTTTAGATCTAGGGCCAAGCTTTCCAAGAAACATTTTCTTGACATAAGCTTCACAACCCCAAATCCTCATAAAAGACATTTTAGTACATTTCCCAGTCCTTATCTCATATGGTGTCTTTTGAACCGACTTAGATGGTACTCGGTTTAGTGTAAACATGATGATTTCTAGAGAATACCCCTAGAAGGTAGCCGGAAGCTCAGATAAACTCATCATAGATCGCACCATATCTAGTAATGTGTGATTCCTTATTTCTAATACACCATTATGCTGAGGTGTTCCAAGTGGAATCCACTGGTATACAATCCCATGGGCACTAACAAGGTCCTAAAACTCCTAGTTTAAGTATTCTCCACCTCGATCAGAACAAAGTACCTTAATACTTTTACCAATTTGGTTTTGTACTTCATTCATAAACTCCTTGAAATTTTCAAGAGCTTCCGACTTATGTTTCATTAAATAAACATAGCCATACATATTGAAGTCATCGGTAAAGGTTATGAAGTACTGAAACCCACCTATGGAATTTGTTCTAAAAGGGCCACACACATCAGTATGTATGAGTCCTAATAGATCAATAGCCCTCTCATTGTTACCAGTGAAAGGGGTCTTAGCCAACTTTCCCAACAAACAAGATTTACATGTCTCTAATTATTCAAAACCAAAAGATTCCAGATAACCATCTTTATGGAGTCTATAAATGTGATTCTCATTTATGTTCCCTAGATGGCAATGCTAAAGGTACATTTTGTTTGAGTTGTTGAGTTTTAGTCTTTTGGTATTAATGTTATATACATCTATCTTTATATCTAACAAGTAAAGACCATAAGACATAGGGGCACTGCCATAAAAGATCCCATCTTTTGAAATAGAAAATTGACCACTTTTAATATGGAATTCAACTGCATCATTGTCCAAACAAGATACAGAAATGATGTTTCTATTTATAGTAGGTACATAATAGCAGTACTTTGACTCTATTACAAGCCATGTGGACAGAGATATACTATAGGTTCCAACTGCGCTGACCGCAACTCTAGCGCCATTAGTAACTCATAGTTCCACCTTGACTTTTTCCAAAGGCCTACTATTATAAACTTGTTCCTAGCTTTGTTGGTAATCCTAGAGTTTTAAGATAATCTTAATGCTTGACATACTTTTGTTAGTAATATTCTATATTTTGCTTTATCTTAACTTTGGTAACCTTAAATACTTGTTTGGGCAACTCATAATCATGACTTAAGCATATTATAAAGATCTTATTTGGAGTTAATATATCATTAACCCATACATGTATGTAAGAAGAGAGTAAATGACATTGTAGGAAATAATTAATAAATAATTTTTTATTTGAGATTATTATCAAAATAATATTGTAGGATTGTAGAGAATTTAATTATGAATCCAACAAAGAAAGAATGAACCAAATCAGAGTTAAAATGAAAGAGTTATGCCTTTTTAGTAAATATGTACTGAGGACTGCGACCGACGTTGTGTCAACACCGCGACCACGACCGCGGCCGACGTTGCGTCAACACCGCGACTGCGGTCGATGCTGCCCAGGATAACAAATCATAAAATGATCATATCTCGAGTGATACTTATCCATTTTCAATAAAACGAAATCCATTGGAACCATAATTCGATACTCTATTATCATAGACACCTTGCTCTAAGACACTTGGAAGGCAATTTCTGGGGTGATTTTTGGAGAAGAATGTGAAGAACATAAGAAATCCAAAGGGGTTTCTATAGATTCGACTTGGTAAGTAGGTTTAACTCTTGATTCTTCCTCCTCCTCATTTCTCCTTGCTCGAAATCCCTGATCCAACAAATTTGAGATTTGGGTTAACCTCTAACCTTCATCTTCTACCTACAACAGACCTCGTTTAGGGTTGAAAGGAAGAAGAAATAACTAATTTTGCTAGAATTCTAATATGGATTCGAGAGTTTCAGAGATGGGCTGCATTTTTAAGGTGTTTTCACACCTTAGGGTGAGTGGGTACTTCCTTTAAATAGTAGATTGCACGAAAATGAGTTATATCAATAAAAATCTTCAATTACTTGGTATGTGAGTACAAACACTAAGTTGCCTTTTTGATCTAGTTTTTTGTGAGTTGATATGAAATGGATTATTTATCTATTGTGATGAATTTTAGATCATGAATTCATACTAGAAATGGGTACAATCCATGTAAATGATAATTTTTAAAGTATTTGCAGGTGTTATAAGAGTAAACTAAAATTTAGGATATTCAGCTATGACTAAAATTGTTGTATAATTGAATAAAGAAGTTTTTCTAGTTGAATCTCCTTGCTTATGAATGACTATTTTATTTGTATGCGTATTACATATATGTCAGATAAGATATTGCATTTCATTTGATGATATCACTGTTTGCTTGATATATCAGTAAGACGGTGAAAACCTAAATGAATGGAAAGTTGGAGGTTTGCAATTAGACATCTTGATTCAATGTTATATTTGATGTATGATGTTTTAGTAAATGGCGTGGAAACCCTAGTTCAGTTCATTACAAGGTTTCATATATATATTCGATTATATGTGAATTGCTGAGAGCAATTCTTATTGAATGATGTTATGATGTATTCAATCCTTATGCGAATTATGTGATAAGTGAATGATGTAAATGAAACCCTAATTATAGGGTGTTGAGTGAAGCAAGTATTGTGATATCAATGCTTCTCAATTTGAGATGTGGTGATGCTTAAAAGTTCAGTTGTGGTAAAAGTTATCGGATGGTTTATGAAATGAACGATTTACAAAGTTGAACAAATATATGTTGATATGATGATTGAATTGTGAATTTAAAGAGTGAATTAGACATGTAGATGCCCTGAACACTGTAGAATCCTCACATGATGAGGCCTGCACTATGAGGAGGAAACAGTTTCCTGACTAGAGGTATTCTAGATCGAGGTAAGCCGGAGTGCACCAATGGGGTGTGGGGGTCTTGACCAGTAGGGCAGACTCCTTACAGTTGTGTGGTACCCAACACCAACCGAAGATGTCGATGGTACCTGTGTTACATGTTGAGTGATTAGCGGTCAGTAGGTCCACTGATGCACAATAAGCCTGAGGGATTTGACTCACTACCTGAGTACCTAGGTTGAGAGGTGGAGTTTGAGATATCTGACCACTTTCATCAGCCGCCGAGAGGCAGACGTGACGAGTCCCGCTGCAGACGGGGTCTTACTCAAGAGATAGACTTAGAAACCCGGGCATGCTTCTAAGCCTTGAATAGTGAGATCGTAGCTTGCTATGATTCTTTCACATGTTGTGGTACAACTCATGTGGGTTCATGACATAATAAGATGAATGAGATGTTAAACAAGTGTGCACAATTATTCAATTATTCATTGTATGTTTTTGAATTATTAGTTCTCTTTATGATTAATCAAGCATGTTCATATATTGATTTACTCTTATTGATGTCTAGAGTATTGTGGCATATTTATGTTTGTAAAAAATTAGTCTCTTTAAAGCTTACTGCTGTTATAATTGATATCAGTTGCTCAAAAGTATATCTGTAATTATATAAGTTCTTTAAACTATTTCTTTGAAGTACTCATTCACTGAGCGAGTAGGCTCACCCCTCTTCTCAAAATTTTTAGGGAAATCACTTGGACTTGAAGAAGGTCAATGCATCAGAGTAGATCTACCACATGATTTAAGTATGAGACCAGTTAAGTTCAGTCGGTTTCTGTCCCTCTAGGTCCCTGTATAGATGTGAGAGAGTTGTAAATGTTGTTTTGTATCTTTGTTTCCTTGATAAGAGAGAATGTATATGATTGTCATGTTGTATGTACATGGAAGTGTGAGAAACAAAATGAATGTATGGATGTGTATCATTAATGTTGAGATCATATCAGAGTAATAAAATTTTAATTCTCTTATAAAGTTTGTTAATGTGATTGGATGCGAGAAAACAAAGAGTTTGAAATGAAACAAAGGAAGAAAAAAAGGGAGTGAACTTTGTATTAAGTATAATCCTCAAACATATGCCCTAATCTCATGATTAGTGGTAATAGTGAGATGTGGGTGTGATAGCTTTGGTATTAGAGCTTAGGCTGAGTTGTCAGGGACCATTAGGATAGAAAGTTAGAGTTACAAGTGTGGCAGATAGTAGGTGATGTGTCTATAACTATGGGAGGTCTGAGTATTTAGATACCATGACTCGATATCTGAATACTTAGATTGACTAGTATCAAGCTACTCTGTCTATTCTTCTCTGTATGCCCTGTCCAGGTATGCAGAGGAAGGATGGGCTAGAGAGAAACCTTAGAAATCTTAGGTTTAGGAGACTAGAAAGTAATGAAGGAGTAAGAGATTAAGCATAGAATGGGATACACCTCTTGCTTTATATTGCTTATTTGATCGGAGATCAATAGAAATGCTCTTATATGTATGAATTCGTATTATCAGTTTGTAGAATATGTATGGTTCTTTTAGATTGTTGTGTATCATGAAGTTAAATCAGTTATTCTTTGTATCAAGTAGACTAGAAGTTATGTTTAAATGAGTTTTTCCTAAGTGGATATTCTTTCCACATGTTTGAGATTAATAGGAGTTAGTTAATCTTGAGTAGCTCTTGGCTTCAGGACTGCAAGTTCGGCCTGGTTCGGATGGTAGGGTGCGTTACTGGGATCTAATGACTCCTATTGAAAATATAATAAGAGTAGACTCTAGATAAATTAGACCCACGTCATAGTGAGAATGTACATACACTAAGATGTTGAAACATATGGGAAAGATTAGAATAGCTAAGAATCAGTTAGAATTGATGTCTAAGATCCAACTTTGGGGCCTCATATGAGAAACCCTTAATTGGGAATAAAGGAACATGACATAAGGTTCATATTAAGTTTAATGATTAGTATTATATGAACTCTAAATATGAAATATGGAAAACATATGAGAAAAATATGTAAGGGCCAAGATAGTAAGAATCAATCATGAGGAATGGATCATATAATTGAGTAAAATACTTTTATGTATTCCAAAGCAAAGGGAAAATAGAAGAAAAGATTTAAGTATACAATAAGTACATAGAAGTGAAGAGTCTTCGGAAGAGTTAAAGTAAAGATAATTAGACGAACATGTAAATCATAAGACTAGGATAAGAAACTTAGTTGAAACAAAGAGAAATCTTAGAAATGATGAGTTTGATTAAGGAATGAGGGTTATGATATAATTGAGAGCATGGAATGTATACCTTTATTGTGAAGTTAATACATTCATCCTTACTACCTTTGGATTCCAAGTCTCTATAGAACAACAAACTAGTTTCTAAAAGAAGAACAAAAGTGTAGCTTAACAAATGAATAAGTCATACAAAGGTAGACTTTTTTAGGAAGGAAAAACTTGATTGAAAGAGAAACTAAGTTTAACCCATGCATGAGTCGTTTGATTTTAAAATGAAGGATATATAATGTATTAAACATGATGTGAAACTAGTAAAGAGAATATTGATTTAGAATTCCAACTTCACATAGTAGAAGGATAAAAAAAGAAATATATGCAACATGGTATACATGATCATACACATGAATAAGTAACATGATCATAAGAGAAAAGTAGAAGTTAAAGATGAAAGGTGGAAGAGTAGTATATGGTAAGAGGATTATGGAAAGTAAGGAAGGGTTTGAAACATGATGGAGTAATATAGATTATAAAATAAAGAGGTTGTGAGATTCAAGCAAGTGCTAATTAGTCAAGTATCCTTGTTGATAACCAATTAAACCTACATACGAGAAATTTAATAAGGGAATGTTTGAAGATAAGAATTATAAGTCTCAAAATCATCTTCTCTTTCATATATTACTTAATGAGAGAAATGTGGGAATGAAGTGATAAGAAAATGAATCATATCTGATGCATAACCACCATGGTAGAGACATCTAGTGAATGTAATAATGACACACAATATGATGATGAAACCCTAGCATGGTAAATTGAGAATGTAATCTATCTGAATGGCCAAGAATAAGAAAGGAAATTCAATTGATAAGATAAAGAAGACTTTAGTAAAACTTGTGAAATCCAAAGTTTGAATTTCAAATTAAGGGAGCAAAGTCACATCACAATAACGTCATGCTACTGATAAGGACAAAACCCTAGAATGTTTAGAGTTGTAGTAGTTCAAGGGATGTCACTAGTGATTTGACCTTGAATACTAGCATCTCTATAAAACAAGATCATGAGATTTTCACTATGAGAAGTAAACTAGCACTGATAGTAATCCAGTGTTTAAAGGTATCTAATCTGAAAGGTAGATAAACAATATGGAAATGATTCAAAGCAAAGGATAAGAAATAGATTTGAAATATAAGAGGTATAATTTGAACAAAAGGAGAAGTGCAAGATGACCAAAGTGTAATCTAAAACAAATTCTTGCAGTGATATCAAGAATGATGAATAATCTATTCTTACCTTGTATGTTTCAATTTTAGGGATGTTTATTCTATATGATCAAAATGAGAAGGATACGTAACAAGAAGTAAGTAGTAATGAATGAGGAGATAAGAGAAAACAATGGCTTTCAGTAATACGTGAATTTGTTTTTAGAAGTGTAATTTGTTGAAGATATAATGAGGGATGTAAATTGGTTCTACATATGATTTTAGTGTACTTGTGCAAGCAATATGTTAATTAAAGGTGTCTAATAGTTGTAGTCATTCATACCAGTAATCCATCTTAGTATTGTACAATTGTGGTACGGTGATATGGGTTGAATGATGATGGAACAAATGGAGGGTTACCCTAAATAAGGTAGTCTTACCTATTCAGTCATATGAATAGAAGGGATGATAGCCATATTGTATTGATATGTAACCCTAATGAGGCATAGCTTGTTATACCTAGATTTAATATAACTAAGTGATGGTGATTGGGTATGAATAGCCCTTGAATGACACTACTACAGAACCTACCTTTAGTGTCGGTTATTTAAAGCCTTTAGTGTCGGTTTCTAAGAGACACCTATGTGGGAGACACTAAAAGTCCACCCATTAGGCGTCGGTTCTAAAACCGACGCCCAAACACTTCGCGCGCCACCGAAAACGCGCCATTATGGGACTATAGGCGTCGGTTATTAGGTAAGAAACCGACGCCCAAACCCTTCGCGCCACAGAAAGGGTGCCATCTTGGGCATTATCAGTGTCGGTTATTTACAAATAACCGACGCCATATATCTTCGCGCCACACGAAATAGACGTTGGTTATTTATAAAAAACCGACACTATAACATTATGTGTCGGTTATTTACAAATAACCGATGCCTATTGGTTTTTTTTTCTGTCAGTCTGCAGACCTGCTGTGGCTGGTCGCAGGATGAGAAACCTGTTCAGTTCAGTTATGAACTGCAGGTTTTATGACATCTATTGATATCAGCCGACAATAGGCCGCAAAACTGCAAAATTAATAATAAAAAAGTAGCACATGCATTTAGCAATGCAACCTACAGTTCCATTTTATTTTCACACATTTATAAACATTCACACATGCTAGCAATCTGTAGTTCCATTCATTCACATTCACACATGTAGAAACATTCATATAGCAACCAACACTTTCATTCATTTTCACTCAGACACATATAGAAACATCCAGACATGTAGAAACATTCACACATATATTATAATTCAGAAATTCAAGTACAAAGTATCATTGTTTAGTCATTATTCGCTATCAGGATCCCAATTATATTTTAAAGCCCCCACTAATTGTATGGTTGTTTCCCATTCTTCTACTACTTCATTTAATTCTCCCATCGTATATGGAGCATTAACATTTGGTAAGTCCTTTCTTGTAATGGGGTCAGCTTTAAACACCTATAAAGAGATTGATGTATATATATAATTAATGAGCTATAAATAAGATTGATATATTTTGATCATATTATCTAATGAGACTATATAATACCTGAGCAATACATTCGATATCCAGTACGACATGTTTGATAATCATATGCATATATCGCATGACATGGTATCCACATGCCCATCTGTTGTCTTTTGTAGCACACTATAAATTCAAACATACAAAATATTAAAAAATACAACTAATTAAGCATTGTTCACATAAATAATATATACATATATTGCAGTCGGGAACTTACTTTCACGTTCTTCCAAATTATTGGTTGGTTCTTTTTCGTGGGGACCTTTCCTCCATCCTTTTTGTACTCCTCAAAACCCCTACATGTTAATGTAACACAGAACATTGCAATTAAATAGTAATGTAATAACATATGTTAACGGATATGAAAAATGAAATATTTCTCACCGAAATATTGCCATTTTCATTATGTGTCCAAATCTTGTACTCAATTTACCCCCCTTAGGATCTAGATAATACACAGTGAACATCTCAGGGGAAATAACCAATAACTCCCAATGCCTACCCCTAGAGGAAAAAAAGTTAAAAATTAATAACTCAAAATCCACAATAAAATGTAATTTTCTTAAGTCCAAATTATAATAAGCAAAGTAAACTTACTCTACATTGAATGGAGCCATTATCACCATCTTCTTTTTTACAGCAAAATTTGAAAAAGCCTCACAGCAGTATTGTTGAACTGATGTAGGGTCTTTAGCTACTAGACTAATCAAGGATGGAATCAAAAACCCTACATGTTCAAATCCAAAATCTGCACATATGTTGTCTAAGTAGCTGCAAAATATGTATTAATTACGCATGCATTAATAAATAAGAAACCAGATCACCAGATCATACACAAGGTATATGGATGTATAAAGAATATCTCACCTTATTCATAGCTCTAACACAGATGTATTTAGTCAATCATATCAAAACAACTCCAAAATATCTTGTATAAATAGTTTTGTTTCGTATGACTGACCTGTAGAATCTGAATCAGAAGAAACAGTTATAGGGGAGTTTATATCATGTTCCCCTAACCATACTGCCATACCCCTACAGTTAGGACCTAACGGGACAGGTAGGTCCTGTGGAACCCAACTAGGTAATGCAGGAGGTGGAAGTGGAGTCCTAGATGCTGTGGGTGTCTTCTTTTTAACCTGTATATATATATAATAATTTCAGATCAACTGCCAGCATATACACACACTAACAATTGAACGTAATGTAAATTTACCACACCTTTTCAGTAAAGAAGACATACGCTTTTTCCCACAATATCACTCCGCCTACTGCCTCACCAAGCATTTCACAATCTGGGTGGGCATATGGCAGTGGAAGATCCATCCACTGGGGGAATATATGTATCGGGCTCACCCGAATCCAACCAGCTGGTACTGGAGACCCATGACACGTTTCCCCTGGTAGGGATGGGTAAGCCGACGCCTCTTCCACGACATATTCTTTACTTTTTAGACGGCATGGCTTCAACCCCTACAAATTTTTGTGTAAAGAATGTTATATACATATATACATATCATCTTTTTTTGAAACGACTACAATTTCATATATACGTATCATCTTGAATTAAAAAACTAGTTACTATGTCATAAAAATACTTACAGTGGATGTGCTAGGTGGTGGTTCTACAGGATTACTCCCAACCTCTGCAGTAGGAGTAGGAGTAGAGTCTGCAGTAGGTATTGTCTGGTAAGTGGCAGTCTGAGATGCCTGCCACTTTTTCATTACTTCTTCGAGTTTTTCTTCGAGTTTCCTGTCAAATAGCTTATCCACCTATACATGGATAAAAGAAACGTCAAATTCTAATTTTTGAATTATCTTTTACAGTAACATCTACAAGGAAAAAATATGTTACATCTTCTTGTGAAAGTCCCGCTTTTGGGACATGTTTGCGCTGGGATGGCCCAAAAAAAGCTTTGATGCCCACACCAGCGCCTGCAGCCCTAACACGTCCAGGATGCTCTGGGTTACCCAGAGCAACTGTCAATTCATCCCTTGTGCCCTCAGGGATGAACTTTCCTTATTTTCTCAGCTCGTGCGGCTCCCGCTAATCGCCAAAACAAAAATTTGTACTTAAGTAAACAACACAAATAATCAATATTCGAATGATTGATGTAAGAGTTGTATTTTACCATTTTTGCAGTCGCCTCAGCAGTTGCGGCCTTAGTTAATTCTCCCTTCTTATTTTGCCTACCAGCTATCCAGACATCATGGCGAGGCAGAGGTGTGCTACCTATGGTAGAGGACTCCTGAGTAGCAGCAGACTGAGCAGCAGTAGCCTTAGCCTGTAGTCTTTGGCGAACGCCTGCATACCCCTTTGGACCCATTGTGTGGTCATGCACATTCAGTGCACGCCTTGATCTTTGTGCCTCACTGAGGGCCTAGTTAGTATGCAAATTAATGATTTGGTTAGTAACACTAAATGTTAATCTTGAATAAGTGAATACAACATATATTAATTAATGAGATTGAGACTTACGCCTAATACCTTGAATTCATCAGTTTGTCTTGAAGCGACAAACACGTCCCATTCTTCTTTGTCCAGGAAGTTCCACTGTTCAGTGGCTGTCTTCTTCCTCTTGTCGGCTTCTTTTATGTATTCTCTGGTGAGATTTGTCCTATAGTTCCTTAGGACTCTCCCACAGCGTTGCATCACGCATTTACGATGCAGCTTTTCATCCAATTCAAATATACTCTGCAAAATAGAAATGCTATTAACTAGTATCCAAAAATTTAGTAATCTACAAAATAGAATTGCAAATTAATAATAACTCACGCATAAATCCCTCCATATTAAATCTTTCTTCTCCTTAGAAATGTTATGCCAAGAATCTAAGCGACAACCGCAATGGCTACGAGTAACAAACCCAAGATATGAAATAAATGAATTGCGATTCACACCACATGCATTTCCTGCATTATCGAAATCCACAACAAGTTTGGGTCCATTGCCCTTTTGCGCAATTAACTTCTTCATCATAGTGATGCCCCTTCTCTTGTCAACTTTTTGGTGTTGTTGATCAAGTGCCTCAAGTTCTTCAGATGGTATATGTGCATCATCAACCTAAAATTTGACAAAATAATTCACATTTACAAGATATAACTATAAATGGACATATAGATATAAATATATGATATATTTTTAAAACTTACATTGTGAGGCAGCGCATTGATGTCCTCACCCTCACGGTAGTCATCAGCACGGTCATCATGAGAATGGTCAGCCATCTGCAAATTCACATTCAAATTGTAAAGTTCACATTGTAAAGTAGTAATTCAAAGTGTAAAGCTCACATTGTAAAGTAATTCAAATTGTAAATCTCACATTGTAAAGTAATTAAAATTGTAAAGCTCACATTGTAAAGTTCAAATTCACATTCAAATTGTAAAGCTCACATTGTAAAGTAATTCAAATTGTAAAGTTCACATTGTAAAGTAATTCAAATTCTAAAGCTCACATTGTAAAGTTCTAGCAGAGGAAGAAGAAGAAGGTAGGGCGGGCACCTTGTAAAGTAACTCAAATTCTAAAGCTCAAATTCTAAAGCTCACAGTAGAACCTATCTCCAGGTTGTTTCCTATGTTCCTCGGCAAATCTAATAAACTGGTCAAGACCAGAAATAAACTCTGGGGTGCAGAGATTGCGAATGGACATCCATGATCTATCCATTCTATGATCAAAGAGAAAACAAGTATATATTAGGACAAGATTAGGGTCTAGGGTTAACAAATACATGTGATGTCATTCTTATATATAATAAATGTGTACCACCTATCCCATTCTTGAATACCTAATCTCACTAGTAAGTGTATAATGTGTATTGGGTTTTCAAGAAAATTTCGGCAGCATTTCCCCATTGTTCTCCAAGTACATATGTACTTAGAGAACAAACGGGGAAATGCTGCGGAAATTTTCTTGAAAACCCAACACACATTATATACACTTACATCCTAAGCGAGATTAGGTGTTCAAGAACCGTCCCAAACCGGGGACTATCCAAGATTTACTCCTAATGAGTAAATCTTGGATGGGTTTCTAGGCCAACAAATAATGTGTTGTCATTCTTATACCTAAAATCCTAGTTCTTCAAGTTAGGGTGATTATTGATGTCTTTAAAAGTATGATTGGCAATATATTTAGGGAAAAGTTCATCATTTACATTCCAAGCATGTGTGCATTACAATTCATCATTAAGCAAAAGAAGGGTGATTAGGATTGTCACCAAGAATATAGCTAAACTATTAAACAATGATTATAGCTAAACTATTAAACAATAGACTTGCCACACATAAAACACCCTATACAACTATAAAACAAAAAAGTATTAAGTATATATGCATGAAACAATAACTATTTTGCATCACATTACAACAGACTTATCATTGATACCTTACTAACTTATCGCTACATTTACATATCATCACTTGATCAAAAATTACAGTAGTACATTTAACCAAAGTATGCATTCTAAAATCTATATCATGATTAGTTACATGTAATTTACTTGGATATACAGCAGTACCCGATTACTATGTTTTACATACAAAGTATGCATATTAAATTAACTAAGGCTTATCATAGAACATGTATTGTATAGATAATAGAGGATTCAGCTCAGTAGAAGCACAAAATCAGTACCTAAACCATAAAATCACACCTTTTTAGCATTTATTCTAACAGGATTATGCACATCAATATGTGTATGAGCAGGCAGGCACCTTGGGAGAAGTAAATAAATTAAAAAAAAATGCCCAGCAGCAGGGCAGGCAGCTTGAGAGAAGAGGAGCAGAGGAAGAAGAAGAAGGCAGGGCGGGCACCTTGAGGAAAGAGGAGCAGTGACCGGAGCAAGTCCTAGCAGCTGCCGGCGGCGGAGAGGGCGGCGAGGCTAGGAGACCTAGCTGCTACCGGCGACGGTGGAGAGGGCGGCCGTCGGGCGGGCGGGCGGCGACTGCTTCTCGCAGCGACGGCGACGACGGGCAAGCACGGAGGAAGGAGCGGCGGCTACGGGCGTTGGAGCATGAACGGCAGGGAGGGGCGGTGGCGGCATGGAGCAAGAAATCGCCGGAGGTTAGGGAAATCGGGAATGAAATAGGGAAAGGGAAGAATCGGTCGGGCTGGTGAGCTATTAAGTTGACAATAAGTGTCGGTTATTTAAAAAAATCGACAACTAAACCTATAGTGTCAGTTATTTAGTTATGAACCGACACCTATACTAAGTGTCGGTTATTTAAAAAAACCGACAACTAAAACTATAGTGTCGGTTATTTAGTTATGAACCGACGCCATATGTAAAATTTTGGAGCCAATTTTTTCGCTGGAATTTTGGGTTTGGCGGTTGAGTTTAGGTGTCAGTTGTTTATTAATTAACCGACACTTAATAAAAGCGGTACCCATGTCTGGTCGACCTTCGTAGATTGGATGTCGGTTTATGTTATAAACTGACATTGTAGAGTTTAGGTGTCGGTTTTTGTATACAACTGACACCTTAAAAAGTGACTTTATAAGCCATTTCTGTAGTAGTGTGACTAATACAATCATGGAGTACTTTGTTACTATTGTTGAAACCCTAGTATGCTATAACGCGTTGGTTACACCTTGATTTATGTGTGAGTTCATACTTAAGAATAGTATGGAATGTGATGGTGATGCTTCACCTTATGCATACATGATCCAATGGGGATGTCATGAGTAAAGGTTTGGGTATAAGTGCTGATTAGTAACATTAATATAATTTATCTTTTTGAACCTAACTCTAATATAAATAGCTAAAGATGAGTATTCATGTTTAACATTCTTATATGATGGAATGATGGTGGAATAACCTCCTTAATATGATCATAACTTTAATATGTTAATTGGTGGTTATCATAGCCACATGGTTGATACTTTCTTATGCTAAACATGTGCATTATGAATATGATGAGGGTTAATCATATCTAGATTGATTGCATGTTAATGTAATAAAGGAATGTTCTTAATATTAATATAACCCTACTATGATTGTTTATGAATATCTCCTAGCTCGTTAATGCAATATTGTGTTGATCTGGTGTATTATACGTAGGTGATGTTGTTGAGCCTTGTTATAAGGCATGCAAAGATAATGATGATCTTGCATGGAATAGTATGATGGTATTAATGATCTTTGGGCATGGTTGACCCTGGATGAGGTGTAATCCTCTTGTGTTGATAAGGGTTGATACCCTGTGATATTGTGAAAGGATTTATATCTTGTGATAGTATGATGACTAGTGTGGTCTCATGAATGGTAAGTGAATAGTACCATGTGATGTTGAGATGAGAAATTATGTTTCACACATTTTATATCTTTTAAAAGTTGTGATTTGAAGAGGAACAAATGACTCAATGTTGAAAATAAAATTCTAGATCGTAGTATTCAAAAGCTTAAAAGGAGAGAGATACCCCTAGTAAAGGTTTTTTGGAGGAATCATGTATAGAAGAAGTTACTTGGAAAGTAGAATCAAAGATGTTTAACAAGTATCTTTTCCTCTTTTAGAAATTTCGAGACAAAATTTTTATTAGAGGGGGAGAATTGTTACAGCCCATTCCTAGCTTTGCTGGTAATCCTAGAGTTTTAATATAATCTTAATGTTTGGCATACTTTTGTTAGTAATATTCTATGTTGTGCTTAATCTTAACTTTGGTAACCTTAAATACTTATTTGGGCAACTCATAATCATGACTTAAACATACTATAAAGATTTGAGTTGGAGTTAATATAGAATTAATCCATACATATGTATGCAAGAAGAGAGTTGATGACATTAGAGGAAATAATTAATAAATGATTTTTTATTTGAGAATATTATCAAAATAATATTGTAGGATTGTAGAGAATTTAATTATGAATCAAAAAAAAAGAATGAACAAAATTGGAGTTAAAACGAAAGAGTTATGCTCTTTTTAGTAAACATGTACTGAGGACCGCGACCGACGTTGCATCGACACTGTGACCGAGATTGACGTTGGGTCGACACCGCGACCACAATCGATGCCGCCCAGGATAACAAATCGTAAAATGATCATATCTCGAGCAATACTTATCTGTTTTCAATGAAACAAAGTGCATTAGAACTGTGATTTGATCATGTATCATTCCAGATACCTTACTCTAAGAGAGTGTGACTTGGAAGGTGATTTATGGGGTGATTTTTGGGGAAGAATGTGAAGAACAGTGAAATCCAAAGGGATTGTTATAGATTCGACTTGGTAAGTAGGTTTAACCCTTAATTCTTCCTCCTCCTCATTTCCCCTTGCTTAGAATCCCTGATCTAACAAATATGAGGTTTGGGTTAACCTCTGAATGTCATCTTCTACCTACAACAGACCTCATTTAGGGTTGAAAGGAAGAAGAAACCGCTAATTTTTCTAGAGTTCTGATATGGATTCGAGAGTTTCAGAGATGGGCTGCATTTTTTAGGAGTTTTCACACCTTAGGGTGAGTGGGTACTTCCTTTAAATAGTAGATTGCACAAAAATGAGTTAAGTTATCAAAAATCTTCATTTGCTTGGTATGTGTGTACAAACACTAAGTTGCCTTTTTGATCTAGTTTTTGTGAGTTGATATGAAATGGATTATTTATCTATTGTGACGAAATTTAGATGATGAAATCATATTAGAAATGGGTACAATCTATGTAAGTGATAAGTTTTAAAGTATTTGCAGAGGTTATAAGAGTAAACTAAAATTTAGGATATTCGGCTATGACTGAATTTTTTGTATAATTGAATAAAGAAGTTTGTCTAGTTGAATCTCCTTGCTTACGAATGATTGTTTTATTTGTATGCATATTACATATATGTCAGATAAGATCTTGCATTTCATTTTATGATATCAGTGTTTGCTTGATATATTGGTAAGAGGGTGAAACCCTAAATGAATAGAAAGTTGGAGGTTTGCAATTAGACATCTTGATTCAATGTTATTCTTGATGTATGATGTTTTAGTAAATGGTGTGGAAACCCTAGTTCAGTTCATTACATGGTTTCGTATATATATTTTATTATATGTGAATTACTGAGAGCAATTCTTATTGAATGATGTTATGATGTATTCAATCCTTATGTGAATTATGTGATAAGTGAATGAGGTAAATGAAACCCTAATGATAGGGTGTTTAGTGAAGCAAGTATTGTGATATCAATGTTTCTCAGTTTGAGATGTGGTGATGCTTAACAGTTCAGTTGTGGTAAAAGTTATCAGATGGTTTATGAAATGAACGGTTTACAAAGTTGAACAAAGATATGTTGATGTGATGATTGAATTGTGAATTTAAAGAGTGAATTAGACATGTAGATGACATGAACACTGTAGAATCCTCACAGGATGAGGCCTGCGTTGTGAGGAGGAAATGGTTTCCTGACTGGAGGTAGTCCATATCGAGGTTAGATGGAGCACACCAGTAGGGTGCGGGGGTCTTGACCAGTAGGGCAGACTCCTTATAGTTGTGTGGTACCCAACACCAACTGAGGATGTCGGTAATACCTATATTACATGTTGAGTGATCAGTGGTCAGTAGGTCCAGTGATGCATAATAAGCCTGAGGGCTTTGACTCACTTCCTGAGTACCCAGGTTGAGAGGTGGAGTCTAAGATATCTGACCGCTTCCATTAGCCTCCAAGAGGCAGACGTACCGAGGCCCACTGCAGACGGGGTCTTACTCAAGAGATAGGCTTAGGAACCCGGGCATGCTTCTAATCCTTGTATAGTGAGATCGTATCTTGCTGCAATTTTGTCACATGTTGTGGTACACCTCATGCGGGTTCAGGGCATAATAAGATGTTAAACAAGTGTGTGTAGTTATTCAATTATTCATTGTATGTTTCTAAATTATTAGTTCTCTTTATAATCAAACAAGCATGTTCATATATTGATTCACTCTTATAGATGTCTAGAGTATTGTGCCATATTTATGTTTGTGAAAAATTAGTCTCTTTAAAGCAAACTATTGTTATAATTGATATCGGTTGCTCAAAAGTATATATGTAATTATATAAGTGCTTTAAACTGTTTCTTTGAAGTACTCATTCACTGAGCGAATAGGCTTATCATGTCATATGTATATGGAAGTTTGAGAAATGGAATGAATGTATGGATGTGTATCATTAATGTTGAGATCATATTAGAGTAATAAAAGTTTAATTCTCTTGTAAAGTTTTTTTATGTGATTGGATGTGAGAAAACAAAGAGTTTGAGATGAAACAAAGGAAGAAAAAATAAGGGAGTGAACTTTGTATTAAGTATAATCCTCAAACTTATGCCCTAATCTCATGATTAGTGGTAATCGTAGGATGTGGGTGTGACACCTACTTCCTTCCAGATCATGCATATGAGAACAATGTGAGATCCATATCTGATATCTAATACCCAAGATGATGAAGTAGATAGATTTATCTCAATAACCTATATACCTGAAGTGGAGATCATCATCCCCATCTTCTGCTTCCTGAAAGCCTTCAAGTACAAAGGATGAATTCCTCTTGTACTTTTCTTTCTCCTTATCTTGAGTGTTGAAGAATTGGACTTAGGCTTGACAATAGAACTCTTATCGATGTTACTTTGATCCTTGGACTTAGCCCCACTGATCACCATCACAGACTTGTCCTTCTTCACTTTTGCTTCATCCTGAATCAACATGGCCAGTAGTTTTGACATCTGCCCAGCCAAATTACTCACATGATGACATGCAATAAAATGGCTATATGATTTAGGCATAGTCTTTAAAATCATATCAGTAGCCAACTCTTTGCTCAAGGTGAATCTCAGTTCTTCAAGATGATACACATATTCAATCATATTGAGCACATGTTCTTCTACTGAGGTTCACTCTGTCAGCTTTGACTCAAGCAAAGCATTCTTTTTTTGCCTGTTAATACCAAGTGTTACCTTCTTTAGATGTGTCACCATCTCAAGAACATACATCTCCTCACATTGCTCATGCAACTCATAGTTCATGCAACTTATCATAAGGTACTTTATCTATTAGGCATCATTAATGTGCTTCTAGTAAGCATCCACTTATGTCCTACGTGCATCAAGAGGAGGTATTTTAGGCACTGGTTTGTCAAGGACGTAGAGCTTGCACTCTTCATTGAGAACCATTCTCAAAGTTCAAACCCATTTGTGGAAATTTTTCCTGTCAAATTTGTCCGTCATCAGGACCAATCACAAATTGGATTTGTTCATTGTTGATTTTACAAGAGAAAAATTGCATTTGTCAAAAACCATTTTTTATTTTATTTTATTTGAAATTTTTTGACGATAATAATTAGGTCTTTAATGATTATCGCTCCCACTATTTTATCTGTATCGATAGCCCTCAATATCAATTTGGAATATTGCAACATACAATATTCTAGTGGGCCAAGATCCATATTTCATCAATTCATGAGTTGGCTTTTGCCGATCGCCCACAACCTGACTATTTAGGTAGGCCATCATGCCAATTGCATCATATGAAACTCTTAGATAGATGATATGCGCAACATTTTACCATGATCATCTATATGCCTCTAGGCTTGGGCTCTCCAAGTCACCAGTTAAGCCTGACTCAATAGCCAATATGATGGATACACACCATGCTTTGTGTAAATATACATATCTACCATCACACTTCTACAAGATAGACGGTGCACCATGCTTTATGCAAATCTACACTTAATCGATCAAGATTTTCATGTGTATTGCTAATGGAAGGTGTCTAAGACTTAGTATTTTAGTTGAGGGAGTTTGTATAAATACATATACTTTATCCAATCACCACATATATAGTATATATCATATACATGCTATATCCCACAATGAAAACATGCAATAAATGAAAGTGATGGTTATGGCATGTCCTAATATAATCCCTTGGAGCCACAAGGAATTATGATCATCTAGGTCTACATCACATGCAGAAACTTGTTGTTAATGAAGATATGTGCTTGCCAATCTGGGTTGATTAGTTCAACCCTTGAACTGATCGACTTGCCTCTTGGCCGGTTGTTAGGTCATCTCACAGGTTGTCTGGTCCTTCTGTCCACCATCGGATGGCTCCTCTAGCTGATCGATCGGGCCCACCAGGCCACATGTCTAGGTTGTCCACTGTGTCCTTCAAGGTACTTCTATTGGTTGACTTGTCTTCGTGACGCCTTCATCTTCATCATCATAGGAAAGTAAACTATTCTACTTTTACATGATTATAGGGGAAACCTCGAGTTACATTCAAAGGTATAAGAGAATTAACTTCACAGTGGGAAGATAAGATAGAGGATCGATAAGCAGACCAAGATGAATGGATAAACCAACCACATACAGCCATGCACAAATAGAGGTTATTGGACATAACCATGCTAAACATCCACCATCAAAACCTCTTTTAAGATGAGGTGTGTAAGTTGCAAATATATATATATATATATATATATATATATATATATATAAGTTTGTGATCATCTTGTTGTTTGGATTTGACAAGTAGAATCACAAAACCGAAATCCAATCATATCAATTATCCCCTACTATAGTAAATTGACGTTGTCTCTAATGCCACTGTTGGGAAATATGGTACAGAGCAGGCAATGGAATTTAAAATTTTATCTACCATAATCCCCATTATTAGTAGATTGCATCAATAACTATAATGTAGGAAGGATGGTTTATGGGATATACCTGGTCCTGGAGAAAGTCCAGCGA
The DNA here is from genome assembly GCA_963693085.1 of Alisma plantago-aquatica. NCBI lineage: Eukaryota > Viridiplantae > Streptophyta > Magnoliopsida > Alismatales > Alismataceae > Alisma > Alisma plantago-aquatica. The sequence goes on from OY856411.1 coordinate 298,648,555, forward strand.
CAATCCTCGTCATTGTATATGTGCAACTCTGAATCCTAGTTGCACTGGGACACGTCTGATTGATGTTCCTCCTAATTAACACCATAAACTACAGTCACAAACATCATCTTCTTCAACAACTCCTCTTGTCACAGACTCCTGGTTGATGTTGTCCTCCAACTAGAAAACAACGGCTTCTCGCCTCTATGGTAGTCCACACGGACCTCCTAGAACTCTTTTCATCCTGCTAGAAGAATTAGGAAGGAGTCGTCCCTCTCTATTAGTGTACTAGTCACCGACTTACTCTCCCATGAAAACTTTTAGTTGTTCTCTCTCTTGGCTATCCCTCCCTAGTTGGGTAGGACTTGTCCACGCTCTCGTGGTTACCACAACCAGAGAGGACAATAGTTATCAAAGGAACTGATTCTCTGTTATCTGTGTTGTCCTCTGGAAATCTCTCGGTACCCCTCTATTTAGAGTAGAGGCCACGATCAAGGTTCCCAATTGCTTTTCGACATGGGATTAATGTGCGAGAGTGGAAAGGATAGGAAGAACTCAAATTTTCGCAACAATTCTAAAAATTGTACAACCTGCGACAACTAAAATGGCCGTTTGGAAAAGACAGACGGTCGTTTCATAGTTTCCCAGTTGTACACGAATTTGGCAAATCGATTCCTATCAATGTTAGACATTGATTTCCTTGTGCAACAAGTATTGCTCAAGCAAAATGAATAGGGAAACATCTAGAACCTTCCCCGACCAAATTGGACCATCTCGCCTATGTGAAACAACCATCTCAGTTCACCTAGATAGTCATCTGGTGACCTGAGTTGAGCCCATTTAGTTGGGTCGGTTCATTACTTTGCCAATTTCAACTAGCTTGACACCCAGACGCCCGTCCCAACTCTTTATACGACTGTTTGGAACTTCTAGGAAATCGTCTCAACACTTGATATGGGCGTTTGGCAGTGTTATCGGCCTGTTTGTTGCGTGAATCAAATGCCTAAATACTTTAGCACTTAATTTGAATGTCATTCAAGATCTGAACTCCTCTTCTAGGTCGAGACCTGTGTGTGTGACCCTATAGGTCCCATATTACGTTGGCAGTGAATGTCCATAATAGCTTATGACATCACTAGAAAAGAGTGGTGCCTAATCGCACATCGTTGCTACCCAAGTAAATGGAAAAGTTGGGAACAACTTCAACCTACAATATGTGTATGGTGTTGCAATGTTTGTATAGTTCCTTTGTCACTGATGTCCAGATTGAACTAGAGCCATGAGAAGTCACCCTCGTTATTATTCAATCTTATTTATTGAACCAAGAGCAAACTATCTGAGATATATGTAAGCTCTTAATCACATATTGACTCACATGCGCATGGACATGTTGTTCTCAGTCTTGCTTATCAAGAAGCCTAGGACATCACACTCCAGTAGGAGGGACAAATACCGTGTCTATCACTAACAGTCAACCCCCATGTGTCAAAGCCACCCAATCATCACCGTTATAACAACCCATGTTTCATGGTTGCGTTTAATGATGTCAAAGTGTACCCAACGACATGTGTTGAGTGCAGTGATTTCAAGTCTAAGAACCACAACCACCACCATCCTTGTGAGACTTGACTATGACTTCCATGAAGATGGCTTCCATGTGTCAGTCTCACAGTAGGTATGTTCGATACACTATTCTCTAACATGTATTTGTGTGCTTGGTTTGATTTAGTTGTATCATGACTAAATGAAATTATGTCATCAACCAACTCACACTCCGATCTTATGTGTTATTGTTGCCTATCAACCTTCCACAATAACAGTCGATCATGGGCATAATGAGAATGTAAATATGTACTCTTAACATATGTATAATCTCATTTCTTCCAAGTCACCTACTTGAAGACATACATCATTGAGTAATATTATTATCTAGACATTTATAATGTTACATCATTATATCATAACTGAATTAAATAGAATAAATTGGAAGATTGACTTCTATTAATAATTAAATCATTTTTACATGATATATCATTACAATCATCACATGATTGTCTCTTTTTGCATACATAACCAACAACTTAATCCTTTGCTCATACCGATTAAGGCAAAATAAAAAGGATATCAATAATTAACAATAGGTTCCAAGCCTTCCTCTCACAATCAAGCAAACCTCATGGTCCCCTTTCCACCAATCATGATCAAGCAACCCTAATCCTTGGGGGTCACATAGTCACACTTGGATATCCCTCAACTGGGGCGTGTTCCTCTAATCACTAGACCCCAGAACTTGGAAGAAACTGCTTTCATATCAATGATACTCATTATCTATCTGTGCAAGTAGAAGTAAGAACAAGCAGGGATACTTGACTGAATGGGGGAGAATTTTGATAAGTTCCCTTGGTATAAAAACTAGACAAAAGGGGGAGAAAGACTTACTATGAACCTGATTCTCTGGTCTCTCCTCTATTCAACTTGAGATCTTATATGGGATTTCGTTATTTTATTTTGTTCCTCCTCTATTTGTCTCAAGAATTTTGTTTGTTTGCGGTTACATTGACTACATGTTTTCATTCATGCTCATTGCCTCTTTTATTCATGAATGCATGTGGATGTAAATAAAAAAGAGAGAATATTTTTGAACGGGATGCCACCCTAGACTTAGGGTTTGGCATATAGTGGAAATTTCATTTTTTTCCTTTGTGGATGATGAAGAGTTAAGACGTGATGGATGAAGAATACGATCAAGAGACTGGCTTGTGCTTCTATATTTTATTGATACATTAGAGTCATATAGTCATATTATATCAGTTGAATCAGTTAATATATAGGGTAAAGAGGTGTTCATAAGTATTGTTGCTAGTCATGTTGGAGGTGCATGTGTCTTGACCTTTTAGATTCCATCTATTTATTATCAGTTCCAAGGGGGAGGTGTAGCATCCCTGACCTGGATTATGTTGTAACCCTAGATGTTTTGCTTAATAAAGATAATTATATGCTTGCTATTATCTTTTGAAAAGTAATTAAGACTCGAGAGGAACTTATGTTTCAATTTTAGTCCTTTTTGAATAATGATGAAATAATGTTTTACTTGTGTTCGACTAAAGTGCAAATTACCCAAGTTGAGGGGTTAACTTGCAAATGTTACATTATAAAATGTTCCTCAAGTGTTGAAGCATCATAAGAATGAGAATTATGTAGAGGTATGGCTTGTGGTAGCCTGAGCACCAAGAAAGAGCTTATTAAGCATTGTTTGTGCATTAAAACCAAGTTTTGGTGTAATGTGCAATTTACCCAAAATCTAGGGTTCAATGTGCAAAATACCACTTCTAGAGAGTCCCTAATATTTTTTGGCATCATGTAGAGAAAATAAAATGAGAAGGGCATCTCATTTGAATCACTTTGGAGGAGAGAGAATCTTGATATTAAAATAATCAAGATTTAAGCATAATTGAAACCCTAATTCAATTTAATGCAAAAATAAATATATTAATGGAAGTGCCCTTCAATAAAAAAATGAGAGGGTTGAATTTGAATAAGTGTGAACGTCCTTGTGCCTTGCAAAGGCCACGAAATATCTAAAGTGAGTGGAGAGCCCACTCACATTAGTAAAAGGAAAAGTAATATCCACTCAATTTTGGATATTATTATTATAATGGTTAAGGTGCTTAATTTGCTTTCTTTTAATTCATGGATAATGAAGAGGAATTACAAGGTGGGGGATATGGATTCGTATGCAAGGGATGGAGGAGAGTATGTGGCACTAATTTTGGGAGTTAAAAGATTATTATATCACTTTCTCTCTCTTTGAAATTTCCTTATAAAGATCTCATTTCCAACTCAAATGAAAGGCTTTTTCGATCCTTCTTTCTTTCCTTGCTTTGGTTGAACACAAGGGAGTTTAGGAGAAACATTAGGACGTGCCCCAACCTATAGGTAAGCTCCATAGTCATCTTCAACCTTGATTTCATGGTGGAAATCGAAATTCAATGCTTAATTTCTTCTTTTCTCCATTCAATCTTCAACCTTAGTCATTCTTTTCACTCAAAGACTTGAGGACGAGCATTGGGAGGTTGATAGAGCTTCATTCACCATTGAGGACGTGAACCTTGAAGCTTGGATTTAGTTTTGAAGGTGGGTTATATAACTTAAACCCTTAAATGTTATTATTACATTCAATTCTTCATCACTTGTTGATCATTTTGTTCTTCTTAAAATTCCTTTGAATAATTGATAAAATCTCCATAAGAATGGCAGTAGATTTTGAAGGATCTAAGCTTGATGATTATGACATCATCATAAGCACACACCTCAATGAATATCTTGGGCAAACGGTTTCACATCTTGAGACTAAACGATCTCAAGATCGTTTGGTGAGCAAACAGTCTCAAGACCGTTTGACACCAAACGGTCTTAAGACCGTTTGAGGTCAAACGACCTCAAGACCGTTTAAGGTCAGATGATGTCATAGATTGATGATGATCCAATAGTACTTAATTGAATTAATTTCAAAGAGTTCAATACTTCAAGGTTCCTTGAGTATAAACCTAAATTGAGTTATTGAAGAAACCCTAATTGAATTCAACCAATTTCAGTGATTGGATGGGTCAAATGGTCTCCAGACCATTTGTCAGCAAACGGTCTCTAGACCGTTTGGGGAAAAACGACCTCAAGACCATTTGAGGTCAGGTCATGTCATGGTTGAATGGTGATTCGATGATTTCAATTGAATTAGTTCCAATAATGTCAACAATTGATGGTTTCTTGATTTCAAAACCCTAATTGATGGTTTCTAGATTTCAAAACTCTAATTAATGGTTAAAACGGTTTCATCAAACCGTTTGTTCATGTTGACCGTTTGGAAGAGTTGACCATTTGGAGGTCTAAGCGGTTTCAAAACCGTTTGAGGTGTTGATTCAAAACTGTTTGGTCATGTTGATCGTTTGGAAGAATTGACCGTTTGGAGGTCTAACGGTTTCAAAACCATTTGGGATTAATTATATTATATTCAAACGGTCTCAAACCATCTAATGACTTTGAGGTCAAGACCATTTAAGGTCTAATGGTCTTCAAGACCGTTTGAAGGTTGAAGTACTTCAAGACCGTTTGAAGGTCAAGGTACTTCAAGACCGTTTGAAGGATAAAATACTTCAAGACCGTTTACGGGTCTAATACCTAAAGACCATTTGAAGGTCTAATTGACTCAAACCATATAAGTACAATTAATCCCATGATTGTTGATGATGTCTATCAAAGGCAATTACAATGGTTGTACCTTCAAGGTACTTAAGTGATTAGTACCTTTTGAGTGGTTAACCTTTGATGCTTATGGAAGCAATGACTTAATACACTATGTCAACCCTTCATTCAATTTGAATCAACCTAATATAATCAAGATCAAAGTAACTAATATCCTAGAGAGGATGAGAGAAAGAGGAACTTATACGTGAGTGATAATCATGTAGTGATTAATCCTCAACATTTACAACATGAATAAGATATGTAATTAGGGTTTGATCCATTATAATGAGATCATGAAACCCTAATTGAGAAGGTTGATGAGCCCTAACCCAAATCAAGGGTGATGTCATGTGAAACCCTAATTAGGGGTGAAGTCATGTGAAACCCTAATTAAGGGTGAAGTCATGTGAAACCCTAATTAAGGGTGATGTCATGTGGAACCCTAATTAAGGGTGAAGTTCTGTGAAACCCTAATCAAGCGTGATGTTAAGTGAAACCCTAATAAAAAGATGAGATGTGAACTCTAATCCCAGGGTGATACTAAATCATGCTATATGAAACCCTAATATGAAACCCTAACCCTGATATATGGTAATGTTATGTGAAACCCTGATATAGGGTAATGTTATGTGAAACCCTGATATAGGGTAATGTTATGTGAAACCCTGATATAGGGTAAGGTTATGTGAAACCCTATTATAGGGTGATGTTATGTAAAAACCTAATTAATAAAGAGGGGAAACCCTATTACTAATAATGGAATAGTAAATAACATATTGGTAGGTGAAACACCTAAAGTGGTTGATAATGGATACCCTTATATCAATAATGCCTTAACCTGAAATGATACCATATTATTGATAATGGTTGAATGATGAATGTGACAAACTGGTGCGTAAAGTATTAGGATGGGAAATGCACTAATACAAGATAAATTACAAGTAATGAGGGAAGTGATACATCAAGGCATGATAGATATCACATTCAGCACCTCAAGGTTGATACACCTTGATGTACTCTAAATCCAATATACTTGAATGAGTAACACATAAAGTGCGTCATGATAATTGTTGCCTAGTGAGAGGTGACAAGATGTGTAATGGGCCTTGTGAGCCATGAAGAGTAATTGTTTCCTAGTGAGAGGTGACAAGATGTGTAATGGGCCTTGTGAGCCATGAAGAGTAATTGTTGCCTAGTGAGAGGTGACAAGATGTGTAATGGGCCTTGTGAGCCATGAAGAGTGATTGTTGCCTAGTGAGAGGTGACAAGATGTGTAATGGGCCTTGTGAGCCATTAGAGTAGTTGTTGCCTAGTGAGAGGTAACAAGATGTTTATAAAATCTCATGAAAGAAATGGTAATGTTCAAAATAAATAATGGAAACTTAGTAACATAATAATAATAAATGGATACAATAATAATAATGAAATCTTAGTCATGCATGCTTTATGCTTATAGAGAAATAAGGGATATGGTGTTTTGAATAAGCTTAAAGGGGATAAGAGGAATACTTGAATTACATAAAGGAGGTGAATAAGTATGATGGTTTCGCCAAGGTTTAATACCTAGTAAAGGTAATGTGGTATTCAGTAATGATGCATATGATTAGCATAGTCCAATGCCTGGAATAGATGCACAGGATTGACATATTTTAATACCTGGAATGATATCACGGGATTGGTAATAACCCAATACATGGAATAATGTCACAAGATTGGTAATAACCCAATACCTGGAATAATGTCACGGGATTGGTAATAACCCAATACTTGGAATAATTGCACCGGATTGGTCATAACCCAATACCTACAATAATGTCACAGGATTGGTCATAACCCAATACCCATAATAATTGCATAGGATTGGTCATAACCCAATGCTTGGAATAATGTCACAGGATTGGTAATAACCCAATACCTGGAATAATTGTACATGATTGGTAATAACCCAATACCTGGAATAATTGCACATGATTGGTCATAACCCAATGCCTAGAATGTTTACATAGGGTTGGCATAGTCCAATGCCTGGAATGTTTACACAGGATTGGCATAGTCCAATGCCTAGAATGTTTACACAGGATTGGCATAGTCCAATGCCTGGAATGTTTACACAGGATTGGTATAGTCCAATGCCTGGAATGTTTATACAGGATTGACATAGTCCAATGCCTAGAATGTTTGCACAGGATTGGTATAGTCATGCCTAGAATGTATGCATAGGATTGGCATAGTCCAATGCCTGGATAGAATTTGATGATGTATACTCACATGACTGGTATAATTCAATATCTGGTTAGCAGATTGGATGAGGCCAACAGATAGAAATGAGAATGAATCATGGATGACTTACTATGATAATGAATATTACAGGATAAGCTTGAGATGTTGATATAGTGTGATGGATAAATGAAATACTTGTTCTTCCTATTCCTTATAAAGAGAATAGATGATTTACTGCTCTATTAAAGATAGTTGCAATGCCTTAAAATATGAGAATGTTCTAAACTGCTTATCCTCTGCTTAGTTTAATACTATTTAACTGTAATAATAATGTTTCTGGTGGAGAGTTATATCTCTCGCTGGGATAATTTTCAATTGTCTCACCCCCGTGGGATCCAACTTTTTAGGTAAACGCAGACAAGGAGGCAGGAACCATACAACAAGGGAAGGACAGCAGCGTCAGGAACAATAGTAATATCTCAGGTGGAGATACTAAATGTCGTGTCTTGTAGATAGGAGTCCTATGTGTCGTCTCTGTACTCTCAGGTCCTCAGAGTTAGTAGTTAGTACTTTTAATGAATTAATCTGAGATTTTGGCTTGAATGTCTCGAGGTTTTGTGTTGCTCATGTATAGACTTAAAATGCCCTAATACAAGATAAATTACAAGCAATGAGGGAAGTGATACATCAAGATAAGATAGATATCACATTCAGCACCTCAAGGTTGATACACCTTGATGTACTCTAAATCCAATATACTTGAATGAGTAACACATAAAGTGTGTCATGATAATTGTTGCCTAGTGTGAGGTGACAAGATGTGTAATGGCCCTTGTGAGCCATGAAGAGTAATTGTTGCCTATTTATCATTGAAGGGGTTGTTCATAATCAATAACCATCACTTGGTTATATTAGGGTTAAATATAACGAAATATACTTCATTAGGGTTGCCCATTAACTCATTATATTTATTATCAATTCTAGTCATATGAGGGAAAAGGTAAGACTATATTATTAAGGTAAACCTCCATTAGCTTTCAACATTACTCAAATAGTACAAAGTTACCATAAGCATCATCCCAAAACATTGGATTGTTAAGAAGGTAAGACTATTGGTTGTTTACATAACTAAACACCTAGGATAAACCACCTATGAAGTCATTGATTTGTGCTCTAGAAATAGTCACCATTTAACCCTAGACATCCCTTGATTAACAACATAAAAAGTTCCATTGAGAGTAGGGTAAAACCCACAAGCGATTGTTTATTTAAAACAAGTTGTCAATAAATGAGTTTCTTAAGTTGATCTCATAAAGGAAACCATATAAATCGCTTTATTAGGACCAACATATTACATTACACACCATTCCAATTTATCGGATGAAGAATAATTAGATCTTAACCATTGGATCAAGTTAAACCATCAATTAGAGTATAGGTCCCACCATTGCATAAAATGACCCAAGAAACTATTGGTTTAAGGATTAATTGATGCTATAAATACATGCTTAACTCACCATAGGTTGTGGAGACCTGATCCACCATCAATAGTATAGGTTGTTAGATAAGGACTATATTCATTAATCATCATCATATATCAAGCTAATGTCACCATTGATTGATAGCATCATTAGTGTAAGGAGTGGGATCCCAAAGGGGAACCAATCCCTACTAAAATTTTGAACAATAGAACCTCCAGTCCAAACACACCTAAAGGGTATGATGGAATGGGTGTAAAATTTTCAAATCTTATTAATGGTATTCAAAACAGCCAAAGTGTAGTAGCGGAAGAAAATAATAACTATATTCAATTTCACATAAGGGTACAAAAGAACATCTTAAACTTACATATAGGGTACATCATAAGGATCCATGTAGAGGAAAATCTAAACCATAACAATTTTGTCTCCAAGCTTTAACTTCTTAAGATATGTCCATGTCTTCATGCCAAATCATCCAAATCCTTCACCTAGGGTTGGAAGCATACCCCAGTAAGAAGAAGAAAATAGAAGACATCAGTAAAGGCTGGTATGTGCATACTAAAAATGAAATTGAGCAATATATGGAGTAAAGGACATCAAATAAAGTGAAGCTTCCCATAGAAAAAAAAGTACCACCCAAATGGGTATCAAGAGAAAAGAATCACAATAAGAATGATACTTGCCATTAAAACAAATAAAAGATTATGCCATACATATGTACATCCACTACCATGGTGGAAAATGAAGCACAATAAGAGAAAGTAGGGCACACACCCCACAATCATCATCAACCTGCATGCATGTGAGATAAGCATAGCCCTAGAATAATATAAATAACATTGGCGACCAAGCCTCATAAATTTGAAACCTGGTAGAGAATGGTATACTGCCAAACACCCAAATATATAAAACATGGGCTAAGAATCATACATCTTGCCTGGGTATGAGGTAGCCTTTCCATCCTAAAAGAGCAGGAAATTACACATCTGCTCGACAGGAAATTACACATTTGCCATAAACAAAAACGAATGTAATTACACTACTCTAGTGCTACTGAATCACATAGCATGTAAAATGTAGAGGCAAGTAGAAAAGTATGGTCAGAATTATACGATGTTGCCATCACACAATGGACGACACATACATCCACATGCAAGTGGAAACAAGATATCACATATCCACAAATAAATTATCCACATCATAGTGGACACATATCATCAAAAGTCCAACATGCACCAAGGCACAAGATAAGAGTAAAGAGAGTATCCAAGATTACCATAAACAATATAGTTCACAATAATCATGATATTAAAATATAAGAGCAATGTGCATAGGATATTGTCCATAGGACCAAGAGAATGAATAATAGAGGTTAATTGCTCAAAGAGAATATAGGGGATACAACATACATAAGAGAGAGGAAATAGAAATTTCTCAATATAGAAATAATGTGGGATGCAATCATACCTCTCTACAGAGTCTAAAGTCCAAAGTCCAATCTAGGTCCAAGCCTAGGATTCCAAAGAACCTATTAAACACATATATAGATTTTGTGTCAATTTCATGTACATTATCCAAACCCTAAAAACACCTTAATTTTTATCATTATGTGAATTAGGTTATACAAACTATTCCATAATTTAGTTTTTGTTATTAGGAGTTCAAAACATATTTTATTATATTTTTTGGACTTATAAATATTTAGTTATGAATTTTTTCAATATATTATCTATTTAGATTAATCCATTAAAATCACATGCTTTCAACATTGTGTTTAGCTAACAAAACCAATACCATTAGAAAGCTTACATTTTTTTGAATCCAACAACTATTTTTCCATATTTTTCTGATCAGATAAAAATTGATTATGAATTTTGCAAAATCCAGCAAATTAGAAAATTCCATGTGGCATAAACTTGAGAAAGAGGAAAAGAGAGGGAGAGAGTGGGCCACACAGATGAGTTGGCCCAATGGCAAGCGGCCAACTCAACTAGCCCCACAATAGATTGGCAAGCTGCTAAACAAGAGAAAGAAACCGAGACCGGGTGAAAAGACCAAAATGCCCCTGCCAGTGAAAAATAAATGCAAGAGCGAGAGGAGGGTAGATCAGGGAATTCATCACCACCCTTGTTCCTTCTCCACTCTAACACCATGGCTGCGAAGCAGCAAGCCAAAACTCGGTAAAAATTAGGCAAATCCGAACTAGCCACTAAAATGAGAAAATAGAAACACAAGAAAGGAAGAGAAGAAACTCACAAACATGTAGGTGCAAGAAATTGGAGCAACAACCGTCGGTGAGAAGAAGGAAGCCCGCCACAAGCACAAGTGAATAAACTCAATCTTTGGAAAGCAAAACAACCACAAGCGAAGCAATTGGGAGCATAGAACTATTGTTTGGGAAACCACGAACACCCGCATACCTATATTTATAGGCAAGGGTCAGAGATGAGGCACAAACTAAGGAGTCGAGATGCCTTGTAGATCAAGGATTTGGGGTGTTTGTGAAAAAGGAAACACGCAGCCCAACTTAGGGCTCTATGGATGCAGAAACTCATCATGAATCCAATGCATCAAAGATTTCTAAATTTGGTCGACAATCAAGGGAGGAATCGCGAGAAAAGAGGACACAGTAGCAGACGCTACTGTTCACGTGCGCCTTAGTCTCCTACCCAAGGTAGGAGACGATTTGCCACCATTGGATCAAAAGATTGGATGGCCACAGTTAAACCCGAGATCAAATCTAAATGTGACAATGAAAAATAAGAAACTTATATAGATCGAAATCCGATTAAAGTATGAATGAAATTAATTTCCTATTTTCTCTCTCTTCATTTGAGGGTGCAAACGAATCCCAAATTGGATGAAATTTTGCACAGAGGCTAGTTAAAGTATGTAGATTCTGATTATGTAATTAGATTTGCCTTTTAAGAACTTTAGATATGTTAAATAAATCAAATAATATTTTCTCTTTCCTCATGCAATAATGACTTTAAGATTCTCCAAATTTGATGAAACTTCACGCACAAGTCTTATTTAATGTCTTGGATACAAAGTTTTCATCAATTTTACATGTTGGAGTTGTTTGAGTATTTATTTAATATTTTGAAGGTTCTACACACTTTCTCTTTCCTGAATTCACCTTTTAAGCAAAATTTCTCCAAATTGGATGAAAATTCACCCAAAAGCTATATTTATCATGTAGATTACAAATCCAAGATTATTTTCCTCTTTTAGAGTCATTTATTATTTATTTGATATTTAGGGGAAAGCACATATCTTCTCTTTCTAAAATGAATTAAATTAATTATTATTATGTGAATAATGTGAAACTTGACTCTCAAGGAAATTGGGACCCAAGGAACATGATTTCTAACTTAGATTCCACTTTTGAGATTTCTTTTAGTGAGTTATGTCACATTTATTATTTGTGGCTCATTATTATTATTATTATTATTACCATTATTCATCCAATTATGCTTCATCTCCTCATATTATCACCAGAGGAATTATGTGGGATTATTAGCACACATTTTAATTACTTCATGTGACATATTTTATGTGTCCATAATTGGCCAAAGACTAACGTGAGAACATTAGGTTATATTAGGATGGTTTATACATACATTAACTTATTAAGGTTATACTAAATCTCATCTAGATCTATCCTCTACCTTGTTTGGCTAAGACCAAAAGGTCAAACTTCTAGGGTAGGATTTGAGATTCGGTATGTTATAGCACTCCACCCTTTAAAAAGGATTTCGTCCTCAAAATCTATTGATCCAAACATCAAACAACCAACTACTCTCCACCACTTAAAAGTTTTAACCTAACAAGTCAAACTCAACAATATTTAGGGTTACCCACATATCTTTTAGTTGTGATAGTTTTAGAGATTTGTATTATTCATGTATCCAACTATAGCCATGCCATGTAGGGTCGAGCATTAAGTCCTTGTGTCTCCAACCTATCAACCTTACAAAAACATACATGAGTCATAGGGTAGGTCAACTACACCTTTATATCAATCCTAGTCATAAATCCAAAACTAGGGTTAGAATTCTATTCCAACTATTTCTAGGGTTTCACCATCCATACTTTAGAGAATTCTTCATTGTGACTTAGTTCAAGAAAACTTCGATGAAATCTAGGAAAAAATTCTTTTGTACATATATTAGTATAATGAAAATAATTTTTGTTAATGAAAAACTTTGCGATGTAAAACTAACATGCGCGCTAAATATCAATACGAAAACCAAGTCACAATATTTCCATAGTAAGACCTCCTTTTCCTACTACTTCCTCATAACCTAAACTCATCCTCAAATCAAACCTTATAGTATTAAAAGATCATCATTGATCAAATCTAGGGTGAACATCTCACCTAGCGGTAACTTAGGAAAGTCAAGGGTTCTATTTAGAGAGTCAAAATTAAAATAGTTAGATTCTGACTACCATGAGCTCCGATACCATGTTGTATGGAGTGGAATCCCAGAGGGGAACCACTCCCTACTAAAAATTTGAACAATAGAACCTGCAGTCCAAACACACCTAAAAGGTATGATGGAGTGGGTGTAAAAATTTCAAATATTATTAATGGTATTCAATACAACCAAAGTGTAGCAGCGAAAGAAAATAATGGATATATTCAATTTCACATAAGGGTACAAAAGAACATCTTAAACTTACATGTAGGGCACATCATAAGGATCCATGTAGAGGGAAATCTAAACTATAACAACTTTATCTCCAAGCTTTAACTTCTTAAGATATGTCCATGTCTTCATGCCAAATCATCCAAATCCTTCACCTAGGGTTGGAAGCATACCCCAGCAAGAACAGAAAAATAGAAGACATCAACAAAGGTTGGTATGTGCATACTAAAAATGAAATTGAGCAATATATGGAGTAAATGACAACAGATAAAGTGAAGCTTCTCATAGAAGAGAAAAGTACCACCCAAATGGGTATCAAGAGAAAAGAATCACAATAAGAATTATACGTGTCATTAAAACAAATAAAAGATTGTGCCATATATATATACATATATATATATATACATACCATGGTGGGAAATGAAGCACAATAAGAGAAAGTAGGGAACACACCACAAAATCATCATCAACCTGCATGCATGTGAGATAAACATAGCCCAAGAACAATATAAATAACAATGGCGGCCAAGCCTCATAAACTTGAAACCTGATAGAGAATGGTATACTGCCAAACTCCCAAATATATAAAACATGGGCCAAGAATCATACATCTTCAACATATATGAGGTAACCTTTCCATCCGAAAAGAGCAACAAATTACACATCTGCTCGGCAGGAAATTACACATCTGCCATAAACAAAAACCAATGCAATTACACTACTCTAGTGCTACTGAATCACATAGCATGTAAAATGTAGAGGTAAGTAGAAAAGTATGGTCAAAATTATACAGTGTTTCCATCACACAATGGACAACATATACATCTACATGCAAGTGGAAACAAGATATCACATATCCACAAACAAACATCCACATCATAGTGGACACATATCATCAAAAGTCCAACATGCACCAAGGCACAAGATAAGAGTCAAGAGAATATCTAAGATTATCATAAATAAGATAGTTCACAAGAACCATGATATCAAAATATAAGAGCAATGTACATAGGCTATTGTCCATAGGACCAAGAGAATGAATAATATAGGTTAATTGCTCAAAGAGAATAATAGGGGATACAACATACATAAGAGAGAGGAAATAGAAAATTGCTCAATAAAGAAATAATGTGGGATGCAATCATACCTCTCTACAGATTCTAAAGTCCAAAGTCCAAACTAGGTCCAAGCCTAGGATTCCAAAGAACCTATTAAACACATATACAGATTTTGTGTCAATTTCATGTACATTATCCAAACCCTAAAAACAACTTTTATCATTATGTGAATTAGGTTATGAAAACCATTCCACATTTTAGTTTATGTTATTAGGAGTTCAAAACATATTTATTATATTTTTCTGACTTATACATATTTAGTTATGAATTTTTCAATATATTATCTATTTATATTAATCCATTAAAATCACATACTTTCAACATTGTATTTAGGTGACAAAACTAATACCATTAGAAAGCTTACATTTTTATAAATCCAACTAGTTTTTCATATTTTTCTGATCAATAAATAATTTATTATGAATTTTGCAAAATCTAGCAAATTAAAAAATTCCATGTGGCATAAACTTGAGAAAGAGGAAAAGAGAGGGAGAGAGTGGGCCGCGCAGAGAAGTTGGCCCAATGGCAAGCGGCCAACTCAACTGACCCCACAATAGATTGGCAAGTCGTTAAACGCAAGAAAGAAACTGAGATCGGGTGAAAATACCAAAATGCCCCTACCAGCGAAAAACAAACGCGAGAGAAAGAGGAGGGTGGATCGGGGAATTAATCACCACCCTTCTTCCTTCTCTGCTCACATGCCATGGCTGCAAAGCAGCAGGGTGCAACTCAAGAAAAATTGGGCAAATCTGAACTATCCGCTAAAACGAGAAAACAAAAACCCAGAAAGGAAGAGAAGAACCTCACGAACCTATAGGTGTAAGAAATTAACAGCCGTTGGGGAGAAGAAGGAAGCCCGTCGTAAGCACAAGGGAATAAACTTGATCTTTGGAAGGCAAAACAAGTACAAGCGAAGCAATTGGGAGTATAGACCGATTGTACGGGAAATCACAAACACCCGCATACCTATATTTATAGGCAAGGGTCTGCTTAACTCACCATAGGTTGTGGAGACCTGATCCACCATCAATAGTATAGGTTGTTAGATAAGGACTATATTCATTAATCATCATCAGATATCAAGCTAATGTCACCATTGATTGATAGCATCATTAGTGTAAGGAGTGGGATCCCAAAGGGGAACCAATCCCTACTAAAATTTTGAACAATAGAACCTCTAGTTCAAACACACCTAAAGGGTATGATGGAATGGGTGTAAAATTTTCAAATCTTATTAATGGTATTCAAAACAGCCAAAGTGTAGTAGCGGAAGAAAATAATAACTATATTCAATTTCACATAAGGGTACAAAAGAACATCTTAAACTTACATATAGGGTACATCATAAGGATCCATGTAGAGGAAAATCTAAACCATAACAATTTTGTCTCCAAGCTTTAACTTCTTAAGCTATGTCCATGTCTTCATGCCAAATCATCCAAATCCTTCACCTAGGGTTGGAAGCATACCCCAGTAAGAAGAAGAAAATAGAAGACATCAGTAAAGGCTGGTATGTGCATACTAAAAATGAAATTGAGCAATATATGGAGTAAAGGACATCAAATAAAGTGAATCTTCCCATAGAAAAAAAGTACCACCCAAATGGGTATCAAGAGAAAAGAATCACAATAAGAATGATACTTGCCATTAAAACAAATAAAAGATTATGCCATACATATATACATCCACTACCATGGTGGGAAATGAAGCACAATAAGAGAAAGTAGGGCACACACCCCACAATCATCATCAACCTGCATGCATGTGAGATAAGCATAGCCCTAGAATAATATAAATAACATTGGCGACCAAGCCTCAGAAATTTGAAACCTGGTAGAGAATGGTATACTGCCAAAAACCCAAATATATAAAACATGGGCTAAGAATCATACATCTTGCCTGGGTATGAGGTAGCCTTTCCATCCTAAAAGAGCAGGAAATTACACATCTGCTCGACAGGAAATTACACATTTTCCATAAACAAAAACCAATGTAATTACACTACTCTAGTGCTACTGAATCACATAGCATGTAAAATGTAGAGGCAAATAGAAAAGTATGGTCAGAATTATACGATGTTGCCATCACACAATGGACGACACATACATCCACATGCAAGTGGAAACAAGATATCACATATCCACAAATAAATTATCCACATCATAGTGGACACATATCATCAAAAGTCCAACATGCACCAAGGCACAAGATAAGAGTAAAGAGAATATCCAAGATTACCATAAACAATATAGTTCACAATAACCATGATATCAAAATATAAGATCAATGTGCATAGGATATTGTCCATAGGACCAAGAGAATGAATAATAGAGGTTAATTGCTCAAAGAGAATATAGGGGATACAACATACATAAGAGAGAGGAAATAGAAATTGCTCAATATAGAAATAATGTGGGATGCAATCATACCTCTCTACAGAGTCTAAAGTCCAAAGTCCAATCTAGGCCCAAGCCTAGGATTCCAAAGAACCTATTAAACACATATATAGATTTTGTGTCAATTTCATGTACATTATCCAAACCCTAAAAACACCTTAATTTTTATCATTATGTGAATTAGGTTATACAAACTATTCCACAATTTAATTTTTGTTATTAGGATTTCAAAACATATTTTATTATATTTTTTGGACTTATAAATATTTAGTTATGAATTTTTTCAATATATTATCTATTTAGATTAATCCATTAAAATCACATGCTTTCAACATTGTGTTTAGCTAACAAAACCAATACCATTAGAAAGCTTACATTTTTTTGAATCCAACGACTATTTTTCCATATTTTTCTGATCAAATAAAAATTGATTATGAATTTTGCAAAATCCAGCAAATTAGAAAATTCCATGTGGCATAAACTTGAGAAAGAGGAAAAGAGAGGGAGAGAGTGGGCCACACAGATGAGTTGGCCCAATGGCAAGCGGCCAACTCAGCCAGCCCCACAATATATTGGCAAGCCGCTAAACACGAGAAAGAAACTGAGACCGGGTGAAAAGACCAAAATGCCCCTGCCAGTGAAAAACAAATGCAAGAGAGAGAGGAGGGTAGATCAGGGAATTCATCACCACCCTTGTTCCTTCTCCACTCTCACGCCATGGCTGTGAAGCAGCAAGCCACAACTCAGTAAAAATTAGGCAAATCCGAACTAGCCGCTAAAATGAGAAAATAGAAACACAAGAAAGGAAGAGAAGAAACTCACGAACATGTAGGTCCAAGAAATTGGAGCAACAACCGTCGGTGAGAAGAAGGAAGCCCGCCACGAGCACAAGTGAATAAACTTAATCTTTGGAAGGCAAAACAACCACGAGCGAAGCAATTGAGAGCATAGAACTATTGTTTGGGAAACCACGAACACCCGCATACCTATATTTATAGGCAAGGATCAGAGATGAGGCACAAACTAAGGAGTCGAGATGCCTTGTAGATCAAGGATTTGGGGTGTTTGTGAAAAAGGAAACACGCAGCCCAACTTAGGGCTCTATGGATGCAGAAACTCATCATGAATCCAATGCATCAAAGATTTCTAAATTTGGTCGACAATCAAGGGAGGATTCGCGAGAAAAGAGGACACAGTAGCCGACGCTACTGTTCACGTGCGCCTTAGTCTCCTACCCAAGGTAGGAGACGATCTGCCACCATTGGATCAAAAGATTGGATGGCCCCAGTTAAACCCGAGATCAAATCTAAATGTGACAATGAAAAATAAGAAACTTATATAGATCGAAATCCGATTAAAGTATGAATGAAATTAATTTCCTATTTTCTCTCTCTTCATTTGAGGGTGCAAACGAATCCCAAATTGGATGAAATTTTGCACAGAGGCTACTTAAAGTATGTAGATTCTGATTATGTAATTAGATTTGCCTTTTATGAACTTAAGATATGTTAAATAAATCAAATAATATTTTCTCTTTCCTCATGCATTAATGACTTTAAGATTCTCCAAATTTGATGAAACTTCACGCACAAGTCTTATTTAATGTCTTGGATACAAAGTTTTCATCAATTTTACATGTTGGAGTTGTTTGAGTATTTATTTAATATTTTGAACGTTCTACACACTTTCTCTCTCCTGATTTCACCTTTTAAGCAAAATTTCTCCAAATTGGATGAAAATTCACCCAAAAGCTATATTTATCATGTAGATTACAAATCCAAGATTATTTTCCTCTTTTAGAGTGATTTATTATTTATTTGATATTTAGGGGAAAGCACATATCTTCTCTTTCTAAAATGAATTAAATTAATTATTATTATGTGAATAATGTGAAACTTGACTCTCAAGGAAATTGGGACCCAAGGAACACGATTTCTAACTTAGATTCCACTTTTGAGATTTCTTTTAGTGAGTTATGTCACATTTATTATTTGTGGCTCATTATTATTATTATTATTATTATTACCATTATTCATCCAATTATGCTTCATCTTCTCATATTATCACCAGAGGAATTATGTGGGATTATTAGCACAAATTTTAATTACTTCATGTGACATATTTTATGTGTCCATAATTGGCCAAAGACTAACGTGAGAACATTAGGTTATATTAAGGTGGTTTATACATACATTAACTTATTAAGGTTATACTAAATATCATCTAGATCTATCCTCTACCTTGTTTGGCTAAGACCAAAAGGTCAAACTTCTAGGGTAGGATTTGAGATTCGGTATGTTATAGCACTCCACCCTTTAAAAAGGATTTCGTCCTCAAAATCTATTGATCCAAACATCAAACAACCAACTACTCTCCACCACTTAAAAGGTTTAACCTAACAAGTCAAACTCAACAATATTTAGGGTTACCCACATATCTTTTAGTTGTGAAAGTTTTAGAGATTTGTATTATTCATGTATCCAACTATAGCCATGCCATGTAGGGTCGAGCATTAAGTCCTTGTGTCTCCAACCTATCAACCTTACAAAAACATACATGAGTCATAGGGTAGGTCAACTACACCTTTATATCAATCCTAGTCATAAATCCAAAACTAGGGTTAGAATTCTATTCCAACTATTTCTAGGGTTTCACCATCCATACTTTAGAGAATCTTCATTGTGACTTAGTTCAAGAAAACTTCGATGAAATCTAGGAAAAAATTCTTTTGTACATATATTAGTATAATGAAAATAATTTTTGTTAATGAAAAACTTTGCGATGTAAAACTAACATGCGCGCTAAATATCAATACGAAAACCAAGTCACAATATTTCCACAGTAAGAACTCCTTTTCCTACTACTTCCTCATAACCTAAACTCATCCTCAAATCAAACCTTATAGTATTAAAAGATCATCATTGATCAAATCTAGGGTGAACATCTCACCTAGCGGTAACTTAGCAAAGTCAAGGGTTCTATTTAGAGAGTCAAAATTAAAATAGTTAGATTCTGACTACCACGAGCTCCGATACCATTCTGTATGGAGTGGAATCCCAGAGGGGAACCACTCCCTACTAAAAATTTGAACAATAGAACCTGTAGTCCAAACTCACCTAAAAGGTATGATGGAGTGGGTGTAAAAATTTCAAATATTATTAATGGTATTCAATACAACCAAAGTGTAGCAGCGAAAGAAAATAATGGCTATATTCAATTTCACATAAGGGTACAAAAGAGCATCTTAAACTTACATGTAGGGCACATCATAAGGATCCATGTAGAGGGAAATCTAAACTATAACAACTTTATCTCCAAGATTTAACTTCTTAAGATATGTCCATGTCTTCATGCCAAATCATCCAAATCCTTCACCTAGGGTTAGAAGCATACCCCAGCAAGAACAGAAAAATAGAAGACATCAGCAAAGGTTGGTATGTGCATACTAAAAATGAAATTGAGCAATATATGGAGTAAATGACAACAAATAAAGTGAAGCTTCCCATAGAAGAGAAAAGTACCACCCAAATGGGTATCAAGAGAAAAGAATCACAATAAGAATTATACGTGTCATTAAAACAAATAAAAGATTGTGCCATATATATATATATATATATATATATATATATATATATATATATATATATATATATATATATATATATATATATATATATATATATATATATATATATATATATATATATACATACCATGGTGGGAAATGAAGCACAATAAGAGAAAGTAGGGAACACACCACAAAATCATCATCAACCTGCATGCATGTGAGATAAACATAGCCCTAGAACAATATAAATAACAATGGCGGCCAAGCCTCATAAACTTGAAACTTGATAGAGAATGGTATACTGCCAAACTCCCAAATATATAAAACATGGGCCAAGAATCATACATCTTCAACAGGTATGAGGTAACCTTTCCATCCGAAAAGAGCAACAAATTACACATCTGCTCGGCAGGAAATTACACATCTGCCATAAACAAAAACCAATGCAATTACACTACTCTAGTGCTACTGAATCACATAGTATGTAAAATGTAGAGGTAAGTAGAAAAGTATGGTCAAAATTATACAGTGTTTCCATCATACAATGGACAACATATACATCTACATGCAAGTGGAAACAAGATATCACATATCCACAAACAAACATCCACATCATAGTGGACACATATCATCAAAAGTCCAACATGCACCAAGGCACAAGATAAGAGTCAAGAGAATATCTAAGATTATCATAAATAAGATAGTTCACAAGAACCATGATATCAAAATATAAGAGCAATGTACATAGGCTATTGTCCATAGGACCAAGAGAATGAATAATATAGGTTAATTGCTCAACGAGAATAATAGGGGATACAACATACATAAGAGAGAGGAAATAGAAAATTGCTCAATAAAGAAATAATGTGGGATGCAATCATACCTCTCTACAGATTCTAAAGTCCAAAGTCCAAACTAGGTCCAAGCCTAGGATTCCAAAGAACCTATTAAACACATATACAGATTTTGTGTCAATTTCACGTACATTATCTAAACCCTAAAAACAACTTTTATCATTATGTGAATTAGGTTATGAAAACCATTCCACATTTTAGTTTATGTTATTAGGAGTTCAAAACATATTTATTATATTTTTCTGACTTATACATATTTAGTTATGAAATTTTCAATATATTATCTATTTAGATTAATCCATTAAAATCACATACTTTTAACATTGTATTTAGGTGACAAAACTAATACCATTAGAAAGCTTACATTTTTATAAATCTAACTAGTTTTTCATATTTTTCTGATCAATAAATAATTTATTATGAATTTTGCAAAATCTAGCAAATTAGAAAATTCCATGTGGCATAAACTTGAGAAAGAGGAAAAGAGAGGGAGAGAGTGGGCCGCGCGGAGAAGTTGGCCCAATGGCAAGCGGCCAACTCAACCGACCCCACAATAGATTGGCAAGTCATTAAACGCAAGAAAGAAACTGAGATCGGGTGAAAATACCAAAATGCCCCTACCAGTGAAAAACAAATGCGAGAGAAAGAGGAGGGTAGATCAGGGAATTAATCACCACCCTTCTTCCTTCTCTGCTCAAGTGCCATGGCTGCAAAGCAGCAGGGTGCAACTCAAGAAAAATTGGGCAAATCTGAACTAGCCGCTAAAACGAGAAAACAAAAACCCAGAAAGGAAGAGAAGAACCTCACGAACCTATAGGTGTAAGAAATTAACAGCCGTCGGGGAGAAGAAGGAAGCCCGTCGTAGGCACAAGTGAATAAACTTGATCTTTGGAAGGCAAAACAACTACAAGCGAAGCAATTGGGAGTATAGACCGATTGTACGGGAAATCACAAACACCCGCATACCTATATTTATAGGCAAGGGTCAGAGACGAGGCACAAACTAAGGAGCTGAGATGCCTTGTATATCAAGGATTTGGGGTTTTTATGAAAAAAAAACACAAAGTCCAAGTTAGGGCTC
Source organism: Alisma plantago-aquatica (assembly GCA_963693085.1). Taxonomy (NCBI): domain Eukaryota; kingdom Viridiplantae; phylum Streptophyta; class Magnoliopsida; order Alismatales; family Alismataceae; genus Alisma; species Alisma plantago-aquatica. The sequence goes on from OY856411.1 coordinate 298,671,145, forward strand.
GATGGATGTGGAAACTCCTCATAAATCCAACACACCGAAGATTTCCAAATTCGGTCGAGAATCGAGGGAGGAATCGTGAGAAAAGCAGACACGGTAGCTGACGCTACTGTTCACGCGCACCTCAGTCTCCTACCCAAGGTAGGAGATGATCTGCCACCATTGGACCAAAAGATCAGACGAACCAGTTAAACCTGAGATCAAATCTAAATGTGATAATGAAAAATAAGAAACTTATATAGATCAAAATCCGAATAAAGTAGGAATGAAATTAATTTCCTATTTTCTCTCTCTTCATTTGAGGGTGCAAACAAATCCCAAATTAGATAAAATTTTGCAAATATGCTAATTAAAGCATGTAGATTCTGATTATGCAATTAGATTTGCCTTTTAAGAACTTTAGATGTATTAAATAAATCAAATCATGTTTTCTCTTTCCTCATGCATTAATGACTTTACAATTCTCCAAATTTGATGAAACTTTACCCACAAGTTATATTTAATGTGTTGGATATGAATTTGCCATCAATTTTACATGTTGGAGTTGTTTGAGTATTTATTTAATATTTTGAAGGTTCTACACACTTTCTCTCTCCTGATTTTACCTTTTAAGCAAACTTTCTCCAAATTGGATGAAAATTCACCCGAATGCTATATTTATTATGTAAATTACGAATCCAAGATTATTTTCCTCTTTTGGAGTCATTTATTATTTTAATTTATATTTTGGGGCATACACATATCTTCTCTTTTTAAAATAAATCAAATTAACTATTATTATGTGAATAATGTGAAACTTGACTCCCAAGGCAATTGGGACCCAAGGAACATGATTTTTAACTTAGATTCCACTTTTGAGATTTCTTTTAGTGAGTTATATTACATCTATTATTTGTGGCTCATTATTATTGTTACTATTATCATTATTCATCCAGTTATCCTTCATCTTCTCATATTATCACAAAAGGAATTGTGTGGGATTATTAGCACAAATTTTATATTACTTCATGTGACATATGTTATGTGTTGATAGTTGGCCAAAGACTAATGTGAGAACATTAGGTTATATTAGGGTGGTTTATACATACATTAACTTATTAAGGTTATACTAAACCTCATCTAGATCTAACCTCAACCTTGTTTGGCTAAGACCAAAAGGTCAAACTTCTAGGGTAGGGTTTGAGATTTGATATGTTACAATTAGGGTACTTAGTTGTTGATCATTAAGATTCTAATTAGGCCAAAACCTAACCTATGGGGTGAATGTCAGTTGCCACTCTTGGTCACCACCATCAGTTGTCATGAAGACAACACAACTGGTGGTTGCAATGGTACCACCATTGGATCATGTGTTTATAGAAGAAATCAACTTTAAACCCTAAAATTGACCATTGGTTGATGGGTGCTTAGCACCACCGGTTGTCAAACCAACCTGATCCAAGTCATATTATATCTTAGGAGGAACGTACACATGATTACAAGTTCATCTAGAACTGAAATCAGAACACGGAACATCATAAAAATCAAAATCCAAGTCAAGCATAGCTTTTTAGTTCATGGATCATCATTTTAAAGAAAGAACATGAGCTAGAAATCTTATGGTAAGAAATAAATGTTGGGTTTTAGGGGAGACAGAGAAGGCAGCGGAAATAAAAAATTTTCTCCCCCAACCCATACCGAGGAAACGCGTCAACGTCTATATAATAGGAAAAGATGGTTTGTGGAATCATACCTTGTCCCGAGGCTTTCTCGGCAACAATACCTCGCGCAATGCGCGGTCTTCAACTCCGGTCTTGGACGGTGTCTGTGCAGCTCCTGGTCACACCGGGACTGACAACTCCTCCTCCTACCGGACTGTCGGATGACAGTTGTCCTCCTAAGCAGCAGTGTCCTCCCGCCTCTGTAGTAGTCCACACGGACTACCTGGAACTCCACTCTCCTTGTCCCACAAGGAAGTGGAAGGAGTCGCACCCTCCTGTTGACATACTAGTCGCCAACACACTCTCCTGCTGCCAGTTGCAACTGCAGTTGTCCTTCCCTTGCTGCACCTCCCTTTTGCGGGAAGCACTTGCTCGAGATCTCTCACGGTTACCAAAACCAGAGAGAACGACAACTTCGCAAAGCAACCAGCTTGCATTGAGTTGTACTTTGAGAAGCCCCCAATACCCCTATATATAGGCGGGTCATGGGACAGGGTTCTCTGTGCCCGGCAATACGGGACTAAAGCAGGAGTAGAAGGGTTCGAGAATTTTCCACAAAAAGCAACCGGTTCGCAACTTGAAATGATTGGTTCACAACTGAACCGATCGGTTCGGCCAATGAGCCGATCGGTTGGACCTGAGCCGATCGTTTGGGGCACTCCAACCGATCGGTTGGTGCCCTGAACCGATCGGTTCATGGTCCTAATCCGGCTCAAAAAGACTTTCCTTGTTTCGTTCTCAATTGGTATCGTATACCAATGTTATTCCCAATCGAATTGGGCAATTTGAAACCAAAGGAAAATTCTTGCCGACATGACTTTCCCAACTGGTCGGTTTCACCAGTTGAGCCGATCGGTTCAACTCTTGAACCGGTCATTTCAACATGAGCATGAGCCGATCGGCCTGGACACTCCAGCCGACCGGTTCAGCACCTCAGCCGACCGGTTCATCACATGAGCCGATCGGTTGGGAGCACAGGTTGGGCAAAATCAGTCAATTGCGATTTCAATCAATCCGATACTCCAATCAATGCGCCCAACACCTTGAACCATATGATATTGAGCTATCGACTGATTGAGTGTTTAATTGAACTACTAAACTCCTTTAGTAATAAATCTAAACATTGCTTGTGGACAAAACTCCTCTTCCAGGTTAAATCCTATGTGTGTGACCCTGCAGGTCCATTTCACGTTGGCAGTGAAAGTCCATAACACTTATGACTTCACAAGCAAAGAGCGGTGCCTAGTCACACATCAGTGCTACCCAAGTGAAAGTAGAAAGTTGGAGAACAACTTTCATCCTACAATCCGTGAATGGTGTTACAGTGAATGTATAATTCCTTTGTCACTGATATCCCGAATGAACTCAAGGCATGGAACAGTCATCCTGTCAACGTTCATTCACTTTCTTGATCTCAGAGCAGATTGAACGAGATATGTATGACATCAATATCACATACTGATTCACACATGCGTGCGCACGCCTATCTCAATCCTACTCATCAAGTGGCCTTGGATATCAAACTCCCTTAGGAGGGACAAATCCCATATCCATCACTCACCCCTCAAAATCCCCATGTGTCAAAGCCACCCAATCATCACCTTTATAACAACCCATGTTTCAGGACTGCGTTTGATGATGTCAAAGTGTGCCCAACGACATGTGTTGAGTGCAGTGATTTCAGGTCTAAGAATCACACTCACCACCATCACTATGAGTATTGACTGTGACTACCATGTCATGGTTCCATGTGTCAAACTCACGGTGGGTCTGTCCGGTACACTTGTTCTCTAACAAGTACCTATGTGTTTGGTTTGATATCTCTATATCATGACTAATGAGATTCTGTCATCAACCAACACTACAATCCAGTCTTGTGTGTCATTGCTGTCTATCTACCTTCCACAATGACATCCTACTAGGGACATAACAAGAATGTACAAACTCTTAGCATCCGTATGATCTCATCGTTCAGGTCCTTAACTTGAAAGCATACGTCATTGAGTACTGTCATTCTCTAGACATTCAATCTGTTCTATCACTATCTCATATGACTGAACCAGAATGAATTGGAAGCTTGCCTTTGATGTTTATCAAATCAATCTTAATGTATCCCACCAATCATCCCATGATTGGCTCTCAGGGCATACATACCAACAATAAACACAACGCAAGTTATAAAACTTGCCTCTAATGAGAAGATAAAATCCCAAATAGAAGAAAATTCAAGCATGTAGGGTAGAAAATCCAAGCATATGCTCTAAACTCGTCCATCTAACACCTTTGTCCATCAAAGAAGCAAACCCTAAGCATAAGGAGCAAGAAAGGTAGGGTTTTAGAGCTTTAGAGCAACTTCTACCATGGAACATCAAGGTTCCTACCTGGAGAAAGATAGGGGGAAGAAGAAAAGCAAATGAAATGGGAAAGAGAAGGTGAAATTACTAAGTTAGGTCAAGATCACCAAGAAGGAACTTTAAAAACCCTAAAGGAAGCAAAACAAAACCCTACATGCTTACATCGAGAAATTCACCTAATTCTTCTACCTTGGGCATGTCCTACACAGATAAACAATGAGGGAATGAGGTTCTTAGAAGGAGGGAAGTGGTAGAGAGTAAAAATTTCATTTGGGAGCTTAAAAGTAGATATATAAATCTTGATAGATAAGGAAAGAGAAGAAGCATGAGGTGTCTAAAAGCTCTCCATGCATTCATGGACCTAAACTATTAAAGATATACAAGCATCCACACAAGCAGCTGACGTGCCATCCATGGAGACCTTCTGAGCCCTCATGTCTTGATTTTGCAAGCAAAGCAAATAAACCATTTGCTTGATAGCTCCTAAAAGTAGCTCATCCATAAAGGGGTAAACCCTAAAATACCTTTGAGGAAAACACCTCCAAACCAAGGTTCAACTAGGTGCCAAATGGCTCAACAAGCTCAATAAGGATGATAGAACATACAAGGAACATAATGACAATGATTAATTGCAAGAAAAACCTCCAATTGGGTAAATTGTAGAAAAGTCCAAAATGTACATAAAATTATATAACTTACACAAACATTGTTCAAATTGGACCAAACTTGAAAATTCAACTTGTCTTATGATTCCAAATCATATCACAAGGTTATATTATATTTCTAAGAATTTAATTATGATAATTAAGTATGTTCAACACTTTTAGCAAGGTCAAGGGTCTCTCAGGAACCATTCATCTTTTTATTTTTAGTTTTTATGTGGCATGCTCAATCTCATGGAATGCTTGTGTTTGGTTACAAGTGTTGAGTGCCATAATGTTTGAACACAAATAAAACATTTCTTTTGTAGACCCCCCTATATTAATGCAGGCATCATCAACAGTTTATGAGGTATACCTTCAACATGAGCATGAATGCTGATTTTAGACTGCATCTGGTCAATAGACCTAAGGAAAAGTCACATACCTACTCTAAAACAAAAACTAAACTACCAATAATGAGTAACAAATCATCACAAAATCTGATCTGTAAAGGCACTTCACAATCGCAACACATCTAGGAGTATAATTAAGCTGAGGAGAATTGCATGTCCTCCTTTTCATCTGATGACCCATGGGACATTTTATACGCTCAATAAATGACATTAAGTATTAAGTAACATATTACCTAAAATTATGTAAATAGCTACCCATAGTTAATAATAGTTACATTAATTAATTATTGTTGGTGACATAGAGGAGGTAGCCAAGGTACTTGATATTATTCAGCGGAGTGGTCCAAGTTTGGTTCTTATTTTGAACACTCATACAATTGAACTTTTCTAGCTTTTGTGTGATGGTTGGAAGCTTTGAAAGGGCTTGTTCCTTCTTGACATTGGGAGACCTTTGTTGGGAGTGAAATTACTTGGAGGCGTAGTGAGTAGAAACAAAGGCTTTATTGAGGGGTTAGCCATGAGAAGGGTGACGAAGGCCATTGAGATGATGAATCTACTTCTGTAGTTAGGTGATCCATAAAGTGAGCTCATTTTGCTCTATTCCTATATGGGTGTTGCCAAGCCGATGTTTGGTTTATGCACATGTCAACATGTATAGATGGAGGAGGATATAATAATGTTTGACAAGTGTTTACGAAGGTTTATTGAAGCCATTATCATTTGTGGAGGTCCTTTTTCTGGGGACCTTCATTTGCGGATCGCTTCCCTACCCATCCGTTTTGGTGGCTTGGGGATTTACTCCATGACAGAAGCTTCTACATATACTTTTGTATCATCCAAAGTCCAATATTAGGTGCTCCATGATCATATTTTACGAGGCAACATGATTACGAATTTGGACTTTGAGTTTGATAGTGCTTTAGATTGTCTTCGTGCTAATATCCCAACTTTCGACCTTAGTAGTTTCCCTAAGAAGGACACCATCCCCCCTAGATCCCAACATGCTTTGGCGAGTGACCTTTTTAGAAAAATCAAAAGGGCATGGAGGTTAGTTTGAGATGACCGTTAGACAAAAAACAATTTTTCATCGTCTACAAGCTGGTCATGTTCAAGATTTTCTCCTTGCTATTGCCATTGATGGATTATATTTGCATATATCACCAGTGGAGTATAGTACTAACCTTAGGTGTCGTCTTATGCTTTCTTTGTTTCATGTTGATGATGTATGTCCAATTTGTCGTAAGGCATCTTTGGACACTTTTGGAGAGCATGCAGTTCATTGCAAAGAGTTACCTGACTTCAAGCACATACATGATCTAGTTCAGGATGTTCTCCGTGACTCCTCCAAGGAGGCTTTGATGACTCAAGGTGAATGGGTCGGTAAAGCAAAGGTTCACACATTTCAGATGGCCCACCCATACTAGAATCAAAATGCACTCTGACATGCGTGAATTTCTACTAAGAAAGAGGCACATGTTAACTTTTTGACTGATCCACAAAGGAGAGATCAACTCTTAGATCGACTGATATCTTAAACTTTGGATGGGTCAGAGGGAAGCATGCTTGTGTGGACCTGACATGAGCTGGCCCACTTGTGGACATGAGGGGTGGGCTATTTACTGCAGGACAAACTACTCTCAAAGCTGCCTCAGTCAAAGTAGCCAAGTATGAGAATGCATGCCCTTTACAATCAACACATTTTTTTTTACCTTTCGAGTTTGACACTTCTGGTTTCTTAGCAGTGGAGGTTGTGAAACTTCTCAAGAGGGTTCAAAATATTATACATAGTAACAGAATGACCCCTCAAGTCTATGGATGTAGTGTTTCAAAAGATTGCCTTTGCCATTCATAAAGGATTGGCGGCACCGGTGTAACTTGTTGCCCGTCTGCCTTTCTTCTCGATTTAGTCTAAGAGCAATGTCACACCTCTACCTTCTATCAAGACAACCAAATCAAAGTTATGGGAAGCAACATCAACCATGGAAAGAAAGATGCTACCACCACTGGCATCAAAATTACATGTTTAACGATTTTTTTTTTTAATAATTAACTTTTCAAACATTTCGGTTTGCGAAAATACACTCACCAACATGTCCGCCTCGGGGGAAAAAAACAAGTCGTAATGGATTATTAGGCCATTACCAACATGTTCCATTCCTCCCATGCCCCCACCCCACCCCTACGTTCAAATTGACCTAGCGATTTGAATGTGGAGGAGGCCATTCGCGTCACCAAAACTGGTGCGTCCTCCCGTCATCCGTCCAGACTGGGGCCGTACCGTGACGGTCAATCATAAGACGCCACGTGTCGACCTGTTAATGGTTTCTGGAAGGAATCATCCCTCCACTCGGCGTGTTCACACCCATTCAATCCGTCCGTCGCATACTTTGCCCATGACTTTCTACAGAAATCCCCTTCGAAGCCCCGGTGCAACGAAAGCACTCCCCCCGGTCCCCGCTTTGCTATTTCCGGCCACGAGCGGTGAGGGCTAGAAAAGTCAAGTCGCCTTATAAGATATTTCTTTATCTGCCTTTTCTTCAGTCCTTGTATCCGGACTCTGATCCTGGCTGGTTGGCTGGTTCTGGCTTTGTAGTGTACTAATTATGCCTCTTCCCACTTGTTTTCCCATTTCCACACCTACCAGCAGGCCAGCACTCCAGCACCACATCCACACATCGACCCCGCGCCTCTTACCTGATCCACGCCGTGCATACGGACCGCCAATCGTGACCCTTGACGCCCTTTCGTATCCGACGGACCCGATCCCGTCCTCCAGAAGCTTCTGCCCCACAGGTCGCCCTCCATATAAATGGGAAGCGGAGGTCTGCTTCGTCTACTCCGATTGGTATCGTGGTCTGCTCGTGCCGTGTGCTTCCTCCTCGTTTCCCAGATCGGCTTTTCTTCTCAGCTTGTGGTAAGTGTGAGGTTGTGTGGCACAGTTGGAACCCCTGTTAAACCCTAGTAGCTGTACCTCCGCCTCATCAAGGCGATCGGATCTGCTCATCTACCTCAGTACCAGTTTTTACGCTTTGTTTTTTTTTTGGGGCCATTCTTACGGATCGGCGCTGCAGGTGAAGCGTCGTGGTGCGATCGAAGATGGCCAAGTGCTACCCCACCGTCAGCGAGGAGTACCTCCAGGCCGTAGACAAGGCCCGCAGGAAGCTCAGGGGCTTCATCGCCGAGAAGAACTGCGCGCCTCTCATGCTCCGCCTCGCGTAAGCATTCTCAACACCCTCCGATCTTCCTCCATTTCTCCGTCGCTGTTTCCGATCAACTGTTTTTATCTTTTTGTACATGTTTTACTTAAAAAACTGGATGATCGGGAGGGGTTTACCCGTGTCTGAGATTCATGTATGCCTGTTTTCGCGTCTGATTTCGCAGATGGCACTCTGCTGGCACCTTCGATGTCAAGACCATGACCGGCGGTCCGTTCGGGACAATGAGGCACCCACAGGAGCAGGCACACGCTGCTAACGCCGGCCTCGACATCGCCGTCAGGCTCATCGAACCCATCAAGCAGCAGTTCCCCATCCTCTCATACGCCGACTTCTACCAGGTCAGATCGCCGGCCCGATCTGCTGTTTTTTGATCCTTGTTTATTTTCTTTGTATCTCAAGCTACGCCACTGATCAGTCCTAACTCAAGTCAAACTGTTTCGTGCAGCTCGCTGGTGTTGTGGCCGTCGAGATCACCGGAGGGCCAGATGTTGAATTCAACCCCGGTCGCCTGGTATGGAACACCGCTCCTCCACTTGTTTCGGGGCTCTATCCCTAATTTTTATTTATTTTTACCGTATTCAACCGTGTTCTGTTCAGAGTTTGCATTCTTTTACCTTTCGTGGGCCGTTGATCGTCAGATTGTAGGTTTTTAGGACGGGTCATGTTCATCTGTCTTGTACACAAACACATCATCATGCTCCAGTGAATGTTATTGATGTTTTTTTTTGTTTTGTTTTGTTGAAATTATTTCTTATTTTTCCAAAAGGATCAACTTGCAAGAGCACTAGTACAACCCTACACCTTCAAAAGGTATTTATCGGCTCAAAATTAAATTAAATTGGTAACAGATGTCCAGTATCTTATTTTATGGCGCTGTTTAAGTGACTTCTGTAAATTATAGTTATAAAGATAGCTTGATTTCGTTTATACTAAGCTCTCAACCTACCCTAACTCAACCACGAGTTCATATAGCGATAATTTTATCCGCCTGCAATTTTGGCAAAACAAGTTCCCTTGTCTGCGATGTACATTTATGCTTCAGAAACCCTTTCAGTTTAGGCAAGGTTGCATGGCAAAATCGACCTTCCGCTGATTTTCCTGATTTTGCTGCCTGTCAAGCCAAGGGATGCATATCGTCACATTTTATTATTGGGTTCTAGTCTGAAGTCGAACTTGAAGCTGTTATTTTTAAAAGCAAACCCCCAATCCCGGACCTGAGTCGAGAAAAATATATTAGATTGCAGTGTGGATTCTCAATTGTTTACCCTACTGACTTAGATATATCTATATTATATACCTTCCATAACTAAATGGCATAACACTTATTTTTCTAAGTGCGTCCTTATTGTTTAATAATCAAGCCACTACCAGTTGTGTATTGTTATCTTTTTAATTAATAGTCATGCTCTCTATTTCATAATAACAAACATGCTTTCCTGCAGGACAAGGACACACCACCTGAGGAGGGTCGTCTTCCTGCTGCCACCAAGGGTTAGTGGAATCTTATTTTTAAAAGCTTGGGTTGGGGTGGGTGGGTGGGTGCAGGATTTGAGGTTGCTTATATAAAATAAAGCTTCTCTATCCTGCTATACTTTAGCTATTATTTGAACCTAAATCGTTCTTCCTTTATCGACGACCTGGTTTGTTACATTTACAGGTAGTGACCATCTGAGGGATGTCTTCGTCAACCAGATGGGACTCACCGACCAGGACATTGTTGCCTTGTCTGGAGGCCACACTTTGGTCAGTAGCTGGCGCTGTAAACTTTTGTTTTACTTGCTTTTTCATTTTCCTTTCTTCAGTTTCGCCTAACATTAAAGGCGTTTTTACACTGTTTTCAGGGGCGTGCTCACAAGGAACGTTCTGGATTCGAGGGTCCATGGACCACCAACCCTCTCATCTTCGACAACTCCTACTTCACGTAAGCTGGAAGAAAAAACATAAACAGATCGAAACGCTGTTTGATCACAAGCCCACCTCACACTCAGGCAAATGTTTATGAACCATGCCTTTGTTTGTTAATGCAGGGAGCTCCTCGCCGGTGAAAAGGAAGGTCTCCTGCAGCTCAACACTGACAAGGTCCTCCTCTCCGACCCATCCTTCCGCCCACTTGTTGACAAGTATGCCGCAGATGAGGATGCTTTCTTTGCCGACTACGCTGTATCCCACCAGAAACTGTCCGAGCTTGGCTTTGCTAATGCTTAGAAATGTGCCTGTGCTACCTTGCCTTTCAGCGAGTCATGTGGATTTTGTTTCTGCATTGAAGTTCTTTTCAGGACTCCGCTGTAATAAGATTAGTGTTAATTTGGGCGCTCTGCGTTTTCCTCACCTGAACCATGATCAAAAATCACTGCTAGCGTGCGGTTGCTTCTTTGTGAATGTTCTATGCTCTATTGTCATCGTGGATTGTAGTTTTGAATGGATCATGGTCACATTTCCACCTATTTGGGATATAGTGCTATTTCTCGACTCAATTTTCGCATAATGCTTACTTCCAAAACCTGATTTCGGCTAGTTCCTTTGAATGGATGTTAGTTCGTGTAAAAAGAGTTGTGACAGCTGTCTCTAGTAACTTGTGACAGCTGTCCACATTGAATGGCTAGTTCCTTCACCGTTCCTCGTGGGCGTCTTACATTTAGGGTCTGTTTGGTAGGGTGTAGCCGGATGACAAAGTGTGTGTTTAATGTATATTTTTACATTGCGAACTCACACAACTGCACCCTACTACACCCAACCAAACTAGCCCTAATTAATGCTTGAAAAATGTGAAACATTTCTGGTATGTACCACTTATAAATCACCAACGGTCTTCATTGTTAACCATATTTCTTTACCATATTAAATGTGGGCCACTAATTCAACAATTGGTCCAGTAGGAGGGTATCTATTTTAATGCATTTATTAATATGATGAAGTAGGTGAAGTGTCTAGCGTCATTTGATTGTGCAATTGGTGTTGTGGCAGTTTGTTGTCATAGGATTCCATGAATTTCACACGTCACCCGTGAGGAGTTTTCTTTTCTGCTCCATATCCAGTAGAATTGTATCAAAGTTAATACAAATTGTGCTGACAATAGCTAGTTTTAAGGTTAATTTTCTTTAGAATTGATTTTAAGGTTAATTTTGAAACCATAAAAACATTGTTTTTGCATGTAATATGTTCATTGGGTGTTGGTTAGAACCCGTTAGTCCAATTGGTTTTTAATCGTAACTTTTCACCACCCAAAGGATGAAAGCCTGTGTTTTTTTCTTCTTCTATTGAATTACCATTGTATATGTTGACGATACCGGACTGGAGACTAAGCATTTTTGACCTGATTATTGCATTTGAAGTTCTTGTTTCGTTGTCTACCACTTAGAAGTTGAGCTTTTGTTTGGGAACATAGTTCGATTTTAAAATCTTGACTTATTTTGAATTTAGCCTCGTTTGATATTAGTGAGATTTCGTTTCCGTGTGATTTTGTTTGCTGTTTGGCAACCCAATGCAAGTTTTGATCTGGGTTGTCAATTTGACATATAAGACAAGTGTTACACCAGATTGGAATATCAACGTCACGCTGGGACATGGACCGAACCCGTTACTGCAAGTTAGATTAGATTGAAATCTGGACTTCATTATTTGGATTTAGTCTTATGTAGCACAATTGAATAAACTCTAGTCTAGTTCTTATTTTGTGCCAAATAGATTAGGACTTAGCTTTCTATCAGTCTATAAAAACTGCCAACGGATGATTTTGTAACAAAAAGGAAAAATGATTGATCAACTTATTCCTGCTACTTTAACTAGCATTTATATGTATGGGTCTGACTATCTTCGGCTCAAAATCTGATTTCCCCCTATTCCTAGCGCCACATTCGTTCATTGATTATGTGAACCGACGGCCACATGTGAGAACTGGTCCTAATGCCATAAAAAGTTTATCATCCTTAATAAAATGTCTGCATGTGTGAACAAGAAGATGGCAGTTTTTCCACATAAGGAAAAATAAATTATACGTTGATCACCCATCATCTTAGAAAAAAACAGTTTAAGGTTGAAGTGTTTTGAGGGGAATCTGCCATGGTTACATCTTATTACATTGTTTATACCAGTTTGCTTTTCACTAGTATTGCAGTTGTTGAGAATGAGAGAGACAACTATATCAACACAATGGTGTTAACTGCGTTTTCTTATGAAAGACATTGTATTGTTAACTCCAAAGCCAATTAATCTTTACTTACTGTTTTGCATGATTTTCAATTTGACAACTTAATCAACGAGGGTGCCAATTGCCGTCTTTTCCCCACTTCGAGCAGAGCTACAGAAAAACAATACCCAATAGATCTGTTAACATCTAAGGCCTTATCCTTGACAATTGATAGATTTTATGGTGAATTCCATAAGACCGGACTTCTTCAAGTTCTAAGTTGTGCTCCAAGTCTTTCGGCTTTAAAGTTGACAAGGCAGCCTCGCAGAGATCCTACATCATTGAGGAGATTATAGAAGACATCAATGACTTTGAGGCCTACTGTCGGGGTTGCCTCTCCCACTTACTTGCATTTGAACACATCTTCTATTTTCTTTATTATGTAGTTCCATTGATTACTGAATCTTCGACACTTCTTGTACGTCTGATTCTATGATCTTAGCACATCTATGTACTCTGGCTAGTATGTGGTCGTATGCTAAACTTTACACTTACGCAATGAACTTCACATTAGAAAAGTCTACAAGTGTACAATCAACTTGGTTTTCACATGTAAGTACACATGCTAAAGAAGTGAACACTTTGAAGTTACGACGAATAGTCCATAAACGCTCACATTGATTATATGGGCCCCATCAAGGTGGAAATGAGTTAAGAAATATTGAGCAATTATCAAACCCAAAATGAAAGAGAGTCAACATAATAGTGGACATATACTATTCACAGGGGCTGAATTTGGGGGGGGGGGGAACCGGGAATGAAGCCCCCCTCCCAAATCAAAATGCATGTATTTATACATCTATAGTATATACAACTATCGTATATATATGTCATTTTCTGATATAAACACAAGTAAGTTGGTAGCTGAGTTGGTTCTAGTATGCTATTTGTAGACAATTGACCTAGGTTCTAATCTTGCCTATAGCATATTTTTGTCCAACTCATTTTGCTTAGCCTCCTCTTCTATAGTTAATACTTAGACCTCCAAACTCAGTGCCCTACTCACATTTTCTAGTTCCGCCCATGGCTATTCATCACTAAGTCATGCACAAAAACATTATCTTATTTGCCCAAAATGAGGAAATCAATCCATGTGTTTTAGGCATATGACATGATTGGTATAAATGTTGTCCCAATGACTAGTATACCCTCCACATCTGCCCCTATCCTATTCTCATCCTATACACCTAAAGAAAATTATATTGGCTAGCTTATTGTCAAGTTTCTTCAATCTTAAATAGTTAACATCGATGAAAGCAGTTCATATTTTATTTTGTAAATCATTTTACTACATTTATTATCCCAAGTTTTATGTTCTTGATTTGCTCTAAACTTACAACCATATAATTATCAAAGTTATCTTCTTTGATGTCATCTGGACCAAGTTCACATGTTTTAAGGCAGAGTCCATGGGATTTGATTCATTTGTAACTAATAATACCTTCAATATTGATATTGAGACTCAAAAGGTTCAACATCAGCCTTCATGCAAGGACATGACGTGCACTAACTAGCACACGCTGTGTCCACATCTAGGTATCAACCTCTTTTCTAGTAAAGGACACAACATGCTACATCTAGTGCATGTCGTGACCACCCAAAGTGACGATAGTTCATTTCAACACCAACAAACATGACGTGGTCCTCCTGAGCAAGGTGTGTCATATTATCTCATTAGTAACCACTCTAAGAGATGATTTGCATGGTATGTTGATTCTCCCAAATGTCATGATGAACATTTACCAACTCCAATTATTGCTGACCGCAGAGAGACACAACATGCATGCACCCAGACACAACATATCATCTCAGATTTGATAAAATATAAAGGTCAGGAGACAAAAAAAAACTTTATGAAAAGTGAGGGAGGCAACCTAGAGGGAAATTCCACACTAGAAGAGGCTAAAAGGCGGAAGAAGGTGCAAGGGGTAGATTTCCTCCTCAGGTAGAGAAGTTTCTCATGCATCTCCCTTGTAGAGAATTTTTCCTCTACTTGTGTTTCATTTTATTCCCCACCTTCTTCTATTCTGTTTCTTCTTAGTTACTCCACATAACTTGTTAAAAGTATGATTTGTAATATCACTTGTTAATCACATCTAGATATGGAGTAGATTTCTTTGTGTTTGGTGCCTTTTAGCATCACATGCATCATTGTTTTGATAGTTGTTCCTTACATATATAGATAAAACCCCCATGTAGCCACGTAGAGGTAGGGAGTACATAGATATGAGTCATGACAAACCCGTTAGTGTTGGAGGTGATCAATAAGTGTGTCACCCCAACATATCAACATGAAAAGTACTAAAAAATGAAATCAACAATGTTTGAGATAGGGTGGGGCTCCCTTTATAACATCCCCAGGATGATATTCGATAAGTTGGAAGTAAAACATATAGAAACTGTAATTTTTGTATGTTTCCTCCAAGTTCTATTTCATGACTGTCATTTGTGGTTCATCACCAATTTCAATAGCTTCAGGTGTGGTCTTGATGGGAAGAATCTGTCCTATCCCTACATCATCTGCAAAACATATAATCATCATAAAATGATTTCATTATTCTAATCAGTTGTTCTTATGTCTTACATATACTGTTGTGGAATCTGTTTCTGTCAATCCATATGGTCTAGATGATCGTTTCTATGATGGATTTACTATGGTACAAACTTATGGGATGACTAATATCTTAGTCTAGGGTATGTTTGAATGGTTGTGGCATTAAAGTGTGTCCATATGTGTCTAGCCAAGTGTATGCAAACAAAAGGTGTTGATTGGTTTCTTCTTTTGAATGAAACATAAGACAAATGGATGGGACTAGGAATCCAATCTTTTTGTGATGGGAATCTATATAAAATTTGTCATGCCATATAAGCCATAACTTAATGTGACCTTCAATGGGCATAATATATGGCAATCTTCTTGTTTGGAAAGATGAGAGCCCTAAAAGTGTAGAAGGTGTATGCATTTCTGGCTATGTATTTATTTCACCTTATCCATGTGACTAATGTATGAGTATCTGTCTCCAGAATGGTCATCATGTCGGTAAAGTCCATGGGGGTGAGGTGCTGGTTCAAAAAGCTGTTAAGGATATTATTTCTCTGTTAGCTCATGAGCTGAAGTGCTTTGTGTATGGTGATGTGTTTAATGGGTGCATGGATATCATTATTGTGAGTGAGGTAGTTTATGGGGACACGACCATTCCACCATAGATCCTACCGAAATTGGATCCAAAGTCTAGACTGTGTTGGGGTGTGGATGACATAATGGATAATGAAGATATTTTTGACAATAAATTTCCATAAAGGGGATGTGAACCTAATGGAGATGTGATCCCATGGTTATTGTTGTTGTAATATTTATTCATCACAATATCTATCCACAAATATATACTTTTTGACATATGATGGCTATGGATTTGTGGAGAAGGTAGAGAGCACGGGTTAGCATATCTATAATCCCCCAAACACCATATTGTTTAGGACTACATATAATATTCCAGCTGACCAGGTGGGGACTTCTTTTATTGTGATCCTAGAGAAAGTTCCTCCTAATTCTATCAATGCATCAGATGACCACTTTTGGGGTTGGAATGCAACTGAGATGGTATGTGATGATAGGAGTGAGTGAGGTCTCGAGGAGTGTCAGTCGACCCGCAAGCATGAGGTGTTGGCTCTACCAAAAGGATAGTCATCTTTGAAAATTTTCAATAATAGGGTTCCATTCAGAGATAGGAATACACCATGGTGATAATGGTAGGATCAGGTATCGTATATGGCGGTGTTCTTATTTGCATTTTAGAATCTTATATATGATGTTTTAGGGTTGTGGAGCCAGTATAGATATCTTGCTATAATCATAATGATGAGTAATATGATTTAGGTGTCACGGGTAATCCAATGATTAGGGTTTCACCTAATATGTATAACTGAAATTGTAATCTTGGAAACCATGATATGATAGAGTTAAGGTTTGTATCCCTAACTTATAGTACAAACATGAGATAGTCCTAAACCCTAGTTTAGGATCACATCTAGATATGAATAATATAATATGAATACATGGTGACACATACGTAGTATGCTTGTTTCAGATACTGTTGATTATATGCTTGGTTGATTGGATGTTTGGGTACACTCTTAAAGTACATGTTAGATTCTGCATGGTTTCTGTGATGACATAAGGTACGTGGTAACACTTATGAATATCTGTATCGAATTCCGAGATTGCGGAGGTTTCTCGATGAGATTGAACGAATGATAAACTATTTGCTTGTTTATTTACTTCTTGCAAATTATAAAGTTCCTTTGAGTATCATGTAAAGTAAATAACTATATTCTAAACCCTGGGTTAGACTGATCTTGAAGGTAATGCACACGAGCCCCAGAGGGACAGTGATTACACCTGAGGTAGTTGACCAAATATGGGTTAGAATATGAAAATAAGTTTATGCAAGATAAAATCGTTTGCTTATATGCTTACTTGTGATTATTATTTGAACCCACGTACCAGTATAACTTGTTATACTAACCATGTTTTGTTTCATGGCGTTTTGGGTATATGATGATATACTTGATAAGGGACATTGTAACATCCTCAATTTTATAGATACTGTAAGTCTTTAATGAGGAGTTTTCTAGTAAGTGTGTGGCAAGGACCTAATGAGCCTAACCATGGCTAGGTATGTAATTAAGTTCACAAAATTTGTAATACAAGTCATCTGGTCAACCAATACACACATAATGGCTTAAATGTGTATGATTGTACTAAGGTATAGATGAATATAAATGAATTATTCTTGTGAACAATAACGTGACAAATATAAATAATATGAAGACTTGAGTTACTGGTTTGAGCTCTAGACTAACTTAGGTCTCATTATTAAGGAAGTAAAGTAATGTTGACCTAATGTATCATATAAAAGCTTCCATTGAGTAAATATTGATTCATGTCTTAGTTTTATAATTGAGAATAGATAATGAACCTTTTGAAAGACCAAGGAATGGTCTGGGGGCCCTAGAACCTTATTCAATCATGATTCAGCCAATTAAGATTCACATATGGGTCCTTGAAGTACAAAATTAGGAATATAGTATGTAGCCCTCATAGTAAGTGCTGATAATAATTTTAATAGATGGCTAATTAGAATATAAGATAGTGGGAGAGATTTTAGATGATTTTGATTTACTTGAAAGCCTAGGTAATTAAATTTGTAATTATTCAACAATTAATTAAAAGATATTTTTGGGGTGTCTTCATAATTAGTTTGGACCTGATATCTTTTCCATAACAAGATAATAATAATATACCAGTTATACCAAAATTTGAGTTCAAATGGGGTCATGTGGTGGTCTGTAGAAATATTTCTAGAAATTGGACTTATATCCAAAAGAAAATAAAATAAAAAAGATGGTTGAGCGGTCGAGACTCCAATCCACTGCGACTAGAGAACGGCACCCGAAACCCCTATTTTATGACCCGAACAGGGTCTGAGGATGAAGGAGCCCCGCCTGAGATTCTTTGACCAAGATTCTATAAAAGCTTCATGGATTGGGAGCATAGGCCCTCACTCACCTAGATCTAGGGTTTTCGTGAAGCATGAGAAGAAGAGAGGAAGATCCGTGACAGAGAAGAAGACCAAGAGGGGCGGTGACTGCAATATGGTTGTGGTTTGGGGATATGCAACCTCATCCACCCAGGGCACAAATAAGGCGCCGACCATGGAGTATAGATCGCGACCGAGTTAGGGAAGCAGTTACCTCACGAGTTCGTGGCCAGAAGAGGGAGCTTGACCTCGCCTGAGGTCTTGGGTGCAGTAGTACTCTATTTTTCTGCTTACACATGTGAGAACATAAAGGGATTGGGAGGTAGGCGCCGGCCCTAAGGCCTGAGACGTACCTGAGATGGGGGCCGCCAGATCAAATCTTGACGGCCGAGATTGGCCAAGGTTAGGTAAGCTTCTAAAATTCATATCTTGAGATTGGGAACTCGAATTTTATCAAATAAGGTACCCATGGAAACCTCTTCGAATGTACTATATTCTAAAAATATCTCTAGAATGTGATTTAGATGTTTATTATTTATTATGTGTTGGGTAGCCAAAACTATATGATTTTGATGTCTTATCAATTAAAAATAGCAAATGAATTTAGAATTCATGCAAATTTTACTGAATGTGTATTATGATATTCTTAACATGATTTCAAAGCCTGATATCTCTTATATGAAGCTTTATTGAGGTTTTTGATATAAACCCTAATAAGGGTATTTCACCCATGATCTAATTTTTAAATGACTCGATATTTTAATACATGATCATTCTTACATTATATGAATACTTTTCTAGAGATTTGATGAAGTTTCTTGTGCTATTATGTTAGCATTTAGTTTTAGATGAGTATCCATTATGATAGAATAATAAATGATTTTCCTGACACAATAAGTGATATATGTATGCCTAATTAGATCTGATATTAGTAACGTGATGGTATTCTACTTTGATTTCCTAATTGAGTTAATAAGTTTACAATATGTAACTATGTTTGGGAATTGTTCTCATTATATGAAGTATATGTTCATATTAGTGCATCAGACAATTTATGTCTTATTTGAGTATAAAGAAAATCTGTATTATATAGTATGGGTTATATTTCATTTCAAAGCCAATATTTTATGGTGACATTAGGTTAAAGGTATGTTTAGTCTAAATAAGAACCCTAAGTTGCTATATAACGTTAGGAAGATGGGGTTTTGAGAGTTAAAAATAGAAAGAGGGAACATACACATGGACTAATAGAACTATGATAATATCCATGTTATTAAAGTTATGGAACTTGGCGTCTTCCTTGATGCCTCCCTCCCCCTGGCCCTAACAGTCTCGGCGCGGTTCCAGTTAGGGAAGTGAGAGTTGAAGCAGCTCACCGATGATGGGTGAGGCACTGGGCGTCACCTCCGTAAGAGCCGATTTGAGAGCAGTAGCGGCGCGAGGAGATGCCTTGATCAGAGGGGAGGCTATCCGACCTGGTTAGTTCCGCTCCATTCAAGAGTGATGGGTGGAATGAGCTTCCAGATCCGGGGTCGTCGTCGTCAGTCCTTTCTTCATTCTGGTGATTTCGGCGGTGATTCGTCTAGCTCGGCGGCACATCCCTCCTCACCCATGACGACAAGGATGGGTGTTTCGTCATCAGGCCAGAGGCTCTGTGCCTCCTGAAGATGGAGGCTATACTCGTTTGGGTTGCTTCTCCTTCTCCGCCCGGCGCAAGGTGGAGGTGGTCGAATTTTCCACATGTTACGGCTCAGCTGGCGGACGACCCTAGGCCAGAAGAGCCCAGGCGGCGGTGCGGGAAAGCACCCTAGGCGTCCTGGCGGTGTGACGCTCCAGTGCTCTGTGAGGCCGGCCTTCTCCTTCGGGTTGGGCGAAGGTGAAGGACGGCTGTGGATGGTCAAGAATCCCCGAGATGGTGGCTCGTAGGGTTCCTTTTCCTGGACGGCTTTCTACATCCTGGTGTCGCCTTCCCCTATCGTGCAGTCCTCTTCAGGCGATTGACTGATTCTAGTATCCTCTTGGATGGTTGGGTGTTTCATGGCTCCTCTGTAGCTACGAGTTTGAAGGTACTCCAGGTGCTTGATGAGGTGTCTCTGTGGATTACAGATGTCTCACTTCATCAACTACTGAAAGGAAGGTGGTGCTGGCACAAACCAGGAGGTGGCTTGCTGTCTCCTCTCTGCTGCATGTTGGAACAATCTCAGAGTGTTCAATGCTTTTCCTGACAAAGGTTGGGGGCTGACCCCTACCTTATCATGCTGATTTTCTGGCTTCAATTTTGTTCAGTACTCACCTATGAGACTCTTGATCTGCTGCTTGATGTCTGGGGGTTTAATCCTAGATCTTTCGCCCACACCTTCAGTTTGTGTTTTTAATGCTAGTTGGGGGGGGGGAGGCCTAGGAGCTAGTCCACTGGTGTTTGATTCTGCTGATTCAAGTTTTGAAGATGTGCGTTACTTAACAGGCTGATGACAAGAGATAGTTCCAGTGATCACTTAATGTGGTTTCTGATGATGGTTAGACTTGCCAATATCTGAATACGTTCATATGCCATAGTACAGATGTCAGTTGACAGTCATCTGCCCATCAAAACTGAGTCTGCACATTTTGTGGGTATGCATAATGATAGTGGAGCTCCTCATCTGAGATGGCTGCTGGCAGGCCAATCTTCTGTTTGTATGTAGGCTTTGGTGTATTTTTTGTTTGGTCTTTTCTTTCTGTTTGAGGTCTTCTGTGTAAGACTTTGGGTTGTTTTATTTGTGTTTTCTTTGGTAATCCTTTTAGAGGATTAGGGGGTACGTTCCTTTGTACCTTAAGTTTTTGGTATCATTTAATAGCAACAGAGTTTTGGCCGACCAAAAAAAAGTTATGGAACTTGGAATCTGGACTTCCTTAAAGATACCCTTAATGCTAGAGGTAAGTGGTTCATGCCCATGAGTAATTATGTTTATCAAACTGAGTACATTTACATACTCCTTAATTGTGACCTTCATGTCCAACATTCTAAGTTAAAATATGCAAGAAATATTTTATGTGCTTATGATTGTGGAATTTCATATGCTCAATACTTTAAGTAGTGATGTGTTATGGAATGATTCTAGATCATGAATTAAGTTCACAAGAAGGATAAGAGAATATATTTCTATCATATCCCTTAGAGATGTTCCATATGAATACTTAGGATTACAAGATATGAAACACAAATAAGACTACCATCCTTCCATGGTTATGTGATATAACCATGTTTAGGATTTTAAGTAAAAAAATGTTATTAGTGTCCCATATATATATATATATATATATATATATATATATATAAATATATATATATATATATAGAACATGTTGTTAAGATTTCTTCTCCTTTATAGATATAATGGTGTACTAAGAATTCAAGTACGAACATAACATCAAGGTTTCTTGTATATGTAGAGATTTAAGAATTAAGAAGTGAAATGGATTCCTTAGAAAGATTAGTGTTTAAGAAGTTAAGTATTACATGAGAATATGGGTGTTGTACATGGTAGACCATGGCCCAATTTCCAAGATAAAGGTATTATTGGGATCAGAATATATTGTAACACGAGTTTATGATGATATTATCAAGTTATGAGACATTAAGTCATGATTAATTTGTAGGATGAGACTTTATATGATTTCTACTTTAAGATTTAAGATTTAAGTTTATACGAGTATATTGAGGTCAGACTAAATGAGATTTTATAGAAATTGGGTCACCTTGTCAGAAATAACATTCTTATAGATATTTGATACCCGAGAACTCTCATATACTTCATATTCTCATATTTAGTTGAGATCTTTTCCCTAAGCCTTTAGACTTAGTTGTTATATATTTATGTCAAAAGTAGTTAAGTCATTTCTATCAGACTGAAGTATTAGATTAAGGATTATCCAGATGATGAGTATATTAGATTTAGATTCGGACTTAGACTACTCATGGTGTGAGTAGACAAATTTTGAATAAAGATACATGATAAGGGTTTTGGACCAAATCTCAATTATGAAGTAATTGAGATCCATATTCACATTCAGTTGTAGGTTTAGTTAATCACTTAAGAATAAAAGATTCAAATTCAAAATTCAGTACCTTCCTAGTACTCAGTAATCAGTTTCAGATAAGTCCAATTATCAATATTCAGTTTAACATAAGATAAGTTCAGATGCAGTATTTAGTAAAGCTATCAATATTACACTTCAATTTAGATTAATAATTAAGTAAGTTTAGACTTAAGATAAATAAGTCGAAACCTTCACATAATACATCATATGATAAGTCCTCATTCAGAAGTCCCGGGACGATTCAGAGGCATATGTTGCCAATTTAGAGGAGTGTTTACTCCAATTCAGAGGTGTTGCGGCACCAATTCATGGCATAGATATGCCAATTTAGAGACACCTCGGTGTCATTTAGGGCATGTAGTGCCAATTCAGGGTACTTCGGTACCAATTCAGGGCGTAGATACGCCAATTCAAGAGGACTTATTGTATAATGGTGGCCACAATTAGATAAAAAAATCATAAGTAAAAGATACCTTAGATTAGAGATGCCCATAATCTCATCCATGAGTATGATAAGAGGGAACTAGATAAGATAAGTAAGACACATGCACTTTGGTGTAGTTCATGAGATCCATGTACCAGAGTACATGACTCCAGAATAAGATGAGGTAGAAAGATAAGAATTCAGATTAAGAAATAAGAGACTTAACGTTTCAAATTTTCATTCAGATCTTGATGTTAGTTTCATGTTTATAATGTTCAATTTAAATTCCTTAGCAATGTATATTTTAGAATACTCATGCCACTTACTCTAACGACTGTTTTTCCCAATGCATGGCTGGGGACGTGATGTCCGCAGGTTTTGGAGCAGTTGTGGATCAAAGGAACAAGTAAAGGTCTAGGAGATTTTCAAGCTTGCCTAATGGGGTGCCATCTACCAAGACAATCCAGAGTTTAGACATCTTTTTATGTATAGTCTTCCTATCAAAGTATATTAGATGACTTGTTATTCTTTGTCAAAACTATGTATGAATCGGTTCTTCAATTATGCAAAGTGTTTCATTTACTTAATTGCAATGATAATCATGTTTGTGACACTCCCGGTTGAAAAAAATGCTTTCTCTCATGCAAGATGAACATTGGGGTGTTACAATATGGTATCAGAGCAATTTGGTAAATGGCCACTAGGCAAACATGATTCTTACCGTCACCCTAGGGTGAAGAGGTAAGGTTAGGGCTTAGGGATAGATTCCAAAAAGGAATTCCATAACCTAGAGCGATTAGGAGTCTTGACCTCAGAATAGATAGATATCCTAGAGGTAGAAATCAATGTAGTTTAGATCTAAAGTAGCAACCTAAACCTAGCTAATGAGATAGCATCTCCATTCTCAAGGATTATGACCAGCCAATTGAGAATGGAAGAGGGATGTCATAAGCATTAGGCTTTGATGCATATCTCCTTTCTTACTAGTGCACGTGGTATGGGACACATGTATTAGTAGGTTAGTGAGATGTAGTATGTCAGGATCTCACATCTCTGGGTATTTGCCTGATCACCACATATCTAGGAATGTAGGAGTTACCTAAAAAACCTAAGATTAGAAAATCATGTACACCTAATGTTAGAAAGTCATGACAATGTCAAGGTAGATGTCCTAAGTATAGAGCCAAGTTTAGTTTCATAAACTCTAAGTATGAGTTGAGCAATAGACCAACGTAATAGATAATGCTCCCATAAATATTTTATGAAAATACATTACATATCTCTTTTGATGCAAAATTTTGAGCGTGTGTATCTCAATATGTTAATTATCAATGAATGAAGAGGTAAGAAGAACCCTAAGGTGGGTAGTAGCCTTGAGAAATTTCGAAGACGAAATTTATTTTAAGGTGGGTAGATTTGTAACATCCTCAATTTTATAGATATTGTAAGTCTTTAATGAGGAGTTTTCTAGTAAGTGTGTACCAAGGACCTTATAAACCTAACCATGGCTAGGTATGTAATTAAGTTCACAAAATTTGTAATACAAGTCCTCTGGTCAACCAATACACACATAATGGCTTAAATGTGTATGATTGTAGTAAGGTATAGATGAATATAAATCAATTATTCTTGTGAACAATAATGTGACGAATATATACAATATGAAGACTTGAGTTACTGGTTTGAGCTCTAGACTAACTTAGGTCTCATTATTAAGGAAGTAAAGTAATGTTGACCTAATGTATCATATAAAAGATTCCATTGATTGAATATTGATTCATGTCTTAGTTTTATAATCGAGAATAGATAATGAACCTTTTGAAAGACCAGGGAATGGTTTGGGGGCCCTAGAACCTTATTCAATAATGATTGAGCCAATTAAGATTTACATATGGGTCCTTGAAGTTCAAAATTAAGAATATAGTATGTAGCCCTCATAATAAGTGCTGATAATAATTTTAGTAGATGGATAATTAGAATATAAGATGGTGGGAGAG
The DNA here is from genome assembly GCA_963693085.1 of Alisma plantago-aquatica. NCBI lineage: Eukaryota > Viridiplantae > Streptophyta > Magnoliopsida > Alismatales > Alismataceae > Alisma > Alisma plantago-aquatica. The sequence goes on from OY856411.1 coordinate 298,695,695, forward strand.
ATTTTAGACGATTTCGATTTACTTGGAGGCCTAGGTAATTAAATTTGTAATTATTCAACAATTAATTAAAAGATATTTTTGGAGTATCTTTATAATTAGTTAGGACCTGATATCTTTTTCATAACAAGATAATGATAATATATCAGTTATCCCAAAATTTGAGTTCAAATGGGGTCATGTGGTGGTTTGTAGAAATATTTCTAGAAACCGGACTTTTATGCAAAAGAAAAATAAAAAAGGGGGTTGAGCGGCCGAGACTCCAGTCCACTATGGACTAGAGAACATCACCCAACGTCCCTATTTTATGACCTGAAGAGGGTCTGAGGATGAAGGAGCCCCGCCCGAGATTCTTTGGCCAAGATTCTATAAAAGCTTCATGGATTGGGCACATAGGCCCTCACGCACCTAGATCTAGGGTTTTCGTGAAGCATGAGAAGAAGAGAGGAAGATCCGTGATGGAGAAGAAGACTAGGAGGGGTGGTGGCCGTAGTATGGTTGTGGTTTGGGGATCTACAACCTCATCCACCCAAGGCACAAATAAGGCGCCGACCATGGAGTATAGATCGCGACGGTGATAGGGAAGAAGTTACCTGATGAGTTCATGGCTAGAAGAGGGAGCTTGACCTCACCAGAGGTCTTGGGTACAACAATACTCTATTTTGCTGCTTACACACATGAGAACATAAAGGGATCGGGAGGTAGGCGCCGACCCTAAGGCCTGAGACGCGCCTGAGATGGGGGCCTCCAGATCAAATCTTGACGACCGAGATTGGCCAAGGTTAGGTAAGCTTCTAAAATCCATATCTTGAAATTGGGAACTCAAATTTTATCAAATAAGGTACCCATGGAAACCTCTTTGAATGTACTATATTCTAAAAATATCTTCTGGATGTGATTTGGATGTTTATTATTTAATATGTGTTGGGTAGCGAAAACTATATGATTTTGATGTCTTATCAATTAAAAATAGCAAATGAATTTAGAAATTCATGAAAATTTTATTGAATGTGTATTATGATATTCTTAACATGATTTCAAAGCTTGATATCTCTTATATGAAGTTTTATTCAGGTTTTTGATATAAAACATAATAAGGGTATTTTGGGTATTTCACCCATGATCTAATTTTTAAATGACCCGATATTTTAATACATGATCATTCCTACATTATATGAATACTTTTATGGAGATTTGATGAAGTTTCTTGTGCTATTATGTTAGTATTTAGTTTTAGATGAGTAGCCATAATGAAAGAATAATAGATGATTTTCCTGACACAATAAGTGATATATGTATGCCTAATTAGGTCTGATATTGGTAACGTGATGGTATTCTACCTTGATTTCCTAATTGAGTCAATAAGTTTAGAATATGTAACTATGTTTGGGAATTGTTCTCATTAAATGAAGTATATGTTCATATTAGCGCATCAGACAATTTATGTCTCATTTGAGTATAAAGATAATATTTATTATATAGTATGGGTTTTATTTCATTTCAACGCCAATATTTTATGGTGACATTAGGTTAAAGGTATGTTTAGTCTAAATAAGAACCCTAAGTTGGTATATAAAGTTAGGAAGATGGGGTTTTGAGATTTAAAAATAGAAAGAGGGAGCATACACATGGACTAATAGAACTATGATAATATCCAGGTTATTAAAGTTACGGAACTTGGAATCATGACTTCCTTAAAGATACCCTTAGTGTAAGAGATAAGTGGTTCATGCCCATCAGTATTTATGTTTATCAAACTGAGTACATTTACATACTCCTTAATTGTGACCTTCATGTCCAACATTCTAAGTTAAAATATGCAAGAAATATTTTATGTACTTATAATTGTGGAATTTCATATGCTCAATACTTTAAGTAGTGATGTGTTATGGAATGATTCTAGATCATGAATTAAGTTCACAAGAAGGATAAGATAATATATTTCTATCATATCCCTTAGATATGTTCCATATGGATACTTAGGACTATAAGATATGAAACAAAATAAGACAACCATCCTTCCATGGTTATGTGATATAACCATGTTTAGGATTTTAAGTAAAAATATGTTATTAGTGTCCCTTATATATATATATATATATATATATATATATATATGTGTGTGTGTGTGTGTGTGTGTAATCAGGTATTGAGATTTCAAGTAGAACATGTTGTTAAGATTTATTCTCCTTTATAAATATAATGGTGCGCTAAGAATTCAAGTACAAACATGTCATCAAGGTTTCTTATATATGTAGCGATCTAAGAATTAAGAAGTGAAATGGATTCCTTAGAAAGATTAGTGTTTAAGAAGTTAAGTATTACGTGAGAATATGGGTGTTGTACATGGTAGACCATGGCTCAATTTCCAAGATAAAGCTATTATTGGGATCAAAATATATTGTAACATGAGTTTATGATCAAGTTATGAGACATTACATCATGATTAATTTGTAGGATGAGACTTTATATGATTTCTACTTTAAGATTTAAGATTTAAGTTTATACGAGTGTATTGAGGTCAAACTTAATGAGATTTTATAGAAATTGAGTCACCTTGTCAGAAATAACATTCTTATAGATATTTGATACTCAAGAACTCTCATATACGTCGTATTCTCATATTTAGTTGAGATCCTTTCCCTAAGCCTTTAGACTTAGTTGTCATATATTTAGTGTCAAAAGTAGTTATGTCTTTTCTATCACATTGAAGTATTAGATTAAGGATTATCCAGATAATGAGAATATTAGATTTAGATTCAGAGTTATACTACTCATGGTGTGAGTAGACACATTTTGTATAAAGATACATGATAAGGGTTTTAGACCAAATCTTAATTATGAAGTAATTGAGATCCATATTCATATTTAGTTGTGGGTTTAGTTGATCACTTAAGAATAAAAGATTTAGATTCAGAATTCAGTACCTGCCCAGTACTCAGTATTCCGTTTCTGATAAGTCCAATTATCAGTATTCAGTTTAATATAAGATAAGTTCAGATTCAGTATTCAGTAAAGCTATCAATATTACACTTCAGTTTAGATTAAGAATTAAGTAAGTTTAGACTTAAGATAAATAAGTCAAAACCTTCACATAATACATTATATGATAAGTCCTCATTCAGTAGTCCCAAGAAGATTCAGAGGCATATGTTGCCAATTCATAGGAGTTGTTACTCCAATTCAAAGGTGTTGCATCACCAATTCAGGGCATATATATGCCAATTCAGAGACACCTCGGTGTCATTTAGGGCATGTAGTGCCAATTCAGGGTACTTCAGTACCAATTCAAGGCGTAGATATGCCAATTCAGGAGGACTTATTGTATAATGGTGGCCACAGTCAGATAAAAAAAATCTTAAGTAAAAGATACCTTAGATTAGAGATGCCCATAATCTCATCCATGAGTATGATGAGAGGGAACTAGATAAGATAAGTAAGACCCAAACACTTTGGTGTAGTTCATGAGATCCATGTACCAGAGTGCATGACTCCAGAATAAGATGAGGTAGAAAGATAAGAATTCAGATTAAGAAATAAGAGACTTTATGTTTTAGATTTTTATTCAGAGCTTGATGTTAGTTTCATGTTTATAATGTTCAATTTCGATTCCTTATCAATGTATATTTTAGAATACTCATGCCACTTACTCTAACGACTATTTTTCCCAATGCATGGATGGGGACATGATGTCCACAGGTTTTGGAGCAGTTGAGGATCAAAGGAACAAGTAAAGGTATAGGAGATTTTCAAGCTTGCCTAGTGGGGTGCCATCTACCGAGACGATCTAGAGTTTAGACATCTTTTTATGTATAGTCTTCTTATCAAAGTATATTAGATGACTTGTTATTCTTTGTCAAAATTATGTATGAATCAATTCTTCAATTATGCAAAGTGCTTCATTTACTTTAATTGCATTGATTATCATGTTTGTGACACTCCCGGTTGAAAAAAAAATGCTTCCGCTCACGTGAAATGGAAATTGGGGTGTTACAATATGGTATCTGAGCAATTTGGTAAATGGCCACTAGGGAAACATGATTCTTACAATCACCCTAGGGTGAAGATGTAAGGTTAGGGTTTAAGGATAGATTCCAAAAAGGAATACCATAACCTAGAGCGATTAGGAGTCTTTACCTCAGAATAGATAGAGATCCTAGAGGTAGAAGTTAACATAGTTTAGATCTAAAGTAGCAACCTAAACCTAGCTAATGAGATAGCCTCTCCATTCTCAATGGTTATGGCCAGCCAATTGAGAATAGAAGAGGGATGTCATAAGCATTAGGCTTTGATGCATATCTCCTTTCTTACAAGTGCACGTGATATGGGATACATGTATTAGTAGGTTAGTGAGAGGTAGTATGTCAAGATCCCACATCTCTGGGTATGTGCCTAATCACCACATATCTAGGAATGTAGGAGTTACCTAAAGAACCTAAGATTAGAAAATCATGTACACCTAATGTTAGAAAGTCATGATAATGTCGAGGTAGATGTCTTAAGTATAGAGCCAAGTTTAGCTTCATAAACTCTAAGTATGAGTTGAGCAATAGACCAACGTAATAGACAATGCTCACATAAATATTTTATGAAAGTACATTACATATCTCTTTTGATGCAAAATTTTGAGCGTGTGTATCTTAATATGTTAATTATCAATGAATGAAGAGGTAAGAAGAACCCTAAGGTGGGCAGTAGCCTTGAGAAATTTCGAGGATGAAATTTATTTTAAGGTGGGTAGATTTGTAACGTCCTCAATTTTATAGATATTGTAAGTCTTTAATGAGGAGTTTTCTAGTAAGTGTGTACCAAGGACCTTATGAACCTAACCATGGCTAGGTATGTAATTAAGTTCACAAAATTTGTAGTACAAGTCATCTGGTCAACCAATACACACATAATGGCTTAAATGTGTATGATTGTAGTAAGGTATAGATGAATATAAATTAATTATTCTTGTGAACAATAATGTGACGAATATATATAATATGAAGACTTGAGTTACTGGTTTGAGCTCTAGACTAACTTAGGTCTCATTATTAAGGAAGTAAAGTAATGTTGACCTAATGTATCATATAAAAGATTCCATTGATTGAATATTGATTCATGTCTTAGTTTTATAATCGAGAATAGATAATGAACCTTTTAAAAGACCAGGGAATGGTCTGGGGGCCCTAGAACCTTATTCAATCATGATTGAGCCAATTAAGATTTACATATGGGTCCTTGAAGTACAAAATTAGGAATATAGTATGTAGCCCTCATAATAAGTGCTGATAATAATTTTAGTAGATGGCTAATTAGAATATAAGATGGTGGGAGAGATTTTAGATGATTTTGATTTACTTGGAGGCCTAGGTAATTAAATTTGTAATTATTCAACAATTAATTAAAATATATTTTTGGAGTATCTTTATAATTAGTTTGGACCTGATATCTTTTCCATAACAAGATAATGATAATATATCAATTATCCCAAATTTTGAGTTCAAATGGGGTCATGTGGTGGTTTGTAGAAATATTTCTAGAAACCATACTTTTATGCAAAAAAAGGGGGTTGAGCGGTCGAGACTCCAGTCCACTATGGACTAGAGAACATCACCCAACGCCCCTATTTTATGACTCGAATAGGGTCTGAGAATGAAGGAGCCCCACCCGAGATTCTTTGGCCAAGATTCTATAAAAGCTTCTTGGATTGGGCACATAGGCCCTCACACACCTAGATCTAGGGTTTTCGTGAAGCATGAGAAGAAGAGAGGAAGATCCGTGATGGAGAAGAAGACCAGGAGGGGTGGTGGCCGTAATATAGTTGTGGTTTGGGGATCTACAACCTCATCCACCCAAGGCACAAATAAGGTGCCGACCATGGAGTATAGATCGCGACGGTGTTAGGGAAGCAGTTACCTCATGAGTTCATGGCTAGAAGAGGGAGCTTGACCTCACCCGAGGTCTTGGGCACAGAAATACTCTATTTTGCTGCTTACACACATGAGAACATAAAGGGATTGGGAGGTAGGCGCCGACCCTAAGGCCTGAGACGCGCCTGAGATGGGGGCCGCCAGATCAAATCTTGACGACCGAGATTGGCCAAGGTTAGGTAAGCTTCTAAAATTCATATCTTGAAATTGGGAACTCAAATTTTATCAAATAAGGTACCCATGGAAACCTCTTTGAATGTAATATATTCTAAAAATATCTTCTGGATGTGATTTGTATGTTTATTATTTATTATGTGTTGGGTAGCAAAAACTATATGATTTTGATGTCTTATCAATTTAAAATAGCAAATGAATTTAGAAATTCATGCAAATTTTATTGAATGTGTATTATGATATTCTTAACATGATATGAAGTTTTATTAAGGTTTTTGATATAAACCCTAATAAGGGTATTTTGGGTATTTCACCCATGATCTAATTTTTAAATGACCCGATATTTTAATACATGATCATTCCTACATTATATGAATACTTTTCTGGAGATTTGATGAAGTTTCTTGTGCTATTATGTTAGTATTTAGTTTTAGATGAGTAGCCATTATGAAAGAATAATAAATGATTTTCCTAAAACAATAAGTGATATATGTATTCCTAATTTGGTCTGATATTAGTAACGTGATGGTATTCTACTTTGATTTCCTAATTGAGTCAATAAGTTTAGAATATGTAACTATGTTTGGGAATTGTTCTCATTATATGAAGTATATGTTCATATTAGTGCATCAGACAATTTATGTCTTATTTGAGTATAAAGATAATATTTATTATATAGTATGGGTTTTATTTCATTTCAATGCCAATATTTTATGGTGACATTAGGTTAAAGGTATGTTTAGTCTAAATAAGAACCCTAAGTTGGTATATAAAGTTAGGAAGATGGGGTTTTGAGAGTTAAAAATAGAAAGAGGGAACATACACATGGACTAATAGAACTATGATAATATCCAGGTTATTAAAGTTATGGAACTTGGAATCAGGACTTCCTTAAAGATACCCTCAGTTCAAGAGGTAAGTGGTTCATGCCCATGAGTATTTATGTTTATCAAACCGAGTACATTTACATACTCCTTCTTTGTGACCTTCATGTCCAACATTCTAAGTTCAAATATGCAAGAAATATTTTATGTGCTTATGATTGTGGAATTTCATATGCTCAATACTTTAAGTAGTGATGTGTTATGGAATGATTCTAGATCATGAATTAAGTTCACAAGAAGGATAAGAGAATATATTTTGATCATATCCCTTAGATATGTTCCATATGGATACTTAGGACTACAAGATATGAAACAAAAATAAGAGTGCTATCCTTCCATGGTTATGTGATGTAACCATGTTTAGGATTTTAAGTAAAAATATGTTATTAGTATCCATTATATATATATTATATATATATGTATATGTGTAATCAGGTATTGAGATTTCAAGTAGAACATGTTGTTAAGGTTTCTTCTCCTTTATAGATATAATGGTGCGCTAAGAATTCAAGTACGAACATGTCATCAAGGTTTCTTATATATGTAGCGATCTAAGAATTAAGAAGTGAAATGGATTCCTTAGAAAGATTAGTGTTTAAGAAGTTAAGTATTATGTGAGAATATGGGTGTTGTACATGGTAGACCATGACCCAATTTCCAAGATAAAGGAATTATTGGGTTCATAATATATTGTAACATGAGTTTATGATGATATTATCAAGCTACGAGACATTAAGTCATGATTAATTTGTAGGATGAGACTTTATATGATTTCTACTTTAAGATTTAAGATTTAAGTTTATACGAGTGTATTGAGGTCAGACTTAATGAGATTTTATAGAAATTGAGTCACCTTGTCAGAAATAACATTCTTATAGATATTTGATACTCGATAACTCTCATATAGTTCATATTCTCATATTTAGTTGAGATCCTTTCCCTAAGCCTTTAGACTTAGTTGTCATATATTTAGTGTCAAAAGTAGTTAAATCATTTCTATCAGATTGAAGTATTAGATTAAGGATTATCCAGATAATGAGGATATTAGATTTAGATTTAAACTTAGACTACTCATGGTGTGAGTATACAAATTTTGAATAAAGATACATGATAAGGGTTTTAGACCAAATCTCAATTATGAAGTAATTGAGATTCATATTCACATTCAGTTGTAGGTTCAGTTGATCACTTAAGAATAAAAGATTTAGATTCAGAATTCAGTACCTGCCCAGTACTCAGTAATCAGTTTCAGATAAATCCAATTATCAGTATTCAGTTTAATATAAGATAAGTTCATATCCAGTATTCAGTAAAGCTATCAGTATTCAGCTTCAGTTTAGATTAAGAATTAAGTTTATACTTAAGATAAATATGTCGAAACCTTCACATAATACATTATATGATAAGTCCTCATTCATTAGTCCCGGTATGATTCAGAGGCATCTGTTGCCAATTCAGAGGAGTGTTTACTCCAATTCATAGGTGTTGCAGCACCAATTCATGGTGTGTATATGCCAATTCAGAGACACCGCAGTGTCATTCAGGGCATGTAGTGCCAATTCAAGGTACTTCAGTACCAATTTAGGGCGTATATATGCCAATTCAGGAGGACTTATTATATAATGGTGGCCACAGTCAGATAAAAAAACTGTAAGTAAAAGATACCTTAGATTAGAGATGCCCATAATATCATCCATGAGTATGATGAGAGGGAACTAGATAAGATAAGTAAGACCCAGACACTTTGGTGTAGTTCATGAGATCCATGTACCAGAGTACATGACTCCAGAATAAGATGAGGTAGAAAGATAAGAATTCATATTAAGATATAAGAGACTTTATGTTTCAGATTTTTATTCAGAGCTTGATGTTAGTTTCATGTTTATAATGTTCAATTTCGATTCCTTAGTAATGTATATTTTAGAATACTCATGCCACTTACTCTAACGACTGATTTTCCCAATGCATAGCTGGGGACGTGATGCCCGTAGGTTTTGGAGTAGTTGAGGATCAAAGGAACAAGTAAAGGTCTAGGAGATTTTCAAGCTTGCCTAGTGGGGTGCCATCTACTGAGACGATCCAGAGTTTAGACATCTTTTTATGTATAGTCTTCTTATCAGAGTATATTAGATGACTTGTTATTCTTTTTCAAAACTATGTATGAATCAATTCTTCAATTATGCAAAGTGTTTCATTTACTTTAATTGCATTGATAATCATGTTTGTGACACTCCCAGTTGAAAAAAAAATGCTTCTGCTCACGTGATATGAAAATTGGGGTGTTACAGACATGACGATAAAGATGAAACCATGTGAAGACATTAATTTAAGTAAGGAGGATTTAGATAAACACTTCTTCTCTATGTGCAATTATGGTAATGAAACTTCAAGTAAGCATTTTGTAAACAATACTTATGAATTTGTGAAATTATTTTCTATTATTTATTATTTGCTAAATCTGGATCGTTGGGAAATTTTCATAAGTAATGGCTTTATCTTTCAACCTTCCTTAATCGGGGGTTTCCGAAAAATTAGGTCGTTACATTTGGTATCAGAGCCCCATATTTCTCAAATAATATTTAATATATTATAATTTCAAGTAATCCATAGAAATATGAGGGAATTATTAGGGCATTTTCTAAAAGACTGAGGTGTCTAGAAGGGACCACGATCGAGGGCTGACATGATTTTCCTCCGCACCACTAGTCGGCTTATGAGGACTTCTAGACCCATGCATCCTACCTAGCCAAAGTTGGAAGTTGGTGCCCGAAATAAAATATCTTTAGGTTCCTTCTCACAATTTTTCTAAAAAGGGCATTCACCAAGCCATTTTGGCCATTAATGGTGACAATGCCCTTATTATCAAATAAGTAAGATCAAATGATGGAATCATAACACATAGAGAACATAAATCGTAGTCAAAATCAGAGACAATACCATGTATCCCGTTGTTTTGCAAAATATGATCTTGAAGAACCCAATACTGGACCCTGGATGCCACAAAAGCATATGAAGAAGCCTCTGTTGACAAATACAAATTGAAACCACTAAGTTTGATAGGTAAGGAAACCAACTGCCATTGAAGGTCACCAAAGAAGGAACCTCTTAATACCACAATATCCTCAATAGATCCATGTAGTCTCTTATCAAAGTAGGTTGTAGCCTATTTCATGTATGAAGGTTGGCATGTCCTTAAGCCAAAAATAAGTTTGACAATACTCATGCATGACCCTATCTAAAGGACAAAATAAGTTGGCATGTCCTTAGATAGGGTTTATCCATAAGGCTAATGGTCTTAAATCTTTAATCGATGTAGGTTGGTCTCTCTGTTTGATGAGACAATGTGGGTTTGATGGAGGATTTTGATATAATTAGCCATGTTATCCCATCTATGAATCACATGAAAAAGGTTGTGAAAATAAGTTTTGATGTGTTCCCATGTAGTTATATAAAACCCTAGACAAAATCCATCTGGTCCAAGGGATTTGTCAATGCCAAGGCTAGTCATAGGATATTTTATTTTTGATTTCCTAAAAGGGTTCATGAGTGAGTTAATGTTAGGTATATCTTGTGATAGACAATGTCCCAGTCTAATCACTGATAGGTTGAAACATGGTGACCGTTGTTGAATAGATGTTTGAAAAAATTAATAGCATGTGTGATGATCATCTAGGGACCATGTGTCTCTGATTCAATGTTGTCTAGGTTGTGAATGGTGAATATCATTTTATTGTTGTTACAACATGCATGAAAAAACTTAGTATTTTTTCACCTTCCTGAAGCCATATGCATTTGGATCTCTATTTGTATAGGATATCCTCCATGTCAGATAGGTGTCTCTCTTGTTCATGATGTTTTGATATAAGCAATCATCCTATGTATCGTGTGTTAGGGATAAGAGACGTGTTTATTTGGATTTTATATATGTATGTAAATTTTTGAAAGTGTTTCTATTCCAATGTCTAAGCGTGTTCCTAATAGCCTTGATTTTGTAGTGGATGTTGTATCCCCAATTGCTATGAGCTCAATCTAGTGGCCAATGCTCCCAAATGAGCTCTTAGAATCTAGGATGTGTAGTCCAAAAATGTTTAAAATGGAATGGTATGTGTCCCCATGTGTCTATGGAAGTATGAACCATCATAGGGAAGTGATCCAAAAGATGGGATGTGTTAATCAATGCACCAAAAAGTAGGTAATGATTGTTTTAGAGATTCATGCAAATGAAGTTGTCAACTCTGACCTTGTGTGCACCACGATGCCATGTCCAAATGCCATTAGTAGTTAGTAAATCACAAAGGCTATTTTGAGTAATGAAGTTCCTAAAAATGACATTGTTCACATGATGTGTGTCTATGGTACCTATATTGTGTCACTCCTCAGAGTAACACAAGTGACTAAAATCCACCCCCCCCCCCACATCCATGGATGTGTGTGAAGCTGTCTAGATAGGTTGAGTAATTCACACATGAAAAGGTTCGTATTGTGACCTGATTCACCGTATACACCAATGAAAAATCATATGAAGTTGTCAACATTATTACATATTTTGATGGTGATGCTATAATGCATGATCTGAACGTCCAAAATGCTCATTTGATGGTTATTCCATCCAATAAGGAAGCCTCACCAAAAGACTAATGGTGGTGATTGAATCGATGAGTTAATATGTCATCCTCCTATGGATCTGAGTTGGAACTCACTAAGATGCATTTTCATTTACTGGATAGTGATGAGGTAAACTTTATAGTAGTAAATGTATTGTCTAATCTTAACTCATCTTGTGGCATTAGCAACACCACAAACGTTCCAGAATGAAAAATGCACATGCAAGGTAATGTGCAAAAATAGGGTAAAAAGTCTAGTGAAGTAATAGATTGTACGCAATTCAAGCAAAAAGAAAAAAAAATAGATGCGACGGTAATAGAAAGCAAATAGTAATTCAAGATATTGAATAGGGTGTTGTGTAGTACTCTTGTTATTCAATCCCATGAAGCATTCTAAGTTGTGATAGAAACATACGACCTTATCTAGGCTATCAAAAGGCATTCCCAAATTATTGGAGAGCGTAGAGAACTCCTCAATAGAATTCCATGATGCAAAATATATATTATTTACCCATCTTGATTGGTAAAATCTATTATAGTCTCATGATGTGGTGGCCTAGGTGGAGAGAATATATCATTAGGAGATGAGGGAACAAGTCCCTTTATCAATATCATCCATAACAAAGAACTCTATATCTTTTGTGATTCAGGGGTGCTGATCATGGCTCTAAAAGTATGCAGATCCTACTATGTTGTGTGTATGGCTGTAGATATGGTATAATTGTGAAACGTCTGAAGTTCCTTCATGATGACAAATTTGATCTGATCCATCATAACTGGGTTAAGATAAAGAAGTTTCGTATAGAGTTGAGGTGCCGTCTGTGGGTATGTGGATCTGTGGTAGCTGAGACATGGTTGTTGTTGTGGTATTAGAGGTTTGAAGGTGCTTATCTATGGTTGATGCCACTTTTGAGGTTTCTATGACAAGGTGAGGTTGGTTTCTAGTACAAACCTTATGTTTCCTATGTGTTTGGGGTCGGTAGAAGAGGTATGATTGGTAGGCTTGGTTGATAGGATCAAGAGGCTGAGTCCTTGTCAAGCACTTTGAAGGGGGTGAGCTTGTTGTCGGGATGTTCATCTTACAATTTGATGGTGTAGACCAATGAGATGCAATGGAGGTTGAGGCAGTTTGGGAGGATAGTTTCATTTTGGACAAACGGAACAAGTATTCTTTGTTGAATTTGATAGGTTGGAGGGTGTCTGGGCAGATGAATTGTAGGTTGGCACTGACTGTGTTGGCAATTTGTTTGAATATGGCTTTATCCTAGAAGTGTTCCAACATATCAGAAATGGAAAGTTGATCCACCCAATTCTACAGGGGAGGAACCAATTTCAATTGTCCACTGACTCACTTGAGCTTGTGCATAGCCATCCCCACAAGGGGAAGCAGTGATCTGGCTAATGAGCTGCTCGTAATTTGTGCCGGTAGTAAGAGAGCCAAGAAGTTGGATAGGTGAGAGGATTTTGGGTTTTGGTATGGTGCAACGACAATGAAGGGTGGCTAATGATCGAGTGACATAAATGCACTCAATGTTAGGGAACGCTTGTTGATTAATGAAGTTGAGTAGTATGGTGCAAGAAGTCAAGACTTTGAGCATCCTCATAGATGGATCATATGATTAACAAATATAAGTATATATTATGTATTTTTTATTTCTCTCTCTTTAATTACTCTTGAACGTTATGGGGATCTTGACCAAGGTCTCTCAACTTCCCAAATTTGACATATCTAAAAGGGATACAAATTTAGTGAAAGGTAATTAGATCTTTAATCACCTTTCAATGAAAATGATTTGGAGGTTACTGCATTAATATAAGGTTGGTAATTGTTTTTTCTAAATGAATTTAGGAAAAATCATACTTTATTCTTGACTTTGAATTTGAAGACATCAATCTTTTAACCTAGTTGGTAAATAGGCAAAGTCACTAATCACACCTTTGTGAGAAAGGATGACAAAGACAATTCAACAAATTTGTGAATTTTTATCATGTGGTTAGCCAGTGTCATGGAACCAAATACATTTCTTTGACTTAGTATTCTTGAGAGAATTTCATAATTATCCTTAGGGTCCGTTTGGATGCAATATTTAAAAGTGGTATTGTAGTTCCATATTATTTTCTAAATACCAATCTTTATATAGTTGTCCTTTACATATTCAATAGAGTAGTTTGCAACTACCAATATTTCTTTAGATGACACTTGCAAATCACACCACTATCAGTTTGATTCCAATGTCCACAATTGTCTCTGGGCATCTCTTGACCACTTCGTCTGACTGGTCTAATCCCATTCATTCACTCATACCATTCATACTTCTCTCTCTAGTATGGTGTCCAAATTATATCTATGTCCTTTATTTTCTCCAACACCTCTTCCTCATTTATTTTCTCTAATGCTCCCCTCTCCTTCTCTATCTTCTCCACCACATGTTGTATCTTCCTACTTATTACCCCCTCTACTGACCTTCCTTCAATGCACCTCCTTCCTCTGCCTCACCTTTGTGAACTATTCCCATCATTTGTCTCTCTAACACATTGGCACATCTACCTTTTTGTGATAACTTCTAACCCTCATCCACACCAACGTCTACCCCTTCATCTGCCGTTTCTGGCCTGCATCAACAATCTCCATCTTCTTGTTTCCATCACTAAAACATGGATCTTAATGTAAACGTCAACCTTATACGTAAAAAGTCGGTCTATATTTGTTTGTGTAGTGGCCCAATATACCTTTTTGAAGTCGATGGCCATCCCTTGTATAACTTCCTATATCTCAAACATGTTTTATCCAAATGAAATGCTTTTAAATGCATTATGTAAATTAAATGTAATTAGAATCCCCAAATCTTATAGATGTAGGAGTGTTCTTAAATATGGAATCCAAACAAGACCTTCATAAATGTATAATTGATTAAAATAATCTCTTTTCTTCTTGAATCACTTAGTTAATTGAACCTGATAGTTTTTTGATATGATTTGGCATATTTGAAGATGACCCTAATCTATACTAATGTTGATGCCTCCTATGGAAAGCTTCTAGTTTGTAGTTTGGTTTTTATTATTGAAACCATGCAAACTCTCTGTGAGGCAATATAAATTTTTGATGCTGTTGTTGGAAAACCAATTCCTTTTTATGAAAATTCAAATCTAATATATTTAGCTGATTGCATGATTCTATAGGATTAGTTTCCTACACTTATATACCACTTGTGTCTCATAAAAATCCTTTAAGAACTAAATTCCCTTTTCCTTGTATGGCAATAACTATGCATGATTGATACTTGGTCTTGTTGGAATTCTCTTACTACGATCATTGACAACCTTGAGGTTGTCTTATCCCAAAGGTGACCATGAGCAAGAAGAAGAAACAAAAACAAAGACAAAGCCTCTACTAATTCAACTTTAACAATGACTTACATAAGAGCAATTTTAACCACACCTCCCATCATCCTAATGAGGTGTCTAGTTTGATAACTATTTGACCAACTCTAGATTCTGCAAACCTCCAATTGGAATCAAGTCTAATTGCCTTAATGAAACAAACTCAGTTCCCATGGGTTGATAAATGAAGATTCAAATCTCAATATGGATAAGTTTGTTAAGCTCAGTGACCTGATGAAAATTGATGGGAAGGTATATGATGACCTATGTCTTTATATATCCTCTTTCACATCTAGGTAAGGTGAAGCGATGTGCGCAAAGACTAAAGAAAGGGTTCATGCAAATGTGGAAGGCTCAGTTGAATTCCTTCTTGCAAAATTTCTTTCCTCCAAGAAAGATAAGTGAGATCCTAAAGAAAATTTCCACTATAATGAATAAGTTGGAGAGACATTGGCTGAGGATTGGGAAATATATAAATAACTCCTCTAGAGGGGTCCACACCATGAGTTACCGAATCTCCACAAATCAACACCTTATATTGTGGTCTATTTTGTGATCCCACTTCCACCATTGATGCCACATCTAAAGGGAACTTATTGATGAAAAAGGATACTGAGGGAAGGAAGTTACTATAGGCAATGTCCATAAATCAAACACTAAGAGGAGCTAAGAGAAAGAAACATGCATGCACGGTTTACATGTAATCACAACACTCAACGCCAAGATAGATGGCATCACCAAGAATCTTAATACAATGAGTGTAAATCAAATGCATCATGCTATGAGGTGTGACTTATATAATGGTCCATACTAGGCAATGGAATACAATATGGTGTCTCAATCCATAATATGTCAATTTTGTAGGGTAGAACCAAAGGAACAATTTACACTCTAACTCTTACAATCAAGAATAGAGGAGCCATCCAAATTTTTGTTTAAGAGAGAGACCAATAGTCCTTTGACAACAACCACATTGACAAACAACAAATGTAATGAAAAAAGTCTAACAACCTTGATGGTATACTACAAAAATATTTATGACTAAAACTTCTTCTATTCTACAGAACCAAGCCCGATCTATCAAGGTGCTAGAAATAAAAATTAGACAACTTGACAATGCCATGAGCCATGGGAGGAAAATGAAAGAAGAAGTCCCTTGTGACACTGAGACAAATAAATAAGAACATATGAGAACATTACTACTTAAATATGTAAGGAAGCTGAATAGGACACTGATATCACCAATTCAATTTGAAAACAACATGTTGACAATGGAGGAAGAACTTATTATGGTCATCAACAATGTAGGACAACAACCACAACTGATGAAGGAATAGAGAAAATAATACAACACCTATGTTCTACAATAGCTGAGGGGCACAACAAGAGAAATTCCATATATACAACAACAAGGTTGGCAAACAATTTGAGAATTTTGTCAAAGTTTTCAAACAACTACATATATATTTCATTTGTTGAAGCTCTTGAACAAATGTTGGTTTATGCAAATTTCCTCAAGGACGTCCTTTTCAACTAGAGAAGGTTATACTACAATGAAGTGACCACATTTAATCCCAATGTAAGTGGTATAATTAAAACTAAACTGACTCTAAAAGAAAAACATCCTTATGATTTCTATATTCCTTGTAAGATAGAAAATATGAATTTTAGTAGTGCACTATGCTACTTGTTATGTATGTACCAATGCTCACTACCGTAGTACT
Source organism: Alisma plantago-aquatica (assembly GCA_963693085.1). Classification (NCBI taxonomy): domain Eukaryota; kingdom Viridiplantae; phylum Streptophyta; class Magnoliopsida; order Alismatales; family Alismataceae; genus Alisma; species Alisma plantago-aquatica. Next base: position 298,712,377 of record OY856411.1, read on the forward strand.
CTATACATAATATGTAAACATGCTCTCCTACTGGACAAGGAGACACCACTGGAGGAGTATTTTCTTTCTTTTAACAAAGTATGGAAGCTATTTTATTCAACTTTCCTTCCTCTTGCAAGTAAATTTGGGTTCAAAATACATTTACTAAAAGTACTTGAAAATTTCAATGTGATAGTACTACTACATTACAAAACTCTTGATTTAGGAGATCTACAATCTCAATATGAGGATTGACATAGTGAAAATATTGGTTGGTGTTTTTTTGATGATAGTTAGCCGACAAGCTACAAATGAATTCTTCTCTCTACACACAAAATTCACCTTTCTATTCTCTTTATCAAATTTTGAATCTTCAAAGGTCCTGCAAGCATGTCTCAGATGCATTATGTAATCCTCCTCTATTATTTTGTATGCAAATCTATAATTGATCTCTATCATAATAATGGTAAGCCCTTTCTACTCTACAAACTCCAATGCCATACATATGCTTGTCATCTCCGCCTCAATCACACACCTAATCTTGTATTCCTTTCATACCCTTCACACCAGTTGCTGCGAATGTCACATGCAACAAGGGCTATAAATGTTTCATGCTTCCCTATATCCGCGTACGTATTCAACTTCAAGTAGTTTGTGGGTGGAGGATTTGGCATCCATATTCCCAATATGCATTCATTTCCACTAGTATTCTCACTCCTCTAAAAAATATCATTGAGATGAACTACCTTTTTGGGTAAGCTACTTGCTAGTATACCTTCTTTACCTGCTTCTAAAAAATATCAAGGTTCATGCAATACCATATGTACTCATAGGAAATAAAAAGCCCTCATGTCTATTGTTCAACTCAATTATGTAGCTCTTGAACTAGGAGTCAAAGTCATTCATCCCAAAGAATTTGTCAAGTTTGGCTTGATGCAAGGTACCTTGCTAAACGTCTCAACATAAGCACAATCCCTTAATTTTCCTCACCATTCAAATGTCCACCACATGTGTTGTTCTCAATGAAGTGTCTATCCTTCCATCTAGCATTTATGAGTAAGGCCCCATGTGTAACTAACCATGTAAAGATCTTTATTCTGCTTGCGATTTCTAGATTGCATTCCACTATCTAATAGTATCAATGTCTCTTTGTAACATGTTGTCCTTTAGGTCTTTATAACTTTTTGGGAGCACTCACATATTCAAAACCCTAGTAGGGTCCAATCAAGAACATAAAGGACACAAGGATAATCTTTAGGTATAAATCTTTCCTAATGTGTACACACAAATTTATGAGAAGAGTTTCAAGTTAAAGTATATGTTAAATGGTTCTAAATGATCAATTCTTGGCAAAAAATGGTATCCTTATAATTGACTAACAAATTATGGAATTTAAACCTGAGTAATTTATTTTTAGGTTCTTGTTAAGAAAATTGGGAAATTAAAGAAATATTAATTATCTAAATGCCTTAATTGATTTGTACTTATGTTTTGAGTAATTTTGATTATATTCTAGTGATATATATGGATTTTTGAAGATTATTAATGTTTTGTGATTAAATGGCAAGTAAGTGGATAGTGTTACCTAAGTAGTTGACAATGGGGTGGGGGACATTATCTTAAGAGGTGCAGATTCATGTATCATACACCTAGTTTTCCCTTGGATGGGAAACTGAGGGCTTCCAATTATCTCCCACCTCTAAAAGGGTAGGGGCACATACTAGGATAGAGAGTCAGATCCCAACTACATTTCGCACGTTCTAGTTGACCACATTGAAAATAAAGGTTCCTAATAAAATAAGGAGAGGATTGTGCTTCATATAAACCCAAGTTTGAAACTCTTATTTCCCCTCTTGCGAAAACTCCCACTAGAGCACCTTCATATCCCCACACAACTTGCAGAATGAGGCTCAAGCCGTGAAGATAGTAACTAATGCCATAGATAACTTCTTCTAGTTTATTTAGCCTCCCCTATGAGTTAATTTCACCCGCTTGGCCCCTAAAATTGTGATCGAACCATCTTCCTCCTTTAGCTCACCAGAGCTACCCACAACATAGGCTAGTCCTCAACCAAATTCAAGCTACATCAACCATCCTGGGAGTTGTTGGAGCTTTCCCAAGCACCAATGGGTAGTGGGGTTTGGTGTGACCTCCCAACCACAAATTCTACCAGAAAAAGCCTGATCTACTTCGTTGAAGGTGAGGACCAAGCTTCCTCACGCTGTGAGAAGAAGAGGAGTGGGACCCTGTGATCATGTGATAAGCTTTTCTGCCCCTCTTTTCCTTTGCTGAGTAGGTAATTTGCATGACTTGAGTTTTCTTTTTACTCTATGATCTCTGTTAAATTTCCATTTTCCTATAATGGCGCCCCTAAACTTTCCTTTAATCTATTTTAAATTGTTATCATAGGGATTCTTAAACCTTTCAAAAGCCTCATAGATCTATGTCATGTGTTCATTTTGAGTTCTTCATGACCAATATTGTTTTCTTCTACAAGATTTGTTGCTCTGTATTTGAAGATGGTAGGACTGGACCAAGGTGTTATGCATCCTTTTTCACTGAAATTTATAGTTTTGCCTTCATTTGACCCTTATGAGTTTGATAGATGAGCCAACTTGACCATGATTGTTCTTTGATTTGATCTCTTCACTATTTGGTTGGCAATCCTCTTCCAAACCATGGCGGTGGCATGTGTGGAATCTTCAACACTCCAAAAACCTTGCTAAGGGTTGTATGAGTTCAAAATAACTTGCTTATGAGAGTTTTGATTTTACAAATTTAGGTTTACCACTGAAGCATGGATTAGAGCTTCAAAGCTTCTGGGTACTTCTACCATGGTGTTGGGAGGAGAAACCAAGTGGAGGGAGAGCTCTCTTACCCTCACATTGGTTATTTTATATGTCACAATTTTGTTCGGTAAAACTTAGGTCATAGGGTATTATTTGGTTGCTTGATGAGTAATTATTTGATGAAGCTAGTTTTACGATGTTTCCCTCTATAACTATTTGGGGACAAAACTTCAACTGAGGTAAAGTTGTATTTTCATTTTCATTTTATCCAATCCTAGAATCTAATAGACCGGTTTATCTAAATCCTGATTGACCATTAGGACATAATTAAAATCTTTTTATTGGTATATGAAATGGGGGAAAGTCATGTATGGTTTTTAATCTACTTTTTGAGATATAGCCAATGGGCTAGGTCATAAGTCATGTTTTGACCATGAATTCTCAAAGTTTAAGGTTTTGACCTAATTATGATTTATAAGGAGTTAATTATAGTTTTGGCTTATGATGATAGGAACATTAAAATGTTGAGATCAAGAGATTTTAAGAGTAATTGTTCATAATGAAATATGGTAAGTGGTCCTTGCCTTGGGTTTTTAATACACCAAATCATCAATTTTTTTCTCACATATCATGTCTAAAGTTTATACTATACATGCCATCATGTGAACACTTCAACAATTTAAGAGGTATATGTTATATGCATATCTTGTTAACATTTATTGGATGCATGCTTATATGTTAAGATCAGATCAATTAAGAATTATACCTCTTTATGTTTAAGATCAATTAAGCAATTATGGGTGAAAACCCTAACTAAGATCAGACTAGAATAATAATTTTTGATAAGGCCCTATCACATGAACATGTTATGGAAGGTTGGTTCCTCAAGAGACCCCTTCAGTTTTGGGTTCGATCCTAAGAATATGGACACCTAGTGTGCCTCAGTGAGTTTATGTTTTTGGGTTCAAGCCCAAGCCTGCACAACTTGTGTGTATTCAATGAGATCTGATTAGATCAGATAAGGTTCATTGAGTAGGTGCCCTTGTAAGAATGTTAATCAAGTTAAGAATGCATAATAATGTCATTATTATATTATGTTTAGAATGAACATTTTAGTTTAAGATTAATGTCAAGTTTGTGTTCATCTTATTAAGGAACCCAACCATTTATAACGGTTTTTCAAATGTATGGCTATGTGTGGATGCACATAAGTGATTTATTGCATGGGATTTCTCTCATGAGACTGATGCTTTTACGAGTTTAAGACCTGGTGGGGTGACATCTATATGATTCAAGGAGGGTTTAATTAATTTTCACTTGATCATGTTTCAAGTTCTCTTGTTGTATGTTTTTTAAAGGAATGTATATGAAAATCAATGTGACCACATACTGTGCAAAATTATTCTTATTGTTCTAATTAATGATATATGCTATATGTGACAATCTATGAGTGTAATCTTGATGATCCATGATTCACATATTGCTATAAATGGATTAGTAGGGAACCACATAGGCTGCATTAGTAGGGAACCACCCATATACAATGTGGCCCCATATAAGAACATCTTTCTGATCACTATCAAAGGGTACATGAATTCATACAACTTCAGTCATTAGCCGTTCATTCAAAAGCCTTAGATCCCATTTTCTATTGACATCTATGTTGCTACTGACCGGCCTAAATTGCACGTCCAAAAGGAGTGGATTCAGAGTAGTCAGACTTTTAAAGAGATAACCTGACTCTCCGCCCCCCGCAATGATAAACAGGATCCGATGTAGCGATCGGGGTCGAACACAGGGACAAGGTTGGTAGTGTTAAGCACGTAGAATCTATCACTTGTATACTCCAGCCGAAGAGGGAATATAAAAGGTGTTATCTAAGGAATGGTGGAATGCGAACTAAAGTAGTTCAAAAGAAACAAGAACAACAAGAACAAAAGAAACAAAAAAAATAAGATGAAACAAGTAAATAGGAGGAACCCCGGGTTGGGGTTCACCTACTAAAGCATCTCACCAACATGCAACATCATCTCTCTCTCTCTCTCGTATACTCTTACCAAGATTACAAGCAACCATCAAAAGCATCCATTCCACTCTCTCTCAAGATGAGGAAGAATCTTAGTCTAAGGGTAGCCTCTCTCTCGAGATGACCACACATAAACTTCGCAACATAACATATGGTTTTAAAGCCCTAGAATTCCAACACTCTCGTGCATTCATACTACTCCATGACATGTGATAAAAGCGATATTACTCTCTCAAGATATCAACAATCAAACCTAACAAGATGGTAGCTAAGCATACAAGTGAAGCATTAAAATAGGTGCACAGAGATAATCTTGATCAAAATATGTATATTCAACAGAAAGAGATAATATACATGTTGGGAGAGCCTTAGTGGCTACTCCCAACCCAAGTTAAGGTGTTTAGCCGTTCATGCTTGTGGACAACATAACGACGTTACAAAAATATAGATCCATGAAATGCCCACAAAGAGAGGAGGGAAGTACAACATGATGGAATGATAGATTTAGAAAGGAGAGATGTGATACGACACAATACTTCTTTAGATCCAGATCTATCATGTGGATGACGTGGACGGTCTTCTTCTCTCAAAGAAGGGGTCTTCAATCTTCTCTCTCCTCAACTTCCACCTTTGGAGATCCAAGACTAATGGATGGGATGGTTTGGGACGAATCTGGAACGCAGCATCACTTCGTGGTCCTTGAGATCTGATATATGATATGATGATTTGACAAGACAGGTGAGTGTGCTATTTATAGGCACATTCCACTGACTTAAGCATGGACCGTGGTCGCGATCTTAGTTAAGTGATGGTGAGACTGCGTTCGTGATCTGTGCTTTATTCATCTTTCATCACGGTTGAACTTAGTCGTGGCCTGGTGATAACCGCAGTTGAGGTCTGCTTGTGGGTTGCATCCGGGCGGTCGAGGTCGAGGTCTTTCAGCTCGATCGCGGTTTGCAAGAGCTCGTCAGTGACTGCGGTTTCCAAGCTGACCGCGGTCCTTCTTGATCATGGTCTTTCTTAATCGCGGTCTGTCTTGATCGCGGTTTGTCTTTGAGGCACTTGTTCTGATCGTGACCATCCATGAGGTCGCAGTTGAGCGATAACTGCGGTCTATAAACTAGTCGCGATCGCTCCTGTCATATGATAATCATGATCTCTAGGAAACTCTGGAACCACGATCGCGATTTAGGTACAAGTGGACCACAGTTGCAGTCTTGATCCGCAATCTGGATTGTGAATATACTTGAAACCATGTAAGTGAGGCTTTAGTCAAAAAGATAGAAAAATTATGTGAAAAGCTAACAAAAGATATACTAAAAGTGGGTAAAATATATACAGAAAGTACGTAAAATAGAGTGTTATCAACTCCCCCAAACATAGAATCAAGCCTGTCCCCAGGCTAAGTGTAGGTTCAAGAACTCATAGAGAGAATGAACAATCTTAGAGGACAACACTATAACACGACTGAAATATCTCATTCTTACATTAAGTCTGTTGTTGCATGTTTCCAAACCCTTAGGTCTCATTCCTCCCCCTCAAATGGAGTTGTGTAACTTCATTTCCCTGTCATTACCTTCAATTGTAAAAGGTTCCTCCTTCTCAACTTATCACCCCTTCCCTTAGGTAATGACCGTACTAATTCCCGATCTTTTTCAAGGGGTAGCTTTCACACCAATTCCTTATTCTTCAGTTGACCCTATGCCAATGTGTTCATGTAGGCTTAAGGCTTTAGATGATTTCCTCTTCCTTCTGAACTCCTCACCCACAACTTTCATAAGAACAGTGTTGCCCTTTTTGGGCTTTTGACTTTAAGTCAGGTGGTTTTGTGAGTTTTCATTCAGGATTGAAGGTGTGTAAGCTTGGCTTCAAGATTCTACTTACGGGCATGACATATCTGCATTCATGAGTGCAACAATATATCGGCCGTGTGGAAACTTTTGGCATCTTTTGGGCACAACTCTCATTATTAGTTTTTCTTTCTTTTTTGGATTTTTACACCTCCTTTCAAGATTGGGTGCGAGGGATTTTACTTGGTCTTCTGGGCAGACAAGCCTCTTTTAGATATGCTTTGAAGAGGGTAGCTGCTTCCCTTTCTATGGAGATAAGGATTTTCTAGTCAAAAGCGTCAGGTGAGGGTGGTTGGTCAGGAGAAAGACTAGGTGAAGTTCTCTAGTCTCTGAGGGTTTCATGAGTTAAGGTCATTGCATATACAACGTCTTATTGCAAGAATGAGGTAAAGCAATATTGCTATGACTGTTGTTTTACTCATATATACATGTATATGTTGCTCATGTATTTCTCTCTTAGAGGGCTGAAACACTACAATCAGAAAATTTAGCAAGAGAGGAGGCGAGCTTTTAAAGTTAAGAGTTAGTTTAGTTCAAAATTTCAAAAATTTCATCAAAATTTTTAGAGGTAAAAAGATGGTAAATGTACCTATGTAGCCCGTTTATGACTCCTCCCCCAAACTTATCCAACACCACGTCTCGGGGTGTCAAAATTTGAGCAAGATGTATAAATGGGCTTTATTTATTTATTTTTGTGGTTGTTGGTGGAGGTCCACTTGGACTCAAGGAGCATGTTTGCGTATATTCCTCTTCGTGCGTGGTATTGTTCATATTGAATGTTTTCCACCTTGAAGCCAATAGTGGCTATGGCTACCATCCAGGATAGACAGAAGAAGCCACACTCATTTGATAGGGGCACCTGCTGGGGGCTCCTATGGCAGAATTGTGTCTTCTTGAAGTCTTTGCCTGTTGAATGGTCGTACCATCTACAATGACTTCGTATCATGTCGACGATAGCCTCAGGGAATGTGTTTGCCTTTTCTTCTGTTGGCGTCTTTGCTGTTGTCATATTAGTCTTCTTATTAAGTGCAAAGGCCGCGTCAGAGCTGTTGTAGAGTACTGCAGTCCTCCTGAGGATGCTGATATGTAGCAAAGTCCAATGATTATCATGAAGAATAGGCAAGAAGATGTGATCTGGTGGGGACATCGCCATACATTGTTGCATCCACTCCTTCTTTCCTGACCTTTTGTCCTTCAGGATGTCATCTACCAGTAAGAAGTATGCCATGTGGGAATTTGGTATGGTGTCACCTAGTATCGCCTGGTAAGATGACATCATACTTATAGAAAGGTATCCTCCTATTTTCAATGTTTCTCGGAGGTCATCTTTTAGCACGCAGATGCCATCTCTCTCGAAGATGACATCTCTCAGAGAATCGTCTTCTTTCAAAGAACTCATAATTATATTTAGTTCTTCCAGGGACAGACTGAAGCAACTCCATATGTCGAAATTCTTGAAAGAAGGTGTAATTTCTCCTGCCGGTCCGTTTGGTCTATCATCACCTAGATGTTCTTCTCTAGCCTCTCCTTCCTCAGGATGTTCTCTTAGAGGTTGATTTTTAGGGACTTCTGCTTTGGTTCTTCATATGACGTGTGTTTTCTAGCTTCTCCAGAGCTTTCATGCCAACCTTCTTTCCATGCTGTAGCCCTGGATGGCTCAGTTAGATCAACCCACATGGTCTTTAGCTGCTCCTTCCAAGAGACCTTTTCAGGTAGGGGGATTTCCATGTGAAGCCTACAAGGTACAACTTCTGTAGTCATTGCCACATCATTGAAGAACTGGCGATCGTAGATGACCTCCATAGTGTACATACCCCACAGTCCATGCATGTCTTCGTTGTTTAAATCCTCCAAGGGGACACCCTTGTTGATGGCCTCCATCATGCGTAGTACTATGAAGGCACAATCCCCTGAACCAACCTCTTCTTGGGGGACTTTCTTATTAATAGAAAAGAGTTTCTAGGACACTTGGAATTTGTTATCTACATCCTTGATAGCTTGTTGTAGGCGCAGTGGTATCTTTAAAGCATCTCTGGCATCCTTCCTCTTGTAGACCAGTGAGGTGCTGTCCAGTTCGACTACACAGTAATTGAGCACTGTTGTTTTCCGCTCATACAGATCAACGACTATCAATGCCCAATGCTTTGTATTCCTTATGGGCAACACCACATGTCTTGTTTCCTTCTGTCAAACTATTGCCTTCAGTTTGGCTACATCTACCTCCTTGTAGTCTTCATTGTAGAGGAGGATGGCTAGATGTGTTGTCCCATTGAATATCGGCTGCGGCTTGTCCAGGTGCAGGAATTCTTCCAGGAGGGTGGCAAAAAGTACCTTGAATAGTCTTTTATGTACTCGTGTCTTCTTCTTGAATATTCCCTGGAAGTGGTCTCTAGACAAACGTCTACCCTTGTTGTTATATAGTATGTCTGACCCGGGTAGATTGTCGCTGATGACATCTGCCAAGATGTGGAGGTCTCTGCATGTGATCCGTGATACCGCAGTCATGTCCATATCTTTTATCTTGCAAGGCAGAGGGAGAGCTTCTCCAAGTGTTTCTACTTCAACTGGTGCAATCCACTCCCTAGCGGGCTCATTTGTGAAAAAGGTTCCCAGCCCGCCATCCTCATCATTGAATGTACCTTCATGTGTCAAGGGTGCCGACGTTTCCTCTATTATCGACATTGGCTTGGCCACTTGTTCAACCACCTTGTGTAATAGTTGTGTGGTGGCCCCAGGTTCGGCTACCTCTAAGGAAGCTTCATCAGCTATGTTGTCTTTGACATGACTCTCCTCAGAAGTTTGCCCTAACTTGGCTTCCACCATCATTTTTAGGGTCACCTCCATCTTCCCATCATTGAGATAGTCGCTATGATCATGATTTGGTTGGAATAGGAGGAACTCGCTACTCTCCTCGAGTCTGCCCCCTACTCAGCTAACATTATGTCGAGCTTTGCCGCTCCCGCTATGCTGAGTTCGGCGACCACCTCTTCACGATGAGCAACAACAATATACTCTTCTAGTGTCATTGTATGCATAGACAGTGAGAACTGAGGCTCTGCTAGCTTCCCACCGTCTTCAGCTACTTCGTCTTGACCTTCTTTTGGATTGTAATTGAGGTCGATCCCCCTTTACAATGTCACATTTTTCTTTGTTTGTTTGTCATTGTGGGAGCTCGATCACTGTGGTGCTCATTTCTCTTTGGCTTAGCTGCAGGTGCTGCCTTTGTGTTGGTACTTCCTTCTTTTGGCATACCCACTCTTGTGCCTGCTTCTCCCACATTGTCATCATTGTTGTCGTCGTGGCTAGCGGGTCTGGCTGAAGAGTGCGTCGGGCTTATTGATCGCTTGGTCTTCCTTTTCTTCCACTGGTTCTCGAGTTCTTCACGTTCCTTATCGAGCTTCCAACGATCTTCTTCTAGTCATTGATGCTCTTCTTCGAGGTTAGCCATAGCCATGTCATAGCCCTGACGCATGTGCTCTTTGTTGGCTCATATGGCATGCCTCTCCTTCTACATGTCTTCCATTTCATCTTTCATTTTCTTTAACGTTCCCATCATCATCCATTGGTTGTTTACAACTTCTTGGAGGAAGTCATGGAGTGCTTTTGTCCTTTCATCAAGGACTTGTACATGCGTCGTTAATCCAGACAAAGAAGAATAAATGATATTATTTATTGTATTGGTTTGATGCATGCGTTCCCACATTGCATCAAACCTTGTACCTAAGGCACCTCTAAAGGAAGGTGCTTGCTGGTGCTGCTGTTACAGCTAATGCTCCATGCACGTCGTTGATGAGCTTGGCACCGTAGGTTGTGGAGGCGGTGGCGGTGGACCTTGTTCTTTCTCCTTTGGCTCTTTTAGTGGGTCCACCTTCGCTCCACTTATTCTCGTATCCGATATGGCCTGAGAGCCTTGTCCTTCTGGCTCTGCCTCTGGTTTGTATTCGGGTTGTGGGTCGACTGCTAAGGCCTTCTCTTTCTCCACATGTGGCTCCATAATAGTCGCTTCTTTGTGTGGCTCAAGAGGTGTGGGTTTTGGAATTCCCATTGGTACTTCTGGAGTTGGAGCTGTGGGGGTGGGTTGTTCTGTGGTTTTCTCCCTCACAGTTGGCAGAGCAGTTGTTTCTACTGTCTTCTTTTTCTCTACTACCAATTTCTTCTGCGACTCTGTGCTTTTCTTCTTTTCTAACTCAGCTGGGGCACTGCTTTCTTCAGATGTACTTACTGGGTCTGTATTCATGCTGGCCTGTAGTGCCCCGGAGCACATCTTTTTGATGTCATCCTGTGTTGGTCGTAGCTTGTGGGCGTCATAGAGCGCCATTTCTAGAAGGAGGAGTAGTCTTTTTGACCCTCTTTGTTTGAAGTACAACTTCTCCCCCTTCTCTACCAGAATACCAGTGCTGATAAGGGACTTTATGTCTATTCATTGCTGTCCCTCCATTTCTTTATATCTCTGAACTTATCCTTCTCCCATGAAGTGTTCGACGATCTTTGTTATCTGGCCACCCATACAGTATGCATAATTCCTCTTTGCGTCCCTACCTACTAATGCTGATAAACGGTCGATTAGTATCTTAACGATATTAACCGACTTCCTATTTATCATTGAACAGATCAGGAACATATCTCCCTTGCTAGTTGTCCCTGTTTCTGACCTTGCGTGAATCGTGTGGGCGGTGATTTTCTACATTCTGTGGATAAATCACGATGTAATTAGCGAGGCCTTAAAATTCTTTGAACTGTGCTTGTCCTCCCCAGTTAGCTCTTCCCACATTTCATCGCTTTTATAGGTGATGACTTCTTTCTCACTTGGGGTGGAGGAGCAGGCCTGGGCTTCTTCCTCTATTTCGGTAAATATTCTGTTCAGCCTTGCCTCCGTGACTATGTGGGTCTTGCCCCCTAGCCTCACTTGTAGCTGATAATCCCCACCTACAGCCCTGCGTGTTTCTCTACTGGTAGCGACCTTCTTAATCAAAGATAGGAACTCTGTGGTCAGCTTCTTATAGGATTTCACCTCTCATATGCATAAGGCGCGTAGGTTTGCACCTTTCAGGAATTTCACCATCTTCTCGTAGATTCCCATCTTTTTGAAATCTTCTACATCTAGGTAACGAGTAGGGTAGAACTCCTTGTTTTGGTACATCCATTCATAGGTAGACTGGTGCACGACATTCTTTGGGCACAAATTGGGGTTCTCCAGATTGTGCAGATATCTCCCCCACGACCTCCTTAGCTTTGCTTGCCCCCTCCTTATTTGATTTTTCGGCATCTACTGGCTGTGCCTTTTTGCTGCCCTTGGTTTCCTTGGGTGTAGCTTTTCTTTTCTTTCCTTGTACTAGACTTTTTGACTCTCCTGGTTGGTACTCAGAGGTCTTAGTATGCCCAATCTATTCTATTTCTTATGGGGATTTCTCCTATGGCATCTCCCCCAATATCCGTTGATATTGTTCCAACCTTAGCTGTATCTCAACATGTTTGGGAACTGGTAGAGAAGTATCACTCTTCAGTGTTGCTGTTAGGTCGTTTACTATCTTCTCTACTTCTTTCAGGGAAGTAGCCTTCTGGTACAGGGGGTCGCTGTTGCTTGGAGAAGACATTCTGCAAAATTTTCAATGAATTAGTATCTAGTTGATTTTAACAAGATTTACCATTATTGCAATTATCTGGGGAAGGTATTTCTTGCACATGGTAGATGTTTAGTAAATTATTAAATGTCATGTTCAAGAGTGTGCATAGAGACCGTGGTCATGGTTTTGTTGGTAACTCATATGACACCGCGGTCGTGATCTCTAAAAGAGATTGTGGTCACGATGTAATGACAAGGGATCGCGGTCGTGGTTTCTTGAATAAGGACCGCGGTCGCGGTCATGGGTGCGGTCGCGGTCTTCTTTCTTGTTATGGTCAGGTCGTGGTTCAGGGGACCGCGACCCAGAGTAGCATTCTTCTACACCACAACTCGCGGTGGAATTGGTAGTTGGAGTGAACACTGTGACCGGTGTTAGGGTTTACGTGCACACCATGGTCATGGTTGTAGAGGTGATGACTGCGAGCCACGACCTTTCTTCTTCCGATTGTTCCAATTCCTCTCTCTGTCTGATGATCTGTTCTTCATTTTTGCTGGCAGTAGTTGTCCCATTATTAATGTTTTAGGGTTTTTATTTGTTAATTGCAATTGCCTCCATAAGGCAGTTAGGGTAAAAGGGAAACCTAGGCAATCCGTCAATGGGGTGACTTACGGCCATCGAGAGGTAAAACATGAAGAATCGGCTCAGGTGACAGATTAAATCGGAGGCGACCATGTGATTCATCGATTTAGAAGTGCAAAAAGTGTTTTCCTATTACCTTTTCGATGATTGTGATAGCGGAATCAAACACGGTGTGGAATCGAACACGGCTTCGCCACATCGGCAGGTTGTCAATTGCTGTTAGAGTGGAGGTTAGGGTTTATCTTAGACTTGGGAAAGCTAGGAGTGAAAAGAGTCTAAGATGCTAGGGTTTAAGGATATATATACTAATGTAACAACGACCAAACAATCAAAGGGGGGGGGGTGGAAAACTGCGGTCGCGGTGATCATAAGAAACAACCGCGGTCGCAGTATGCTGTGAAGCACAACCACGGTCACGGTTCTCTGCTAAATCAAAGACGACCTCAGGTCACGGTCAAGGTTCCTAGTAGCATGTACTGTGGGTCGTGATCTTGTGTGATGCAAGTGCTATACCGTGACTGTGGTCCAGACCATGATCAGATCAAAACAAAGGTCATTTTCTTAGGTAAATCATGAAATACTCAAAAGAATATGGACATGTACATCACTTAAAAGGGAAGGAAACTAAATAAAGCAAATAAGTAAGAGAAAACAAAGCTTAAGAAAAAGGGTAAAAACTTGGGTTGCCTCTCAAGAAGCGCTTGCTTTAAAGTCTCTTAGCTAGACTACATAAATCTTCACTCCTTGGGTCCTATAGTTGGATGTGGCAACTCTTGATTCCTTTCCTCATTTGGCTGAGCTGGTTCCTCCAAATTGATCTCAGATCTTCTCATAAAGGCTTCATCTTCGTAAAATCTTTTTACCCTATGGCCATTGACCTTGAAGATTCTAGTCTTCTCTCCTTGAATTTCCATCATTCCTGATGGATAAATTTTTACCACAGAGAATGGGCCTGACCATCTTGTTCTAAGCTTCCCAGGGAAGAGCCTAATGCTAGAATTAAAGAGAAGTACTTTTTCTCCTTCACGAACATCCTTGTTCTTTATGTGGGCATCATGCCACACCTTAGTTCTTTGTTTGTAGATACTCGCATTCTCGTAGGCATGTAATCTTAGTTCCTCGAGCTCCTGTAGCTGCAGAATTTTTTTTGACCTACCTTTTCCAGGTTCATATTCAGAAACTTGATCGCCCAAAGGGCCATATGTTTGAGCTCCATAGGTAAATGGCATGACTTGCCATAGATTAATCTGTATGGCGTTGTGCCTATAGTGTCTTAAAATATATCCTATAGGCTCATAGAGCATTGTCAAGCTTCATAGGCCTGTCCTATCGAGTGCGGCTAACAATCTTTTCTAAAATATGCTTAATCTGCCTATTAGATACCTCTACTTGTCCAGAGGTTTGAGGGTGATAGGGTGTAGCAACTTTGTGCTTTACCCCATACTTATTTAGTAGTGCCTCAAACTGCTTCTCTCCAAAATGTGATCCCCCATCGCTTATCATGGTGCGAGGCACTCCGAAGCGTGGAAAAATGGTTTTCTCAAATAGCTTAGTCATAGATTTCGAGTCGCAGGTTTGGGTAGATACAACCTCTACCCATTTTGACACGTAGTCAATAACCACTAAAATGTACTAATAACCTTTTGATGAGGGGAAAGGACCCATGTAGTCTATCCCCCAAACATCAAAGATTTGTACTTCTACCCAGTCGGCCATATGCATCTCACTCATCTTACTAATATTTCCAGTTAGTTGGCATTCCTTGCAAGCTTTTACAAAAGATGTTGTGTCTTTGAACATGAAGGGCCAGTAAAACCCTGACTGAAGAGCTTTTTCAACTATTCCTTTCTCTACTATGATGCCCTCCATACGGTGAAGAGTGGCATTCTCTCAAGATCAGTGGGACTTCCTCCTCTGGTATACATCTTCTGTACAAACTGTCAAAACATCTCTTAAATAGCAGCGGGTCATCCCAATAATAGTTTTTGACTTTGGAGAAGGGCTTCTTTTTCAGATTGTAGGTTATATCTGGCAGAAGCTGGCCACAATCCAGATAGTTACAGATATCTACAAACCACAACAGACTTGGCTCGTCGAACTGAACCATTAACAGAGCTTCATCAACATAATTGTCATTTACGGGCAACTAATTTTCCTCATCACAAACTATTATGGACAGGTGATTAGAGACCACATTCTCTTTTTCTTTTTTATCAATTATCTCATGGTCAAACTCTTGTAGTAGTAGGGCCCACCTCAGTAGTCTTGGCTTTGTGTCCTTCTTTTGCATCAGATAGCGTATGGCCCCATGGTTAGTATAGACCTTTACCTTAGCCCCTATAAGATATGAGCTGAATTTTCCGAATGCGAAGACAATCACTAACATCTCCTTCTCGATAGTAGTGTAGTTCACTTGGGCTTTGTCCAGCGTACGATTGGCATAACATATTACATGGTACTTTCGGTCTTTCTTTTGCCCTAGGACTGCACCTATGGCATAGTCACTTGCGTTGCACATTATATCAAAAGGTAGCTCCCAGTCTGGAGCTTGCAAGATCGGTGCAGAGGTTAATGCCTCTTTTAGGGTCTCGAAAGCTTTTAAACACTTATCATCGAACTCAAATACTGCGTCCTTAATTAGAAAATTTGAAAGGGGCTTCAATATCTTCGAGAAGTCCTTAATGAACCTCATGTAATATCCAACATGACCCAGAAAACTCCTTAATCCTGTCACTAACATTGGTAGTGGGAGTTTGGATATGGCCTCGATCTTGCTAAGATCCACCTCAATACCTTTCTTGGAGATCTTGTGCCCTAGGATGATTCCACTTTGAACCATAAAGTGGCATTTTCCCAGTTCAGGACCAAATGTTTCTCTTCGCATCTTTACAGAACCAGGGACAAATTTCTTAGGCAAGCATCAAAATCTTTTCCATAAATAGAGAAGTCACCCATAAACACTTCAACTATATCTTCTAAGAAGTCAGAAAACATGGAGATCATGCAACGCTGGAAGGTTGCAGGAGCATTACATAAGGCAAATGGCATTCTTCTGAAGGCGTACATGCCATAGATACATGTAAACATCATTTTTTCCTGATTGTCTGGGTGTATCGGGACTTGGTAGAATCCAAAATATCCATCTAAGAAGCAGAAGTAATCATGGTGGGAAAGTATTTCAAGAACTTGATCAATAAATGGTAAGGGAAAATGGTCTTTCTTTGTGGCCGAATTTAGCTTTCTATGATCAATACACATTCTCCATCCTGTGTCCGTTCTGGTGGCGACTTCGTCACCATTATCTCCCTTCACCACAATCATTCCACCTTTCTTGGGTACTACATGAATGAGGCTTACCCAATTGCTATTGCTTATTGGGTAGATGATTCCCACATCATGTAGTTTTAATATCTCCTTCTTGACAACTTCCTTCAACATTTGGTTCAATTTCCTTTGGGGTTATACCAAAGGTCTTTCCGAATCTTCTAGGTTAATTATGTGCATGCACAGGGCCGTGTTTAGTCCCTTGATGTCCTCTACAGAATATCCAATTGCTCCTCTGTGCTCCTTCAATTCTTCTAGTAGTTTTTCTTGTTGTTCTTTGGTGGGGTTAGCGTTGATGATGACTGGGTTCCTCCCTTTGTCATCTAGGAACTCATACTTCAGCCCTTTTGGTAATGGCTTTAGTTCTGGCTTTGGCTTCGGAGTTTCCGACTCTTCGGTTGATGGTTCCAAAGAAGCATACATTACTGTTTCTATTACCTCTTCTTCATCACAAAGACTCTCTTCACCTTGGTTAAGGTAGTCTAGAATTTCGACCACTTCAGGGTCTTCTGTCAAAGGATTCAGGTTATTCAAGGCTCTCATGAGCGGGTCCACAATGACTTTCTCTTCTTGAATTTCTTCACAATACTGGTTGTAGCTATCCATGAAGTAGTCTGACTTAGAAATAGCTAGCCCTTTCATAGTATCCTTTACCTTAATGTCTATGTGGTCACTCCCAACTTGGAGGGTTATCACGCCTTTTGCGACATCTATCAAGGCTCTTCCAATGGCTAGAAAAGGTCGTCCAAAGATTATCAGACACTTAGGGTCCTCCACAATATCTATTACAACAATATCACAGGGTATGAAGAACCGTCCCACATAGATTGGAACGTCTTCCACTATACCCACTGGTCTCTTGAAAGTATGATCGGATAGCTCAATTCTCATACTTGTCTTGACCATGTCGGTCAATCCAAGTCTCTGTGCAAGGCTTAGAGGCATCAGACTTATGTTGGATCCCAAGTCTTCCAGTCCCTTTCTTTCGACATTGTCTCCAACACAAAAGGGGATGTCAAAGGCCCCTAGGTCTTTCTTCTTTATAGGTAGTTCAACTTGAACAAATGCACTGGACATGTTCACCAAATGCACCATTTTAATTTGACTTCCTCTCATTCTCCTTGTAATTAGGTCCTTGAAAAACTTAGCGTAAGTTGGCATCTCCTCTAGAGCATCCAGAAACGGGACATCTATATGGAGTTTCTTCACGGCTTCCATGCACTTTTTATATCTCTTCTTCAGGTGGGCCTTGATAAGCTTGTATGGAAAAGAGATTCTCGGTGCATATGGGCTTTTCTTCATAAAGATTTCTTCTACAGGATCAGGGTTCCTAGCTCCACCACTTTCCTCATGGCGCTCTTCAGTAGGCCCCTCCTTGTCAACAAATTTTTCAGAAGAAACTTCCTTCTCCTATTGTGGTTCTTCAACTTTTTCTTCTTCTTTGTCATTTCCTATTCCAGAATTGATCAAAGTTCTCCTTGATCGGAGGATTGTCATTTTTGCACTCTCGGTGTTTGATGGGATCTTTCCTGAGGGGTTCTTTACTAGCTCACCCAACTGTGCGAGCTGTTGGTCTATCTGGAGTTGATGCGTTTGCATATCTACCATTTGGACTTGCATCGTAGTCAGGACGCCAGAGTTGGCTAGGGCACTTTGTGCTAGCTGATCATTCACGGTAGCCTACCTCTTGGAAAAATTGAACAATTGAGCCACCAAGTCAAGTTGGATGTTATCTTTTGCCTAACCTTATCCTTGACCTTGGCCTTGACTCGACCCTTGATTGGGTCATGCTCCTTGACAAGTTTGGTTTCTGCCTTGCGCTGAGTAGTTATTCTTGTTTGTCTGGTAATTGGTTGTTCTAGTATACTGTTTTTGTCCGCTCCTCTTCTCAAATCCTGGCAGTGGCTTTTGCAAATTTCCCAACTGGTGCGAATTCTCAGCCGCATCCTTATTCCCATAGCTAAAACTAGGGTGATCTGGCCTCTTGAAGTTTGCATAGGAAACATTATGCGTCGACACCTCTTCGCTTTTACTATCTTCACTTTCTTCAGGTCTAGTGTAAATGCAGTTATCGACTCCGTGTCCTCCTTCACCACAGGTGACACACTTCATCACCTTCTTGGTGTGTTTCTTTCCTTTTCCTCCAGTGTCCTTCAGTTGTTTAACATCAATCCCTATCTTCTGGATTTGGGCGGTTATAGTTTCTAAGGCTATGGCCTCCATGGATGCTTCTTCAGAACCAATCTTCTTTGACGTGCCTCTATCATTCCTTTCGTAGTCAACTCCTGCTTGGAGCGCAAACATATTCTCTATAATCTTCATAGTTCTGTTTGGCTTTTCCCCCAAGAAGTCACTGCCTGCGGCAACATTCAGAGAATTCCTCTCTATGTGGGTCAGTCCATTATAGAATGTGGTTACAAGGAACCCCTTATGATAGTTGTAGTGTGGGTAGTCTCTTAAGTATTCTTGAAAACTTTCCCACACCTCGTGCAGGTTCTCCCCTGGCTTTTGTGCAAAAGAGGTGATCTTCTGCATGTTATAGATGGTCCTCTCAGTAGGATAAAACTTGGTGACAAAGGCATCCACAAGGGGTCTCCACCCATCTATAGACTGGTGGGGGAGATTCAGATACCAAGAGAGAGCCTTGTCTTCCAAAGAGAAATTAAAATGATTGCAATAGATTACTTCTTGTGGGACACCCCTCATATTAATGGTATCACATATGTTCTTGAAAGCATCAAGATGGTGGTACAGGTTTTCCCTAGGGTTCCCTCGAAAAGGCTTGTTCTGGATCATGGATATAATGACTAGTTTTAGCTCAAAGTTTGATGCATTGAAGTTCGGTACAACAATCGAACATCTTGACTCATTGGCCCTTGTTGCCACCAACTCACGAAGGGTCTTCCCTTCCTCATCGTCCTCGTTATCGCTGTTCCTGCGGTTGCGCTAATGGTTGTTATGGTTTCTTCTGTGCCTGCGGTGATGGCGACGTTCCTCGTAGTGACGATCTTCCTCACGACGATCATCTTCATGTCACTCTTCTTCTCGTTCTTCATACTAATGACTATCGTCATAACGACAATCTCTATCTTCATCCATTCCTAGTGGAGGTGGGTTGTGTGCATTCTTTGCATTTCATTTGTCTCCTAAGAGGGTAACGTCCACGTGAGGCGGCATGGCGAAAAGGAGTAAAGTTGAACGAGTTGCTTCTGCCTGGGTGCCTGAATAGATCATACAGTCAAGTTAGAAAATTGAACTAGTCCAAACGAACTATTCTACATAAACTCAGGTTAACAAACTTAAAATAACTGTGCTATCAAGCTTATTGCTAAGCTTGAGGCACGAGAGTATAGTAAATGGACTCAGGTTCTTAACAGTGCCGCTTTGCCTTATCCCCGGCAATGGCGCCAAAACGTTGACCGGCCTAAATCGTACATCTAAAAAGAGTGGATTCAGAGTAGTCAGACTTTTAAAGAGATAACCCGACTCTTAGGCCCCCACAATGATAAATGGGGTCCAATGTAGCGATCGAGGTCAAACACATGGACAAGGTTGGTAGTGTTAAGCATGCAGAATCTAGCACTCATATACTCCATACAAAGAGGGAATATAAAAGGTGTTCCTTAAGGAACGGTAGCACATGAACTAAAGTAGTTCAAAAGAAACAAGCACAACAAGAACAAAAGAAACAAAAGAAATAAGATGAAACAAGTAAATGGGAGGAAACCCGGGTTGGGGTTCACCTACTAAAGAATCTCACCAACATGCAACATAATCTCTCTCTCTCTCTCTTGCATACTCTTACCAAGATTACAAGCAACCATCAAAAGTGTCCATTCCACTCTCTCTCAAGATGAGGAAGGATCTTAGTCTAAGGGTAGCCTCTCTCTCAAGATGACCACACATAAACTTTGCAACATAACATATGGTTTTAAAGCCTTAGCATTCCAACACTCTTGTGCATTCATACTACTCCATGACACGTGATAAAAGTGATATTACTCTCTCAATATATCAACAATAAAACATCACAAGATGGTAGCTAAGCAGACAAGTGAAGCATTAAAATAGGTGCATGGAGATAATCTTGATAAGAATATGTATATTTAATAGAAAGAGACAATATACATGTTGGGAGAGCCTTAGTGGCTACTCCCAACCCAAGTTAAGGTGTTTAGCTACTCATGCTTGCAGACAACATAACATCATTACAGAAAGATAGATCCATGAGATGCCCACGAAGAGAGGAGGGAAGTATAGCATGATGGAATGATAGATCTAGAAAGGAAGAGACGTGATATGACATAATACTTCTTCAGATACAGATCTATCACGTGGATGGCGTGGATGGTCTTCTTCTCTCGAAGAAGGGGTCTCCAATCTTCTCTTTCCTCAGCTTCTACCTTTGGTGATCTAAGACTAATGGATGGGATGGTCTGGGATGAATCTGGAATGCAGCAGCACTTCGTGGTCCTCGGGATCCGATCTATGATTTGATGATTTGACAAGACAGGTGGGTGTGCTATTTATAGGCACATTCCACCGACTTAAGCCTGGACCATGGTCGCGGTCTTGGATAAGTGATGGTGAGACCACGGTCGCAGTATGTGCTTTATTCATCTTTCACCGCGGTTGAGCTTGGTCGCGGCCTGGTGATAACTGCGGTCGAGGTCTGCTTGTGGGTTGCATCCGGGCAGTTGAGGTCGAGGTCATTCCGCTCGATCACGGTTTGCAAGAGCTCCTCAGTGACTGCGGTTTCCAAGCTGACCGTAGTCCTTCTTGATCACAACCTTTCTTGATCGTGGTCTGTCTTGATCGCGGTCTATCTGGATCACGGTCTATCTTTGAGGCACATGTTCTGATCGTGACTATCCATGAGGTCATGGTTGAGTGATAACTGCGGTCTATAAACTGGCTGTGGTCCCTCCTTGTCCTCTGATGATCACGATCTCTAGGGAACCCTGGAACCACGATCGTGGTTGAGGTACAAGTGGACCGCAGTCACGGTCTTGATCCGCGATCTGGATTGTGAATATACCTCAAACCATGTAAGTGAGGCTTTATTCAAAAAGATAGAAAAATTATGTGAAAAACTAACAAAATATATACTAAAAGTGGTGTAAAATATATACAAAAAGTATGTAAAATAGAGTGTTATCAGCTACTGACTTGCAAGTCCATAAGCTCAACCAAAAATGGTTTTGTCATGCAATATTTGGGGAGGAGGCCCGATTTCACCCAACAACCATTCCATATGTTAATGGTGTGTCCACTCAGAGGAAGGATCATGGAGTTGTCCTGTATAAAGTTTTTTCCTGCAAAGGTGACTCTTTCCATTCTAGAAATTGCTACCGAGCTCGAGTCATTGAAATGATTAAAATTTTTGGAGATACCTTTGAACCACATATAATCTCTCTCATTCACTGAATCCTAGGTGTTCTTCATAATAAGCACCTCATTCCATAGAGTGTCATCTTTCTACTGCCACCCAAGGTTAGTGGAATCTTAGTTTTCTCTAAGGTTTGGTGGGTGGGAGGATGGAAGGTGAAAAGTTCGGGGTTGTTTCTTTTCATAAAGATTCTTATCTTGCCCTACTTTAGCCTTCATTTTAATGGTAGTTCTTTTTTCCTTTAATTATGTTTCTTGGTTTGGTATAACTATTAGGTAGAAACCATCTAAGGGGTGCCTTCATTAAGTAATAATTAGGTAGTAAACATATAAGGGGTGCCTTCATCAAGCAAATGGGACTCACTTAACATGAAATTGTTTTCTTATATGGATTCCACACTTTTGTTAGTAGCACATTGCAATATGACGTTTCAATTGATTTTTCATGTATCCTCATCAACTTCATTACCAACATCAAGGAATTTATAATGTTCTAGGGACATACCCACAAGGAAGGTTCTAGATATGAGGGCCATGTACCACCAACCCTCTCATATTTGATAAATCCTACTCCAAGCAAGTTGGGAAAAAACAAAACAAAATACTATTTGTGTCGAGTCAGCACAACAGAAAGAACAATGAGCAAAACATACATAGTGAAAAGAAGAATAACAATTTGCACAAATAATGAACACATGATTTATGTGGTTTGGTCTATACAACCTATTCCATAAGAAGAGAAGAGAATTTCACTACTGCAAGAAGATTACAAAGGAGAGGTACTCCCAAAAGAGAGAGAAACCGAAAACCGTTAGAATGTTACACTCAAAGAAGAGAGAGAACTCTCCTTCGTACAACTCTATACATTGGTACTTTTTAGTATAATAAAATCCCATGCCCAAGGGTCATATTTATAGGCTCCATGCCATAAGGCTTCAACTAAGAATTATACAATCATAATATGAGTTTAGAACACAATAGGAATCTGAGTTGCATGTAGATAGAGCCATCTCCAACTCTAAATAGGAATATTAATCAAAACCCAAGTAGGAGTAAAGGTTGGACTCAAACCAAGGCAAGACCCAAACTATGACTACCTCACCATGTAGGATTAAGATTAGGACTAGGAGTATTTTAGGCATAACAAATATCCTCCTTGAGTCAAAGTCAACATCTTGCAGGAAAAATAACAAACTTCTTCTCCTCCATCCTATACGAGCATCACTATCAGATGTGAAGGCTAACCAAGACTTGAACTTGGAAACTGGTAATGATTTGTCATCATATCAACAAGATTATCTTCGCTTATGACCTTCTTATCAATAGAAGTCTTGATAAGCTCCCAAATATGATTTTTATGAAGAGGTTCCATCTCTTCATTCATAGCAGCTACCCACATAGAAAAATCTGGAGACACGACAACTTCAAGTAAGTAGGTGGCTCACCAACATTGCTGGTCTCCTTGGTAGTGGCTAAAGCATAATTAACAATAAATTTTGATGTCTTTATGGTGACCTAATCTGTCTTCTTTCTCTTCCATGAGAAAGACTATAGGGTTGTTCATCAAGTACCTTATTTTCAACATTATCCTAGGTATCTTGATGAATTGCAATAGGAGGTATCAAACTGCCATGTAGTGATGACAACACATCATCAATCTCTAGCTCCACCTACTTGGTGAGATTAGGAGAAGGACGTGTATCAAAATTAGTAACATAATCATTTTTCTTTGAGAGCATACCAGATACATCAAAGGTACCATTCCTTTCAATTAATAATTTTGGATACTTAGGACCCAGACACCAAAATCTGTACCCTTTTACACCATATTCACAAAAGTTTAACTTGCCAATAGTACTTCTGTTAAATAGTCCTCTCTTTCTTAGGATAGTAAGGCCTTTCTCGCTCATGTGTCGAAGTCTCATATTCCAGAGCTTGGTGGTGTCCAGATAAGAATTGGATGAATAACATGAAGAAAAAACAAGTGTCCCAATGATAATTTCACCAATAAGTCAATATATATTTCCAATTTCTCTTTGACTCTTGATAACAACAATTTCAACTTTGTACACAAACATGATTCCATCTTTAGTAGCATGCGGAAAACATTTTTCTTCAAGTGTGCTCAAAGAGATGAGGTTTTTAGGAAGACCTTGAACACGATGGACATTCGAGATGGTTCTAATAGCACCATCAAACATCTTAATGTGGACATGTCCAATTCCAGTAGTCTTGCAGGTAGAATCATCTGCCATAATAACAAATCCGCTTTCAACTCACTATATGTGGAGAACCAATCCCTTTCTAGGACAAATGTGAAAGGAACAACTAGAGTCAAGAATCCATGAATTCTGGTATCTTGAAGTATAGGATGACATGAGAACAAAATTATCATATTCTTGTACAACATTGACACCACCAAATTGTTCTTGAAGATTGTTGTGTTCACGTCTCTTCTTATTCTACAACTTGAAGTATTCTTCAATTGTATGGCCCTTCTTTTTGTAGTATTCACATGACTTATTTTATATTTGGTCTGGACATAGATTGATTGTATTCTTCATTATTTCCTTTTTCTTTTAGCAGAGCCCTTAGATTGAGAGCCTCTAGTTGGCTGCCATTAGAAGAAACAACCACTTCCTTGTCCATCAGACATTTAGACATGAGAGAATACATTACATGTTCGAGCATGATGGAGTCTTTGCCATAGATGATAGTCTCACAAAATTGCTTATAAGAAGGGGGAAGAGATCATAAATGAATCAAGGATTTATCTTAATCTTCCACGTTGATGTCAATATTTTTCAAATCCGTAATGATATCAATATGATCACGAATAGATGTACCTTCAGCCATGGACCGTAGATATAGATGTTACATATGATTCATTTTTGTTTGGAGAGTCTTTGTCATGTAGAGAGATTCCAGATTTTGCCACAAGTTTGAAGCGGTCTTCTCTTTAGTGATTACACCAAGAACCATCCATGAAAGTGACAATTGGATGGTAGTTAGGGCTTTCTCATCCATCTCTTGCTTCTACTCTACAGTTAAGGAAGCTGGTATATTATTCACTCCTAGCATTACTTTAGCAATGCCCCGTTGCATTAATAGGCCTCGCATCTTGATCTATCATAACGTGAAGTTGATTGTAAAGACAAACTTCTTGATGTTGTACTTGCTTGTCATTGTTGTTGATCACCAAAATCTAATACCAATTTATTGAGTCAACCCAGCGGAAAGAACAATGAGTAATATGTACACATTGAGAAGAAGGATAACAATCTACACAAACAATGAACATATGATTTACGTGGTTTGGTATAGATGACCTACTCGATGGAGGAAGAAGAGAATTTCACCACTATAAGAAGATTAATAAAGAGAGATACTCCAAAAAGAGTGAGAACCCAAAAACCTTTAGAAGGTTACACCCAAAGAAGAGAGATAACTCTCTTCAATACAACTCTTTTTAGAAAAAATATGACAATAGATAGACAATAGAAACAAAATTTTTATCTGCCATATTCTCCTATAACAGACGATCGTGTTAATAACTATGTAATGGGAAAGATGGTTTACAAGGTCATATCTAGGCATAGAGCAAGTCCAACGAGTATATCCTTGTTGCATTATGCATTTTTCTTCAAGTCACACTCGGATGAAATCAACAATAGTTCCTAGTTGATCACCACAGACAACAACTTGATCTTGTCCTCCTAACAGGAAAAACTCCTCACCTCTATGGTAGTCCACACAGACCCCCAAGAACTCTATCGCTCTAGTAGAACTGACAAGAAGGAGTTGTCCCCTCTCTTTGGTGTACTAGCACCATCTTGCTCTCCCATAATTTTTCTCCCTTAATATCCCTCTCTTTATCAGGTAGGACTTTCTTAGGTCTCTTGGTTACCACAACTAGAGAAGACAAATAGTTTTCAAAGGCAATTGAGTTATTTCTGAGAAGCCCCCAATACCCCTCTATTTATAGGAGTATAGGGTCAGGGTTTCCAGTCTGAGTGGGAGTAGAAGGGATTGGAATTTCATGAATTTTTGCTTCCTTTGAATGAAAAAATGGTCGGTTCACAGGTGAAGCAAGAAGTTGGCATGTGAGCCGATCAGTTAAAACCTTCAATCGGTCGTTTCATCATGTTTCCCAATCGCAATTGTATTGAAAATTATAATCTGATTTAATGCGTAACATGACATTAGCACTAATCCTTGAATCAATCGAATTGATCCACCAACTGGTCATTTCACAATGTGAGCCGATAGGTTCATGGATCTAAGCTGATCAGTTCACTTGCTAAACTGATTGGTTCATTGTCTAGAACTACCACAATTGGTTTAACTGACCCGACACACTGAAACAATATGTTCAACACTTGAACTTGTCGGTTCATAGTTCAGTCAATCAATATTCAACCAATACTGTTTAAATTGAATACCTAATAATTTAGTAATCAAGTTTAAACTGTATTCATGAATGAACTCCTATTCCAAGTGTGTCCAATTCGTGAGACCCTATAGGTTCCAAGTTATGTTGGCAGTGAATGTCCATAACTAATTTATGACATCAAAAGTAATGAGTGATATCTAGGAACACATCATTGCTACCCAAGTAATCCAGAAAGTTGGAGAACAACTTCAACCTACAATCTATGATTGGTGTTACCATGATTTTATAATTCCTTTACCACTACTATTCGGATTGAACTCGAGGCATGGAATCATCATCCTCTCAATGTTTGATCCATGTTCCTTGAACTAGACTAGACTGCCTTAGATATATGTGACCTCAATGTCATATATTGACACACAAGTGCATGTACATGCTTTTCTCAATATCACTTATCAAGTGTCTTGGATATCAAACTCTAGTAGGAGGGACAAATTCCATCTACATCACTCACAGTCATTCCCATGTGTCACAATGTACAAGAGCACCGCCTCTATGGTAACCCTTATTCAAGGTCACAATAGATGATCTTAAAATACATCGAACAACATGTGATCAATGAAGTGATTTTAGGTATAATAACCACAATCACCACCTTCACTCTGAGATATGATTATGACCACCAATTATGGTTTCCATTTGTCACTCTCAAGGTCGGCCTATCCGATACAATGTTCTCCAACAAGTATCTATGTGTTTGGTTTGACGTCACATATCATGACTGATGAGATTATGTCATCAGCCAACACACACTCTAGTCTTATGTGTCATTTCTATCTATCATCCTTCTATAATAACATCCAACTAGGGGCATATCAAGAATGTACATACTCTTAGCATCCGTATGATCTCATTGTTTAGGTCATCAACACGAAGACACACAACATTGAGTAATGTCATTTTTTAGACATTGATTATGTTTTATAATTATCTCATAATTGATTGACACAGAATGGATAAAAAAATTCCTTTATTATCAATCAAATCATTTACATGATATTCCATCTCAATCATCATATGATTGGATCACTGGGCATACATACCAATAGACTCCCACTTGCACTTGGAGCCAATCACCAGCAATTGTTATTCTTAGTGATCTAAAGATGTCCATCATGTTTCTTCCATGCAAGTTCTAATCTAACGGTTTAGCAACATTTTCCTTTAGTCAATATACTGCATGTTTCTCATCTCTTCCCTGTATGACACCTCGTATGAGATGGAATTTCCCTAGTATGCTATTTGATTTTCCTCACATAAATAATATCTCCGTTGTTGTCATAGTATTTCTAATGTGTCATAAATGGTTGGAACCTCTTATAAGTTCAGCTATATGAACTTCTAGATCCATACAGTATCCACTACTATGTTCATAACACCAGTATACTCATCTTCTATAGTAGAATTTAAACAATGGTACATAATTTGGAACTTTTCCAACTTACAACTCTCCTTTTAAGATGAAAGACAATTTTATATTACGAGTATTTTAGAATCTTGCTTTGGTGTAACCCTTTATAGCCAACTCTTCTTTATTGCCATAGTCTAGAAACTGATCCTTTAGTGCTTCACAAGTACTAATGGATGCTCTTAATGGTATTCTAATCACCTTCATTGGAATATGACTAAAACATCTTATCATGTCCAATACATACAAGATAATGGGATGAGTACATTATATTGCATACATTATAGATCCAATTGCTAGTGCATATGACATCTTGCTCATGTTTTTCCCATTCTTTACAAGAATTGGAATATAGGGTTCTTAACAGACAAATCCCATGTACCATGGATATATTCTCTATCATTGAATCCTTTATGCTAAACCTATTAAGCATCTTTCTAATATATGTGCTCATATTTAGGTCATGGAAATTTCCATAACATCTCTATAGATCCTATCACATAGATGTTTCACCTAATGCTTTCTAAATAAAGTAATTTCCATGTCAGGTTTCAGTACTTGTAGTATTGGTATGTTATTCCCCATCAATATGTGGAATGTGAATATGCTTCCACTAAATATTTTGTAACCACATGTTTCATCTATTTTATCTTGATTCAATTCACACTCTTTGACTAGCTAAATTGTCAAATCAATAGATTCCAACTCTGAGATGCTTGTTTCAACATCTAAACTAATCATTATAGCTTATAAACTTTATTTGCATTAATGAATGTATAAAACCTTCTGGCTGTGTCATACACACATCCTCTCAAATATTCCTATTAAGGAATGTATTTTTAATCTTCATATGTCAAATCTCATAGTCTTGATAAGCTTCAATACTAAGCATGACAATTGGGGGAGGGATTTCATTATGTTCAACACTTTGAACTGGTTTAAAAGTTTTATGTCCTTTTAGGTTATCCATGTTGGTTTTCTTCTTGAACACCCAACTACATCCTATGGGTTTTACCCTTTAGATGGTACCACCAAGATCATACCTTATTGGTGTACATGGAATCGATAATGGCATCAAGACATTTCTCAGACTCTGGTACCGTAGTAGCTTCTAGATAGGTTGTTGGCTAACAATCTTATGATCAACTCACCGCCTTTCAGATTTATAAGATGTCATAATCTTTTAAGCACATGGAATGTTCTACTAGAACTATGAGTTTTGTGTTACATAAGGAACTTGAGATTCCACAACAATTTGTGATTCTCCTTGTACCTATTGTAACCCTTTTAGGTTCAATGTTTTTCTTGCTTATCTTGAACTTTTCGTGTTCCACTTTTACTCTCACTGATTCCATTGGAACTCAGGTATCTTAATAACAAACACTTTTGTTGTTGGATTGGGATTAAAGATAGTATTCAAAAAATTAACATTGTGTGATTTGTGGATGAACCTTCTCAAAAAACTACTTTCTTATATAAGTTTCAATCTTTAAGACATATCAGGACTTTTTCTCATACCGTATCTTATATGGTGTCTTTCAAACCATTTTACACGGTACATTGGTTTAGTGTGAAGCACGTATCTATAAGGAAATTAGAAGATTAGATTGAATGGTAATCACATTATGACTCATCAGGATGTGATTCCTTCTTTGTGATGCATCATCATGTTTCTGGTACATTTCACCCGTGATACAATATCACAGTATATCCAAAAGGTTCTCAAACTCTTAATGTAAAGTATTTCAACATTGATCATATCAAAGTGTCTTAATAATTTTATCTAAGTTATTTATGTACTTCACTCATGATCTTCTTGAACACTTCACGAGATTAATGTTTATATTTCACTAAATACAAATCACCATATCTACAGAGATTATCAATACATATAATGAGGTACAAATAACTACCTCGAGCATTTATTATAAAAACATATATACATCATTATGTACAAGACCTAATAGAATGCTTATTCTGCCACTACATCTAGTGAGAGGGTTTTGTCACATTCCACATAGATAAGACTTACATGTATCTTATTCGTTCAATAACCAAAAGAGTTTAGATAAACGTCATTATGTATTCTAGATTTGCATTTCATATCTATGTGGTCTAGATGACTATGCTATAGCTATTCCTTGTTTGAGATATCAAGTTATAATCCTTTTGGTATTTACATTATGATTATTTATCTTTGGATCCTTCAAATAAAGATCACAAGACATTTGGGGTGTTTCCATATAAGATAACATCTTTGAAATAAAACATTAACTACAATTTATTCACAATCATCCTTGTCCATACAAAATGCATAAATTAAAATGTTTCTATTATTGTCATAAATCAAATACTAGTTCATTCAACTCTATTACATGTCCTATGGGCTAAGATAAATTCTAAATTTAGACTGAAGCTGCAACAACTCTTGGTTTGAACAATCTATCCTTTCCCTTTCATAAAGGCTTACTTCTTATAAGATCATGGATATTCAAACATAAGTCAGATCTACATCTAGTATCATATACCCAATATGAAGAAGTAATTAGATTTATTTATAATGTATACACCTGAAGTGGAGATCTATATCCCCTCCATCTTCTTCTTTAGTTCCTCCAGGTAGAGAGGGCGATTCCTCTTCCAATGTCAATGCTGGTGATAGTGGTGACAATTGCCTCCCTTATTCCACTCCTCCCTTTGATTTGAGTATTGAAGACTTGGGATTTTAGACATCTTTAGAACTCTTCTTAGCTTTGCCTTTGCCTATAGACTTCCCCTTTAGTTTGCTGATCATCATAACAGACTTGGGTCAGTCTTTCTTCATTTGCGCCTCAGCTGTTCACGACATGCCAAGTAACTCTGTCAACAACTTGTCAAAGTCATTCATGTTGTAGTCCATGAAAAACTGACAATATGACTCTAGTAGATACTGTAGAATCATATCAGAAACCAACTCTTAACCCAAGGGGAATCCCAGTCTAGAAAGGTTCTCCATATACCCAATGAGCTTGAGCACATCAGGACCTAGTAGACTCCCTCTGCCATGTTACATTTGAATAGTGCCTTAGAGACATCATATCTCTCCTACCTTGCCTGATCTTGGAACATGTTCTTAAGATGTGTGGCCATCTCAATAAAATCCATGTTCTCATACTATATTTGCAACTCATAGTTCATAGATCACATCATTAGTCATTTGACATCAAAGGAATCTTCAATGTACTTCTTGTATGCATCCTTGTCAGACTTAGGTGCATTGGGAAGAGGTTCATCTGACTATGGTGTCTCCAGGACATAGAGCTTTCGCTCCTATGTGAGAACAATTCACAACACCCTGAACCCATTATGGAAGTGATTCCCATTTAACTTGTCCTTCTCAAAGACTGATCATAGATAAAAATTGTTGTGTTTTTCCATTTGATTCTACAATAGAAATTTACAATTTTTCTAAAACCATTTTGATTTGATTTGATTTATATAAATTTGACAATGTTTAATTAGGACATTAAAATAATTACCATTCTCATTATTTTGTCCAAATTTATATTCCTCAATTATCAGTTCGGAAGATTGCAATGCTTAAAATTATAATGATCCAAGATCTAAAATAATTGAGTTATTACCGACCAACACTAGTGTCCATAGTCAATCATTAAGGTAGGCAACATTTGCTAATTGCATATTATGCAACTCTTAGATAGATGGTATGACATTGTCATCTTTATGCCTCTAGGTGCTTAATCTCATTAAGGACACTCAATTAAGTCTGACCCAAAAACCAATCCGATAGAAATGCACCCCGCTTGGCAGACCTACTTAACTACCATCCCACTTCTATGAGATTGATAGCACACCACACTTGGTGTAACCACACGTAATCGATCAAGATTTTCATGTGTGTTGCTAATGAAACTCATCTTAAAATTAATATGTTTGAATGAAATATTTTATATCTTTATAAAAATATATACATATACATATCCAATCACCACATACTATAGTATGAATCACATACATGCTATATCCCACAAATGTAAACATGCAATATAAAAACATTAGCTATGGTTATGGCCATACTATTGTAATTCCTTGGAACCATAAGGAATTACTACCACCAAGGTCTAGATCTCATGCAAGAACTTATTGTTGGTGTAGATCTATGCTTGAATCAATCCAGGTTGATCGGTTCAATGCTTAAACCAATCAGCTCGCCTCTTGGCTGGTCAGTCGGTCATCTGAGTGTCTGTCCGGCCTTCATTCCAACCGATATCTGGAAACCTCCAAACAGTCAGTTGGGTGTCCAACCAATCAGTTTGTCAATTTTCTTCTACCCTCCTCAGCCCTCCAAATGGTCCTCTTGTTTTTGAGATGGCTGGTTCTTTCTGGCACTGAGCTTCATCTTCATCATAACAAGAAATTAAAACTATCCAATTGTTATTAAACTTATTATATGTGTAAGGAATGGGACTCGAGAGGGGATCCACTCCCTACTAAATTAAATAAAAAGGTAACATCCCATATATCAAACAATAGTATAATTTTTTTGCAAAGGGATGATAACCAATTTATTCAACATGTATGTACCATGATACCACATGTAGCAGTGAAATACAAAATATCAAACATTACAAAGATTAATATTGTCACTATACTTCACCATGCATGGTGGTACATATGATGAAAACTAACTATAGTAAAAGATTAACTACGGATCATCTAACCACCTCAAGAAAGTCTCCCAAAAGGTTGTGCTAAATTTGATGTGGTTATGTTCCAACTTGGTTATCTTCTTCTTGACCTACACCTGGGGTTGGAAGCGTACCACAACAAGAGGAAAAAAGTAGATACATCAGGAAAACACTGGTATTGTAAGGCCCCTAAACTTGCTTAATGAGTTGAACAAGCTTAATCACCATAATTTAATGCTTAGTGCATCATTAAGTTAATTAAGCACACAAGATGCAATTGGTGCTTTGATCGAGTGCTACAGACTAATTAGCATGATTTCTTGCTTTTAGATTGTAGTGGTTTCCGCACTTGAAACGTTGCAAAAAGAATCATCTAAATCAGACAATCGAGGTGAGAGTTATAGCATTTCCAAGACCTAGGGACCTAAGTTGCAAAATTTCCAATTTTTGGTTTATTAACCCTTTTCTCCCTTTCTTCCTTATCTTATTCATGATCGAATTATAGAGTAACCGCCTAAGCGGCGCTCAGCAGGCCTGATCGGCTGCGACACAGGGGAGCTAGGGTGGGCGTTTCTCAGCCCCTGAGCCCCGTTTTGGTTGCGCCCACCTCTCCTCTACCTTCCCTTCTTCTTCAATCACCCTTTCCCCTCTCATCCTTTGCCCTAGAGGCGCTTATACCAGCTTGGGTGGTGCCTCCGATCTGCAGGAGTAGAAGCAGTGTCGATCGACCTAGCTACAACGTCCAATAGCTAGGAGCGACGCCTTGGAGCCTACAACATTTACTTCTCCTCCTCCACACCCTAGCGGCGCCCAACTGCGCCCCCACCTGCCCCAACCTACAGGAGCAGTCATGGCCGACCAACATAGTTGCAGCACATACATCAACCACTTGAGAGGGAGGGGTGGGGTGTTTCTTGGCCCCATAGCTTCGACCATCGACCAGCTGCACGTTGATGCTCTCCTTCCTCTTCCTTGCTCAACGGTGACGCCCAACCAGCAGGGCAGCGCCCCAGCTAGCTCGAGTAGCAACAGCTGCAGCCATGTCCTTGAGCCACCTCAGGCATGAGGAAGCACTGATGAATGATGTTTTGAACTCATCTTTAAGGTCTAAGCATGAAGCTGTAGCTCCTAGCCAAGTTCAGCCATCAAGCAAGTACGTTTCCAACCTAAGTGTGTGTTAGCAGTAATCTGTTTGCAACAGGTTGAATTCCAAGTTATTCTGAGGTTGAAGACAACCCCTGGATGCAATTCCAGTCAAATTTGGACATCTTTAACCACAGTGAGTAGAATCTCACTCCCAATCACACGATTTGACTCGATAAAATAGACGATTTCAGTTTGATCTGTGTTTGCAGCAGTTAACAGCATATACCCGGGTGCCGGGCAGTGCCGACACCGCTCGATTTCCAAATTTACACGTTTTAATTATTAACACTTGTACGACGCTCATTAGTTGACCAGAAAAATGTTCCATGGTAGAATTTGCTCTAAATCTCTAAAACCCTACCTTTCTTACTCCTTACGTTAAAGATTTGCTCATTTGATGAAGAAAGGTGCTAGATGGACGAATTCATAGCTTATTCTTGGATTTTCTACCCTACCTGCTCGAGATTTCTTCTGTGTGGGGTTTCATCTTCTCATTAGAGGCAAGTTTTATAACTTGCTCCACGTTTATTTCTTACCATAAGCTTTCTAGATCATGTTCTTGCTTAAAAATGATGATCCATGCACTAAAAAGCTATGCTTGACTTGGATTTTGATTTTTATAATGTTCCATGTTCTGATTTTAGTTATATATGAACATGTGAATATGTGTATGTTATTCCTAAGGTATAATGTGACTTGGATCAGGTTGTTTTGACAACCTATGGTGCTAAGCACCTATCAAACAATGGTCAATTTTAGGGTTTAAAGTTGAATTCTTCTATAAACCATGACCCGACGATGGTACCATTGCAACAACCCTATGGTGTTGATAAAAACTGATGGTCATGATCAAAGGTGTCAAATGATGGTGACAACCTATGTTCACCCCCTTAGGTTAGGTTTTGGATCAATTAGAAGTATAATGATCAACCCTTAAGTAGCATATTGATGTTATCAATCAATGATGACATCAGCTTAATATTTGATGTTGATTAATGAATATAGTGTTGATCTAACAACATATGGTAATTTAATGATCACTATTGATGGTGGATTAGGTCTCTAAAACCTATGGTGAGTTAAGAATTGTAGTTATAGAATCAATTAAGTCTTATACCAATGGTTTCTTGGGTCACTTGATGCAATGGTCAGACCTATACTGTAATTGATGGTTTTAACATATGAACTTGACCCAATGGTCAAGATATAATGTTTATTCCTCCATTAAGGTGTAATGATGGCTAATGTAATATGTTTGTCCTAATAATGTGATTTAGATTGTTTCCTTTATATGATCAACTTAAGGAGCTTAATTGTTGACAATGGATGGGTTGTTTTAACTGAATAGTCGATTGTGAGTTTTACCCTACTCTCAATGGAACTTTTTGTGTTGTTAATCAAGGGATTTCTAGGGTTAGATGGTGACTCTTTCTAGAGAACAAATAAAGTACTTCATAGGTGGTTTATCTAAGGTGTTTGCTTATGTAAATAACCAAAGGTCTTACCTTTTAAACATCTAATGGTTTTGGGTGACATTATGGTATATGGTGATATGGGTTGAATGACGATGAAACAAATGGAGGGTTGCCCTTAATAAGTTAGTCTTACCTGTTCACTCAAATGAATAGAAGGGATGATAATCATATTGTGTTGATATGTAACCCTAATGAGGTATATATTGTTATACCTAGCTTTAATATAACTAAATAATGGTAATTGGGTATTAATAGTCCTTCAATGACTAATACAATCATGGAATACTCTATTATTGTTGAAACCCTTGTATGCTATAACTTGATGGTTACACCTTGATTTATGTGTGGGTTCGTACTTGAGAATAGTATGGAATGTGATGGTGATGCTTCACCTTATGCATCCATGATCCAATGGGGGTGCTGTGAGTTAGGGTTTGGGTATGAGTGTTGATTAGTAACATTGATATAATTTATAATGTTGAACCTAACTCTAATGCAATTAGATAAAGATGAGTATTCATGTTCAACATTCTTATATGATAGAATGATGGTAGAATAACCTCCTTACTATGATCATAACCTTGATATGTTAATTGGTGGCTATTATATCTACATGGTTGATACTTTCTTAAGCTAAACGTGTGCATAATGAATATGATGAGAGTTAATCATATCTAGATTCCTTGCATGTTGATGTAATAAAGGAATGTTCTTAATGTTAATATAACCCTGCTATGATTGTTTATGAATATCTCCTAGCTCATTAATGCAATATTGTGTTGATCTGGTGTATTAAATGTTAGTAATGTTGTTGAGCCTTGTTATAAGGCATGCAAAGATAATGATGATCTTGCAGGGAATAATATGATGGTCTTAATGACCCTTTGGGCATGGTTGAGCCCTGAATGAGGTGTGATCCTCTTATGTTGATAAGGGTTGATACCCTGTGATATTGTGAAAAGGATTTATTTCTTATGATAATATGATGACTAGGGTAGTCTTGGGAATGGCAAGTGAATAGTACCATGTGATGATGAGATGAGAAATTATGTTTCATACATTTTATATCTTTTCAAGTTTTGATATTTATATGCTTGCTAAAAGTGAATTAGGGTTTGCATGTCCACTTGTTTGATGCAACCTTAATTCACCCAATTGGCATAACTAATCAAGTACAAGTCTAATCATGTAGTACCCTGTGCCGTAGAACCATCTTCAGTGTCAAAACTTGCTGGATGGTGAAACGAGTATTCCTAAGGGAAACTCGAAGCGCATACTGTTGAGTATGTGGGGGTGGAAGGTTGAGGATATATCCTTGTCATCCACAATGCAGATTGTGGAGGTTGGCTATGGTCATGCCTCATACATATGATGTGATTGAGAACGACTGTGGTCATGTCTTAGTGATTATAACATGATGTGATTAGAGGACAACTGCGGTTGTACCTAAGTGTTTGGGTTTGAATACCCTAGTTTCTAGTGCCGTGACTTGTACCAAGGTCGGACTAGTGGTTTTCAGCTTGACTATATGTGACTATGGTGGCAGCTTTGACTGATATGTCACTGCCTTTTTACTCGTACTGACCAAGGGGAAGAGATATTAGGATACCGACACTCCTAGATCTTGTACGGAACCGAATAGCCCTTCGCAGGGGTCGGTTGGACTTTGAATGGTATGATTCAAATTCCCCAGGGCGTAATAAAAGATGTAAGATATCCATGTAGCATATTTGTTTAGGGTTATACACAACGTTTCGCATTGGATGATAACCCTTGTTTGTTATCTTTACATAAAGATGATGCTTAGTGCAATTAATAGATAGTAGATATACTTATGTTGTGGATATGGTTAAGATTGTAGATGCATAAATACAATATCCATGCTTATGTTGATAACTATACTGCTACTATTGATTATAATCATGATGCCAGATATCTCATGTTGTTAGCTATGCTATGTTATTAGACTTGCTCGTATTCTAGATATGCATATTCTATTGAATTTCTTATGTTATCAACAAGATAAAGGATGATAGTCTGGCTAATGATGATAGTTATTATCTACTCTTTTGTGTATTTTGATAATCATCAGTGCTCCTGAGCTTATTTGTTATATCTGATTAATTTTCTTAACTGTTTAATTACTTAAAAATTTTGTAATCAATAAATGTTTTTGGAGGTTATAACTCTTGTTGGGACTGGGTCTCACCCTTGTGGTTCGCCATATTTTTTTAGGTAATCGAAAGTGATGAAAACAAACATGTGGCAGCAAAGAGGAGCTACAATAATGAATAATTGATAAAGTTGATTAGATGTCTAGTTTGTTCTAGAGTCATCCCTGTACTCTCAGGTCCGGGAAGGAAAAGTTTATATATGGTGTTTCAAACGAATCAAACTTTTGTTAGCATATTAATGCTTGTTTGTGTGTCATGTACAAATATTGTTCTCATGTGTATATATGTTGTGGCTAAGGCAATAGAACAATTTGTATCAAATTCTTAGCATAGTATGGATATAAGAGATGTTGATCTCTCATGCAAATGTTTTTGAGTAAGTGTTGACGTTGAAATCAGTTTTAATTTACCCATATTTTTGGATATGTGATTAATTAATGATTGATTGTGTTTTATGTTTTGAGTAATCTCATTTAGCATGATGGGTCCTGATAGGTTAGTATCATAGCTTTAGGTTCACTGAGTCTATAGGGACACTAGGAATTAGGACTAGGATGATGTCTAAGTTAAGAATATGACACAAAAATATGGTGCATACTGCCTAATCTCAGTATTTGGGTGCCCTGGCCAGGTATTCAATTATTGAAGAAGGGTAAGTATGGAACTCTTAGATTGTTATTTTTATGATTACTCTGATCAAGTAGTCATTTTGAGACAATCTAAAGAGCATAACGAATAAGAAATCATGGTGTGAATATCTCAATACTACCTTAAAGAAGATGAGAATTGCATCATTATCTATCGAAACTTGAATTTTTGGTTAATATAAGAGAATGATACAACACCATGAAATCTAAATCTGAATAAAATAAGGAAAAGATGAGTTCTTGAAGATGTGATTCAAGAAGATAATAAAGTAAAAGACAGATAAGTCTATGCTTATAAAGTGAATCAAGGTATGAAATCCACATAAGTTAGAGAGAACTCCTATAACAAGTACAAAATAAGAAGATGAATGGGAACAATGACAAAGAAATAAGGTGGAATCTGAGTTAATCTCATACCAATCTATGTGTGTAAGAAAGCGTTAATAAAAAATCAGCATGGCATGTGAAAGAAATTAAGGGATATGATCCCTATTTAATGAAGCAAATGCAGAATATGAGTATTTACCTGTTGATTAGTGGTGAAAAACATAATAAAATACGAGAACATACCCAAGTGTGACAAATAGTCATCAAGGACGAAGTAATGAGATATGTTAATCATGATGATACCAAAAATGAAAAAGGTGAAATGATACATAAGAAGTTGTAATATGCATAATGAAAATAGAATTGGTTACCTTTTTGTTAGTGACCCTGAACAATGTTGCTATGATGTGGAAAGTATGTTTCCCTTTGTGTCTTTTCTTTCCAAGGCACAACTTTCAAGTGGACCATTGCCACTTGGTATGTGTTGATTCATTCTAAACATGAGGATGGATATCTTACTATAGAATAAGGTTGTTTGGACTATGGTTCCACGATAATAAAGATTGTGATGATTTTGCTTTTGAGCCTTCCAATAATTAGGAAGACTCCTTTTATATGTCTTGATATTTGTTATGTTGGTAAAAGTAGATGAGATAAGGATGTGAGTTCTTTTTGCGCATGAGGTGGATACCAAGGTAATGAATCCTAGTATCCAAGATGTATCAGTAATATGAGAAATATGTGAAGGTTGGAGATGTTTATTAAATAAACATTCCAAGTATTCTTCTATTATAGAGAGAGAGAGAGAGTTGATAATGATCCTATAAATGTTGTTTATAAGGAAAAACAAAAGTGATTCTATAATGTTGTGTATGGTTCAGTGATAGCTAGGAAAGACCACTATCTAGGATAGATGGTTCATTGGTTAATAAATATGTAATACCATGTTCCTTTAAGATAAACCTATGATAAAATATCAATGCATAAGAGTTCAATTTTTGACATAATTCACATGACCATGATGAGTTTAGAGTTATGTCCTTTAAACTAACCAATGTACCAATAGAATTTATGAACAGGAGGAAGAGAGTGTTCAAGTAATGTATTACAAGTTGTAGCAATCTTTGAATAATGACCTGTCAAAGTATTTCAAATATGATCAATATTTATTCAAAAACGGTAGGGTTGCCGAAGCAGTAACTTCTATGAGAACAAGTTGAATAAGAGTGAGATGGGGTTGATTAAATTTCTTAATGGGATCATGATATGTCTTCTTATGTGGGCATTTTTGTGTTGACCCAAGATGAGATATGTATGAATGATGTACATTACCATGATATGAAAGTAAGCATGTGAAGGTAATAGGATGAGGTGCAAAGGAAGTACCCATCTTTGTTTACCTTGGATTTCGGGGATGAAATCCCTATTAGGGGTTTATAGTTGTAAGGCCCCTAAACTTGCTTAATGAGTTGAACAAGCTTAATCACCATAATTTAATGCTTAGTGCATCATTAAGTTAATTAAGCATACAAGATACAATTGGTGCTTTGATCGAGTGCTATAGTCTAATTAGCATGATTTCTTACTTTGAGATTGTAGTGGATTCCACACTTGAAACGTTGCAAAAAGAATCATCTAAATCAGACAATTGAGGTGAGATTTATAGCATTTCTAAGACCTAGGGACCTAAGTTGCAAATTTTCCAATTTTTAGTTTATTAACCCTTTTCTCCCTTTCTTCCTTATCATCTTCACGATTGAATTACAGAGTAACCGCCTAAGCAGCGCTCAGCAGGCCTGATCGGCTGTGACACATGGGGAGCTAGGGCGGGCGTTTCTTAGCCCCTTAGCCCCGTTTTGGTTGCACCCACCTCTCCTCTACCTTCCCTTCTTCTTCAACCACCATTTCACCTCTCATCCTTTTTACTAGAGGCGCTTATACCATTTTGGGTGGTGCCTCTGATCTGCAAGAGTAGCAGCAATGTCGATCAACCTAGCTGCAGCGTCCAACAGCTAGGAGCGACGCCTTGGAGCCTATAACATTTACTCCTCCTCCTCCACACCCTAGCGGCGCCCAACTGTGCCCCCACCTACACCAACCTACAGGAGCAGCCATGGCTGACCAACATAGCTGTGGCACATCTAGAAGCCACTTGATAGGGAGGGGCGGGACATTTCTTGGCCCCATAGCTTCGGCCATCGACCAACTACACGTTGATGCTCTCCTTCGTCTTCCTTGCTCAACCGTGACGCCCAACCAGCAGGGCGGCACCCCAGCTAGCTCGAGCAGCAACAGCTGCAGCCATGGCCTTGAGCCACCTTGAGCATGAGGAAGCATTGATGAATGATGCTTTGAACTTGTCTTTAAGTTCTAAGCATGAAGATGTATCTCCTAGCCAAGTTCAGCCATCAAGCAAGTACGTTTCCAACCTGTGTGTGCGTTAGCAGTAATCTGTTTGCAACAAGTTGAATTCCAAGTTATTCTGAGGTTGAAGACAACCACTGGATGCAATTCTAGTCAAATTTGGACATCTTGAACCACGGTGAGTAGAATCTCACTCCCAATCGCACGATTTGACTCGATGAAACAGACGATTTCAGTTTGATCTGTGTTTGTTGCAGTTAACAACATATACCTGGGTGCCGGGCAATGCCGACACCGCTCGATTTCCAAATTTGCACGTTTTAATTATTAACACTTGTACGACGCTCATTAGTTGACCAGAAAAATGTTCCATGGTAGAATTTTCTCGAAATCTCTAAAACCCTACCTTTCTTACTCCTTACGTTTAGGATTTGCTCATTTGATGAAGAAAGGAGCTAGATGGATGAATTCATAGCTTATTCTTGGATTTTCTACCCTACCTGCTCGAGATTTCTTCTGTGTGGGGTTTCATCTTCTCATTAGAGGCAAGTTTTATAACTTGCTCCACGTTTATTTCTTACCATAAGCTTTCTATATCATGTTCTTGCTTAAAAATGATGATCCATGCACTAAAAAGCTATGCTTGACTTGGATTTTGATTTTTATAATGTTCCCTGTTCTGATTTTAGTTATATATGAACCTGTGATTATGTGTATGTTATTCCTAAGGTATAATGTGACTTGGATCAGGTTGTTTTGAGAACCTATGGTGCTAATCACCTATCAAACAACGGTCAATTTTAGGGTTTAAAGTTGAATTCTTCTATAAACCATGACCCGACGATGGTACCATTGCAACAACCCTATGGTGTTGTATTCATAACAACTGATGGTCATGATCAAAGGTGTCAAATGATGGTGACAACCTATGTTCACCCCCTTAGGTTAGGTTTTGGATCAATTAGAAGTATAATGATCAACCCTTGAGTAGCATATTGATGTTATCAATCAATGATGACATCAACTTAATATTTGATGTTGATTAATGAATATAGTGTTGATCTAACAACATATGGTAATTTAGTGATCACTATTGATAGTGGATCAAGTATCTAAAACCTATGGTGAGTTAAGCATTGTAGTTATAGAATCAATTAAGTCTTAGACCAATGGTTTCTTGGGTCACTTGATGCAATGGTCAGACCTATATACTGTAATTGATGGTTTTAACATATGAACTTGACCCAATGGTCATGATATAATGTTTATTCCTCCATTAAGGTGGAATGATGGATAATGTAATATGTTGGTCCTAATAATGTGATTTAGATGGTTTCCTTTATATGATCAACTTAAGGAGCTTAATTGTTGACAATGGGTGGCTTGTTTTAACTGAATAGTCGATTGTGAGTTTTACCCTACTCTCAATGGAACTTTTTGTGTTGTTAATCAAGGGATGTATAGGGTTAGATGGTGACTCTTTCTAGAGCACAAATCAATTAATTCATAGGTGGTTTATCTAAGGTGTTTTCTTATGTAAATAACCAAAGGTCTTACCTTTTAAACATTTAATGGTTTTGGGTGACATTGTGGTATGGTGATACAGGTTGAATGATGATGAAACAAATGGAGGGTTACCCTTAATAAGTTAGTCTTACCTATTCACTCATATGAATAGAAGGGATGATAATCATATTGTGTTGATATGTAAACCTAATGAGGTATATATTTTTATACCTAGCTTTAATATAACTAAATAATGGTAATTGGGTATTAATAGTCCTTGAATGACTAATACAATCATGAAATACTCTATTATTGTTGAAACCCTAGTATGCTATTAATTTATGGTTACACCTTGATTTATGTGTGAGTTCATACTTGAGAATAGTATGGATTGTGATGCTGATGCTTCACCTTATGCATCCATGATCCAATGGGGGTGCTGTGAATTAGGGTTTGGGCATGAGTGTTCATTAGTAACATTGATATAATTTATCATGTTGAACCTAACTCTAATGCAATTAGATAAAGATGAGTATTCATGTTTAACATTCTTATATGATAGAATGATGGTAGAATAACCTCCTTAGTATGATCATAACCTTGATATGTTAATTGGTGGTTATTATATCTACATGGTTGATACTTTCTTAAGCTAAACATGTGCATAATTAATACGATGAGAGTTAATCATATCTAGATTCCTTACATGTTGATGTAATAAACGAATGTTCTTAATGTTAATATAACCCTGCTATGATTGTTTATGAATATCTCCTAGCTCATTAATGCAATATTATGTTGATCTGGTGTATTAAATGTAAGTAATGTTGTTGAGCCTTGTTTATAAGGAATGCAAAGATAATGATGATCTTGCAGGGAATAGTATGATGGTCTTAATGAACCTTTGGGCATGGTTGAGCCCTGAATGAGGTGTGATCCTCTTTCGTTGATAAGGGTTGATACCCTGTGATATTGTGAAAAAGATTTATTTCTTGTGATAATATGATGACTAGTGTAGTCTTGGGAATGGCAAGTGAATAGTACCATGTGATGATGACATGAGAAATTATGTTTCATACATTTTATATCTTTTCAAGTTTTGATATTTATATGCTTGCTAGAAGTGAATTAGGGTTTGTATGTCCACTTGTTTGATGCAACCTTAATTCACCCAATTGGCATAACTAATCAAGTGCAACTCTAATCATGTAGTGCCCTGTGCTGTAGAACCATCTTCAATGTCAGAACTTGCTGGATGGTGAAACGAGTATTCCTAAGGGAAACACGGAGCGCATACTGTTGAGTATGTGGGGGTGGAAGGTTGAGGATATATCCTTGTCATCCACAATGTAGATTGTGGAGGTTGGCTATGGTCATGCCTCATACATCTGATGTGATTGAGAACAGCTGTGGTTGTGTCTCGGTGATTATACCATGA
Organism: Alisma plantago-aquatica; assembly: GCA_963693085.1. Classification (NCBI taxonomy): domain Eukaryota; kingdom Viridiplantae; phylum Streptophyta; class Magnoliopsida; order Alismatales; family Alismataceae; genus Alisma; species Alisma plantago-aquatica. Next base: position 298,755,562 of record OY856411.1, read on the forward strand.
TGTGATTAGAGGACAACTGCGGTTGTACCTCAGTGTTTGGGTTTGAATACCCTGGTTTCTAGTACTGTGACCTGTACCAAGGCCGGACTAGTGGTTTTCAACTTGACTATATGTCGCTGTGGTAGCACCTTTGACTGATATGTCACTACCTTTTTACTCGTACTGACCGAGGGGAAGAGATCTTAGGATACCGGCACTCCTAGATCTTGTACGGAACCGAATAGCCCTTCGCAGGGGTCGGTTGGACTTTGAATGGTACGATTCAAATTCCCCAAGGCGTAATAAAAGATGTAAGATAGCTGTGTAGCATATTTGTTTAGTGTTATACACAACGTTTCACATTGGATGATAACCCTTGTTTGTTATCTTTACATAAAGATGATGCTTAGTGCAATTAATAGATAGTAGATATACTTATGTTGTGTATATGCTGAAGATTGTAGATGCATACATACAATATCCATGCTTATGTTGATAACTATACTGCTACTATTGATTATAATCATGATGCCAGATATCTCATGTTGTTAGCTATGCTATGTTAATAGACTTGCTCGTGATGCTAGATATGCATATTCTACTGAATTGCTTATGTTATCAACAAGATAAAGGATGATAGTCTGGCTAATGCTGATAGTTATTATCTTCTCTCTTGTGTATTTTGATAATCATCAGTGCTGCTGAGCTTATTTATTATATTTGATTAATTTTCTTAACTTTTTAATTACTTAAAAATGTTGTAATCAATAAACGTTGTTGGAGGTTATAACTCTTGGTGGGACTGGGTCTCACCCTTGTGGTTCACCACATTTTTTTAGGTAATCGAAAGTGATGAAAACAAACGTGTGGCAGCAAAGAGGAGCTACAATAATGAATAATTGATAAAGTTGATTAGATGTCTAGTTTGCTCTACAGTCGTCCATGTACTCTCAGGTCCGGGGAGGAAAAGTTTATATGTGGTGTTTCAAACGAATCAAACTTTTGTTAGCATATTAATGCTTGTTTGTGTGGCATATACAATTATTGTTCTCATGTGTATATATGTTGTGGCTAAGGCAATAGAACAATTTGTATCAAATTCTTAGCGTAGTATGGATATAAGAGATGTTGATCTCTCATGCAAATGTTTTTGAGTAAGTGTTGACGTTGAAATTAGTTTTAATTTACCCATATTTTTGGATATGTGATTAATTAATGATTGATTGTGTTTTATGTTTTGAGTAATCTCATTTAGCGTGACATGTCTGGACAGGTATGTGCAAACTAAACTGAGTATTGATTAATATGAGGAATAAAGGATGTAAAATACACAAGGCTTCCCAAAGAAAATGGAAAGGACTACCCAACTGGGCATAAAAGAATATGGATTTCAAATGGTGATAACATGGAAAGTACTTGCCATTAAATCAACATAAAGTTGTGCCAGACAAGCACATATAAATTTTTTGGCACAAAAACCATTAAATTAATAACAACATGCATGCATGTGAGATAAACATAGCACAAAAATAATATAAATAATAATGGCGGCCAAGGCTCACAACCTTGAAACCTGATAGAGTATGGCATACGACCATCTCCCCAATATATATAAAAGTGGGCACAAAGCCCAGGTATGGGGCACACAACCTCCATCCCAAAAATATAATATGGACACAAAACCTAAAAACCAATGTAATTACACTACTCTAGGACTACTGAATCACATAACATGTAATAAATGTGGAGGCATGTATAAAGTGTTTCTTTCATAGGATAAATAAAGTTGCCATCACAAAATGGACAAATTAATCATCAACCACCAAAGTGGAAAAATTAGGGTTTCCACAAGAATAAAAGTACAAGTTATATTTAAAAAGAAAGACCAAAAAATAAGATGATCATTACATTATAGCCAAGTTCAATGTTTCACATTGAATAAATTCTCAGAAGAGAGAAATTGTGTAGGCTAGTATGTTAAGAGAGTGAGAAACTAGGTTTATTGCTCAAAGAGAATAATATGAGATGCAAACATACATTAAGAGACAAGAATTAGAAATTTCTCAATATAGAAATAATATGAGATGCAATCATACCTTTGGGTATTAGTCAACTTGTTAAAATCTAAATATTAGATCCATGTCAGGTTCAAAAATAGTTCCAATGTTCGTAACACTGATGGTTGAGAAAATATGACAATGAAATTACAAATGTTTGATGGCTCATACAAGGGAATTGAATTTGAGGATAAGAGAGAAGGTTAGGGTGGCCTATTGGTCAAGTAATTTCTATGTGTGTGAAGGCCATGGGGAGGGTTCTATATATAGGACTATTTGGCTTGGGTAGAAAGAAACTTACCTAATTTTGTTTACTAAGGAAAATATACAACATATATTGTAAATGGAGAAAAGTAAAAAATTTGTTAATAAATGATAGATAAGAGAATTAATAACCATATCAAATAGAATGTATTAAATTAAACAATTAACAATTAATGTTTCCAATTGTGTATTCTCTTTCCAAATTTATTTGAGGTTCCCAAAAAAGTTAAAATAAATTAAATTTTTACACATATATTAAATAAGACATGAAGAATTCGAATTGTACATTAGTTTTCATTTCTAGAATGTTCAATACGTCATTTACTTTATTTGAATCCTTTTAGAATTATCTTGTCAATTTATTTTATAATTTTCTCATGGGTACTAGTATTATCCAATTAAAAAGGAATTTGGCAATTGGACCAATTAAATACATGATAAATAAATTTGACATTACTTGTTAAAAAATTCTATAGTGGATTATTTCATATATATGAATGTTTTACTTACTATGTTGGGTATTTATGATCCTTTCAAAATTTTCCGCTCATGAGAGAAGTAAAGACTATCTTATATTTACTTAGATTCCTCAACCTCTCTTCATCATCCTCAAATATGTTTATTTTTTATTTCTTTCAGATAATAGTAACTTAGTTTCACAGTACGTGTTAATTGTTTCTATAATATTAATAACATCATCTAAAGATAATTAAATAGGGAAATTGTACTATCTTACTTATTTTTACTACTGATATTTTTACATCTATTTGTTTAGTACATACGAGTGCGATGCTATAATTTACATATGTATTAATTAATGCATTTCTGAATTTTTTTTTGGATTTTATTTCTTTTGTGTTGCATGTACAACATTGTTTCCCATTGTGTTACACCATAATTTTATTTATTACAATCTATACAAGTTGGTTTACATTATTCACTTAATAAATTAGTTGTTTTCTTTTTAATAAAATTTTTAATATTTTTGGCCTTATCTTTCATTTTCTTTTCTTAAGGAATTTTGAGGCATCTAGAAACTCCTAAAAGATGTGAAACTTGACCCTTAAACAAAATAAAACATGTAAAATACGATTTAACAATTATTTTTCCTTTTTGGGGTTATTTAACATGTTATTATATATTTTAGGTTTAAATGTACATTCTCTTTCCTAAACTACACTAGGAAGACAAGTTTTTCCAAATAAGATAAAAATTCACACAGTCTAGTTTTAGTGTATGTATTTTGAATTTGAGTTTTACTTCCACTTTTAGAGGCTTATCATAATTTATTTAATTCTTTTGGTTCTTATCCTATTTCCTTTTCCAAATAAAATTAAAATAGTTATCATTATGCAGACAATATGAAACTTGGAATCCAAGGCAATTGAGATCCAAGGAACACATTTTATGATTATATTTTACTTTTGAAACTCTCTTTTATGAGTTATGACACCATTATAATGTTTGGATTATTGCCATTATGTTTATCAAAACAAAACATCCACTCAATTAGGTATTATTATCTTTAATATATATTTAAAAGTGCTATACATTATCACTATGTACAAAATTCCACATTTTACACATTAAACTTTTCAATCTATTAATTTCATAAATATTTAAATAATAGAATATTATTAATATTTATGGACATGGAATTACCAATTGTTACTCCAAAACATATTTTTTTTTATTTAGCAGTTATGTAACTAATGAAATTATATTTAATATATTTCATGATTTTATTTACTTGTTGGCATATGATTAAATTATTATGTAAATGTGTGGAAATTTTTATTCTTATTTGGTAAAATATAAGAAACCAATCTTACTAGATTTCTAATCATGGACTATAGTAGGATTGTATGTTCTGGTTCGTTACAACATGGAAATAGTGAAACCTCAAGTTACATTCGAGGGGAGCATAGGAAGGAAAGAATAATACTTTTACATGTTCAAAGAAGAAGGTAGAGGCTTGGTATGCAAACTGAGATATAAATATGAATAAATAAACCATGTAACCACATATAGATATTTAGATTATTGTCCATAACCATGCTACACATCCACCATCGAAACTAATTTTAGGACGACACATGTAAATTGTATATATATCATATATACATATATATTAGTGTAGGATTGTATGTGGTATTCAATCATATATGCACATTAGTCATTTTAAATATTCACATAGGATGCTAAAATGAAAGGCAAAAACAAAATCAATCATATCGGTTAAATCCTAAAACATAGTAGATTGACGTGGCTCTAATACCGCTGTTGGAAAATATAGCAATAGATAGGCAGCAAAAATAATTTTTTTATCTACCATATTTCCCTATAACAGACGATCATGTCAATAACTATGTAATGGGAAAGATGATTTATGAGGTCATACTTAATCCTGGAGCAAGTCCAACAACTATATCCTCATTACAGTATGCATCTTTCTTCAAGTCACACTCAGAGAACTTCAATAACAACTCTTGGTTGATCACCACAAGCAACAACTTGATCTTGTCCTCATAGCAGAAAAGACTCCTTGCCTCTATGGTAGTCTACACGGACCACCAGGAACTCCTGTCATTATAGTAGAACTGACAAGAAGGTGTTGTCCCCTCTCATTGGTGTACTAGCACCAACTTTTTCTCCCAAAAGTTTTCCCTTTCTATACCTCCCTTTATTGGGTAGGACTTACTTAGTTCTCTCAGTTACCAAAAGAATCCCCCGATACTCCTCTATTTATATGAGGGTTAGGGTCAGGGTTCCCAGACTGAGTGGGAGCGGAAGGGACCAAAATTTTAGGAATTTTTGCATCCTGTGAATGGCGGAATGATGGTTCACATGTGAACTGATTAGTTGGCATGTGATCCGATCGATTCAACTCTTGAACCAGTCGTTTCATTAGGTTTCTAATGACAATTATATTGACAATTATAATCTGATTTAATGGATAACATGGCGTCAGTACTAATTCTTGAATCAATCAAATTGATCCACCAACCGGCCGGTTCACAACCTGAGCCAGTCGGTTCATGGACTTGATTCGAGCGGTTCAATTCATTATCCACAACTGTACAAGTTGGTTCAATTGACCTGACACACTAAAACAATCGGTTCAAAGATTGAACCAGTCGGTTCAAAGCTTGAACCAGTCGGTTCACAGTTTAGTCAGTCAATATTCAACCAATGTTGTTTAAATTGAATACCTAACTCTTTAGTAGTCAAGTTTAAACTATATTCATGAATGAACTCCTATTCTAAGTGTATCCTATGTGTCTGACCCTACATGTTCCAAGTTATGTTGGAAGTGAATGTCCATTACTGAATTATGTAGCAACACATCATTGTTACCTAAATAATTTGAAAAGTTGGAGAACAACTTCAACTTATAATATGTGATTGGTGTTATAGTGATTGTATAACTTACCTTGTCACTGATTTTCAAATTGAACTCGATGCATGAAATCATCATCCTCTCAATGTTCAATCCATATTCCTTAAACTAGAGAAAACTGTATGAGATATATGTGACCTCAATATCATGTATTGATCCACAAGTGCATGCACATGCTTTTCTCAGTCTTTATTAAGTGGCCTAGATATTAAACTCCAACAGGAGAGTCAAATCCCATCTACATCACTCACAGTCATTCCCATATGTCATAATGTACCCAAGCACCAACTTTATGGTAACCCTTATTCAAGATTATAATATATTATGTTAAAGTACATCGAACAACATGTGATGAGTGTAGTGATTTCAGGTCTAAGAAGCACAATTACTACCTTAACTATGAGAGACGATTATGACCACCAATTATAGTTTCCATTTGTCACTCTCAAGGTCAGTCTGTCCGATACACTGCTCTCCAATAATTGTCTATGTACTTGGTTTGATATCACATATCATGATTGATGAGATTCTATCATCAACCAACACACACTCTAGTCTTATTGTCATTGCTATCTATCAACCTTTCATAATAACATCCAACTAGGGCCATAGAAAGAATGTACATACTCTTAGCATCCGTATGATCTCATTGCTCATGTCATCAAACTGAGTAATATCATTCTTTAGACATTTATTATGTTTTATAATTATCTCATAACTGATTGAAATAAAATAAATCAGAAGATTTTCTTTATTATTATTAAATCGTTTACATGATATGACATCTCAATCATCATATGAGTGACTCTGTTGGATTACATACCAATACTCTGATACTTTCATTACAAGAAAGTCCCACGCACAATGGTCCTATTTATAGGATCCATGTCATAAGGCTTTGACTAAGAATAGAAAATCCTAATAGGAGTCTATAACGCAAAGAATCCAAGTTGCAGGTAGATAGAGCCATTTTAACTCAAAATAGAAATGCTAATCCAAATCTAAATAGGAACATGAGTTTAAATCAAACCAAGACAAGACCCAAATTAGGACTGTCACATGGTATATAATTAGAATTAGGATTAGAGTCTTCAAGGCATAACAGTTTGATCTCAAGCCCATCTAACTCTCATTCCATGCTTGTGTATAGACCTTGACCTAAAATTGTTATTGCAGGGAGCTCCTTGCGTGTGAGAAGGAAGGTCTCCTACAAATGAACAAGTACACTACATATGAGGATTCTTTCTTTGCCGACTACGATGCAACCCACCATAAGCTGTTCGAGCTAGACTTTGCTGATGCTTGAATATGCCGTGCTACCTTGGATTCAGCAGGTCTTGTGGATTTTATTTTTGCATGATTTGGAATGAATGGGGCCCACGCTTAAGTTCTTAGGACTCACTGTAATGAGATTCTAGTGTAATGAGTGCCCTATCTTTTTTCCTACCAGAACCATGATCGAAAATCATTAACAACATGTAGTTGGTTTTCGTAAATGTACTACACGCTTGTTTTTGTGGATTGCACTTTGTGATCACATTTCCACTTAGTTGTTGTTTTTCGGGATATAGTTCTTTTCTTGTGTCAATTTTACTCGGTGCTTTTTTAGATCCTAAACCTGGACTGGTACGCTTTGGACAAATGACCGAATGTATAACTATCTTGAGATGTGGTAGATCCGCCTCATGTGCTTCTTCTTTGGTCTTAAATATCATAGTCAATGTACATGAAAATAGTCCAAGGTTCATGATATTTTACCATCCATAAATTGGCTTATATGGCTCAAATTTGATAGTTGGGTCCCACAATGTAACATACCCAACTCTAGTTATGTAGCCTAATTCTTCGTCACCTTATTCTTTTTTAATAAAATTGGCCTAATATCCTTTTTCCTAATATGGAGTATACTAGGATGTTCAAAATCTAGAAACATAGTGTTTTAACTAATAACCACCTTATTTTGCAGACTAATTTTTTTTTAATAACCATCTTATTTGAGACTTAAGTGTAATCAAATGGAGTACTGTTATATGTTTTTAGTTAGTTCTACAATTTAACCTGTCATAATAATTCTTTATTTCTAAAAATAAGTTCTCAAGAATTTTCCTATGGCTAGATGAGGGAAAGCAAAGTCACAAATTAAATTGAGAATATATCTACTAAAAACATAGATAAATACATTAAAAGATTCCTCAACTTTAAGTGATAACTTTATATACTTAAAGTGTTCGTGGAAACTAATTTAAAATTCAGATTTCTCACCCCTCAATCACTTTAAGTTTGTAGGTCGTTTCAGCATGTTTTAACTTCGTCGTTCCTAATTTCTTATGCACGGACATCGCCTAGGGAAACCGAAGTCACTTGTATATTTTGAATCGTAGTAGTGCTTCCTACCTGAGTCCTAGTTACCCTTCCTGCTGTCATAGGGATCCAAAAAGGGGTCACGAGGATCAGGAGAGTGTGGAGATTCAATACATATTATTGGTTGATAGCTTAAGGGTGCGGTTGTTGTATTCAACCCACAGATACTTCTCCATTTGTTGTAGTTCTTTGGGCACGTTTAGTTACTTGGATTTTACAGTATTGGATTGTATTTTGGACTCCAGTTCAGCAAATTTTATGTTTGGTTTGCGGGATTGGAAAAATTGGGTTAATCTTGGGATTTTCAGATAGAATAGGAATCCCACATTTTGGTCTCCATCAAAATTCCCCCGGACGCCAAAATCCATCATGGGCAAGACAACAAACATGAAAAAAAATAAACCCACACTTACAAACTCCAGCAAACCAAACATAAAATTTTACTTTGCGAGATTTTGAAAATGCAACATTTCATTAATGCAGGATGGACATAATACACGATTTAAGTAAATCCAGCTAACCAAACTGCCCTTTGTGAACGGAGAAATCCATGGCGTTGGTTTCCACAGCTTCCCTTCTACATGTTCCTTTATTCGTCTCACACTAAAGATCATTATAATCTTTCAACCTCTTGGTTTATTTCTTCGTACAATTTTTTGGTGTGACCAAAATAACTACTTTGCCCCGACACACCTTAAGGCTTATTTTGTGATACGGGGACACATTCATCATTTTTGCGGTTTAAATATATAAGTTCATATTAAGACATTAACTTAATTACAAAAATGTTTTAAAATTACTAGAAAATATGTTTTAGAATAAAAAAATGAGAGATATCATTTATTTTGCTTTCATGACCAATTCAGCAATGATAAAAAGGTCACTTATATGGTTTAGAATATTTAACAGAACTAAAACTTCATTATTATATATAATGTTATGAGGTGTCTGGACCAGGACTTGGACTAGAGTTGACCCTATACCCTTGTAGGACTAAATATAAGGTATACCCATCTACTCAGTGTCTTTTGTGCATTATCATGACTAAAATATTAAATTTCCCATATGAGGCATATCTTCTGAAGATGAATATTCTTTACTTGTCTTTTGCAATATTTTGAAAGAATATTATAGTGTGAGAATTTGTTTCTTTGATTACTAGAATTTATGGAGTTACTATATATGGGTCCTCTTACCTTGTCTATTATGCCATGACTATTCTCGTCCCCTTTTATGAATATTATTAGATTGAGCTTATTGTCTTGGCTACTTTGTTATACATGTGTGATTTTGACATAAGTAGAAATAGACATACCATATTTGAATACACTGGATTTTATACATGTCACATGTGATATTTTTAGGCGTTGTGTTTTATTCCCATGCTAGGAACTCTTTTACTACCTATATTTTCTGAGCCCCTATTTGTTTGAGAACATCCTAATTTTTTTTCTTTTATTTATAAATTTCCAGTTGTTTCTATTTTGCACATATTATTCTTTTACGTATTTATACTCTCTTTTCTTAACCCCTTCTGAGATTTGTTCCCGACACACCCATGAGTTGAGCAGCTTGTGAATCAAGAGTTTAGAGATGATGCTAAGTTTCATTTGCTGAGAAGTTTTGAGATCGGAAGATTGCATGCTATAGCCTATTTCTATAGTTTAGAGTTACCTTTTTCTTTTGTTTGTCCCTTACAAACCAAGTTGATGAGAAATATTCAATCTTGCAATAGTTTAGTTTAAATTATGCTGCTACAATCCTCTATATTCTTTACCATACATATTAAGAAAATGACATGCACCCCATATATTTGCAAATGTGTTATAGTTGTTTTGATGAGGTTTTTGTATGTATTTTCTCATAAGAAGTAAGTAGTGAATTTTATATTAAATACTACTCCTAACAATATAGTATCAAAGCGTGTACAGTTAGTAAAGTGACTATCTTAGAATTTTTGCAATAGTTTCCCTATAGTGAAACCTTTTGGATCAGACACTTACCCTAAAATGAACCTATGTCTTACATGCTAGGGTGCAATAACTATATATAACCTAATGACTTTACAAGAGGATCTTGATTAAGTTAACACCCATGGGATAGGTCATAATGTTCTTTTCTAGAGGATTTAAGTGAGGTTTTCGTTAAACTCTTGTGTGACTATAAGATTTGACTTTAAAGTAGAGTAAAACAATGATGATGATGAAGTAGTAGGATGTGACAATATTTACTTGTAAAACTTGCAATTTAGTTCTCTCTATTGATGTTGGATCCATATTTTGGTTTATATGGTATATTTGTTTTCACGAAACAATTACTTTCCGTTATGCTAATATATGTACAAAAAGTTGTTTTTTGGATTTTCTCAGTAGCTTTACGAACCAAGTCAAAATCAATAAATGTCTAATTATTGTTAGAAACCCTATAACAAATATAATGACTACAAAAACCTAGTTTTGACAATGGAGTGATAACTAAGAAGAAGTGCTGTGGTGCTTAATGTTGGGTGAAACTACCCTACTTACTCATTTAGGTTGTAAAAGTTGTACCTCAAACTTACTAGATGCAAATGAAAACTCTAGGGATGTTATGTGACATAATATCTCATTTTTAGTTATCTATGATCATCTATAGGGGCAAAACCAAAATCACACAATAGGGGGTGGGGCACTGAGCTTATAAAGGGGGGATAAAAAATATGTACAAACAAATATTCGAACATGCACCATTTACACAACTAAAGTGGAAAGTATCACTTCAACCGACTACTCATTTTGTTTAATATATGTGAAACATATATATATATAAATATATATAAATTATTAGTATTTTTCATATGTTTATAAGTCTATTTTACCATTTCGGGGGGGGGGGGCTAGAGCCCCAACAACGCCCTAGATACACCCTTGATCACCTAGATGTATGCATGGCATATGGAACCCCCCTAGTAAACACAACTGTTAGGATTTATACATAACCCTAATACCGTAAGAGTTGTTTAGTTGAGTTATCAAGTTATGGGTGATGTTTTACACGCTTTGACCTATAGGAGCTCAGGCCAACCATATGATTGTGTGAACTTTGTAATTGTTTGCATCTGGTGACACGATAATAATTCCTCAGTTACACCAACCATCTGTGGATGGGGAGAATTTAAGTGGAACAATGATCTATACAATTAGATTTTAAGGATGAAATATTTTGAAGGCATGGAGTATTGTAACATATCCAAATCTAGGTATCTACCCTAAACCTCCATTACCCTATGACTTCTAATAACATTGGGCTTAACACAATTTTACCAGATAAAGAGTATACTAGGATGTTTATAAATACAGAAACACCATGTTTGAACTAATAATCATCTTATTTGAGGCTTAAGTGGAATTGATTGTGGTATTATTACAATTTAGGTTAGTTCTATGATTGTACCACCATAATATATTTCTACTAAAAAAGTTCTCTAGAATTTTCCTATGGCTACATGAGGGAAAGGGGGGCCAAACAAAAAAATGGAATAAATTGACTAAAGGAAGAGATATATACAGTAAAGGATTACTTCAACTTTAAGTCATGACTTTATGCACTTAAAAGAGTTAGAAGTGGAAACTAACTCCAAATTCAGATCCCCCAAACCTCAAATGGTTTACATATTAAATTTCAAGTTAATTCTAAATTAATTAATCATTCAATTGAACAAGGAAAGAAAAAGAGTACTCATTCAATTGAACTACAAGATTATGCATTTTATTGATCCAAATTTGAAAAGGTTTCCCAAATTTATCATAGAATTGACATGTTTCCTTGTTCTTTCACATGAGTGGATGGATGGATTTCCATCCTATCCATATCAGATGGCTGCTGGTTGTCTACTTCTCCCTAATCATTTCACCATTCATTCACACATAAAGGAATGTTTTCTCTCTTCAATATAAATCTCTTATTGAGATTTCTCCACCTTTATTTTCCCCTTAAGGTTCCACAGATTTTAATCCCTAATTTGGGACACATGCATGGTTGTTTGGGCAACAATATGTTTCCCTTTCACCTTCAACCTAGAGGTAATGATTTGGGAAAATCCATAGTGGCCTTCCGTTATCCGAATTTGCTAAAAGTGGACCATATTCATGAATTTAAGAATACTCTCAAGCCTTTTTGAGTGTCCGCATGTTAGTGTGTTGTCATTCCCCACCCCATCTGTCATGGGTGTATGAAGCTATCTGGTCATGACTTCAGGAACCCCCTAAGAGAACACACTCACCATGTCAGATTTGTTGACTCAAGGTCTAAATTGACTAAACCCTTGTTTTGATGATGACTAAACCATTCCACTTATTTGTGTCAAATGTCTCTACTTGAGTGATTTCAGATTAGGTATAGACACACTCCAAATGCCCTAACTTGTACATATCAAATTGGAGAAAAGACAAGTCAAAGTCAATACAGGTGCACGTTTTTAGAATATGATGTAAATCCATTAGAATCGTGTTGTAAATCACTTGTAATGATTGTATGACTTGTAATTAAGCTTAGAAAAAAATCAGGAGCACTTAGATTGAACATTTAAGCACTCAAAAGACATTTTTCAAAATTCACATCAGGATGTTCATCGGTCGAGTTGCAAACTCGACCGATCCTGATTGGATCTTGAAAATGACTTTTGATCGGTCGAGTTTGCACTTTATAGAACTCGACTGATCCCTCTACTGACCAAAACTGATTTAAGTGAATCGGTCGAGTTACCCTAGGACAAACTCGACCGATGGCCTAAATTGGTCTTGTCTTTTAGTGGGATCGGTCGAGTTACCTTTATAGAAACTCGACAGATTGTACTGTATGAAAAAGTACAGAAAAGTGTTTCTAGCCATTGTGGAGTTGTAAGAATCGAAAATATATCCGTTGCAAGCCACAAAATGACTAGTTTTCATTCTTAAGTGTTCCCAAAGGCTAAGGGGCATCCATAGCTATAAATAGGACCCTTTGGGCTTCATTTCAAGTTTGAGCATTCAATGCAAAACTCTATGTGAGGTTCCTATTCTATAGTTGAGTGCCTCCTACAGCCTCCTCTCTCTCTCTCTCTCTCTAAGCTTAATCACTTACTACATTTGTTAGAGTGAGTAGGAAATCTGTAAGAGAGCTAGTCCTACATGTATATCTTGTAAGGCTCTCACTTCCACTACCTCCCTATCTCTCATTTCAACCATGAAGATGAAGGTTCTCTCTCTTAGCTAAGAGAGGTGAAGAAGAACAAGGGAAGGAGTCCCTTGGTGAATATCAAGGCTGAAGACTTGGAGAAAGTGGGTAAGCCCTTGGTGAAGGTAGAAGACTCCTTTCTCAAGTGGGTAAGTCCTTGGTGGAAGCTTCTCCGAGTGAAGGTGAAGGTGAAGGCAAAGGCTGAAGATCCAAGAAGAGTAGAAAATTCCTTGAAGGTGGAAGACTTGTGCTAGAGTGGGTAAGACCTTGGAGAAGGTTAACGACTCTTAGAAAAGTGGGTAAGTCCTTAGTAAGGTGGAATACCCTTGGTGCTTGGATGAGTAAGTCCTTTGGTGGTCATATATTGTAAGTCTTATGAATGAATATAAGAGTGCAATGGTTAAGAAATCCTAGAGGTTGAACTCTCTAGGTAGTGGACTGACTCACTTCTAGTTTGAAGTGTGGAACCACTCTAAATAGCTTGTCAATTGGTGTATGTTCAATCTCTCTTTCCCTTTATATGCATGTTTTAGTTGCACTCAAACTTCCTATTTATCAACCTTATCTTGTGATATATCTTGAAGGTCTAATGAATTTTGCTTAAGTGCATTCAGCTTTATTCACCCCCTCTAGAGCATCTAATCACCCATCTAGGATCCAACAAGATTGCGGTACGAACCACTGAATATCCCGCATTACCTATCTTCCCATGAATTCTATTATTTCTCCCAGTCCCAAACCTCATCTCGATCCTACAGTATGCATGTTAATTTGCATGTTTTAGCTTCATTGTTCCTATTTTCTTTTGCATTGACATTGCCTAGAAGAACCATAATCACCGTATGCTTTTAGTTGTAGTTATGCTTCCTATCCTAAGTTCTAGTTACTCCTTATCCTACTCTCAATGTGGAGCATGGTTTATATTTCTGCCTTTTGGGATCCACAAAGGTGTCACACTAATTAGGATATTAAGGTGTTCTTAGTTGGTTAAGGGCATGGTTGCTAAGATTCAACCCACAAATTCTTTTCCACTTGCTCCCATTCTCTATGAATGAGAAGGAACAATCTTGGGTGTTGGTTCCCACAACTGCCCTTTTGCAAGTTGTGTTTATCTTGTTCTAAAGGGCATTACTATCTTTTTAGCCTCATAGTTTTTTTTTTCTTTGCATGAGTTTTTGGTGTGGCCAAAATAGATACTTTTCCTCGACATGTATTAAGGCTTATTTTTGTTATACATGGGCATGTTTGTCATTTTTGTGGGTTTTAGTTTAATAAAATATATTAGCACATTCACTTAAATAATTCATAGCCAATTATTTGAATACCCTAAAATTATGTAAAAAATATGTTTTAAAATCATTAAAACGAGAGCTATCATCTAATGTGGTTTCCTTGCCCTAATTTTGTAATAGTAAAAGTGTCATTTTAGGGTTTTATTTATTTAATGGAACTAAACTATTATTTATGTATAATATTATTAAGTGTTGGGACCTTGACTTGAATTAGGGTTTGACACTATACTTTTGTAGGACTAGATATAAGGTACTCAATTTCTTTTGGGCATTGTGATGAATAAAACCCTCAATTTTTTTTGGATAAGGTAGAAATATACTAATCAACCAAAAGTATAGGGGAAACATCAAAAACCACATATACTGTACATGACCTAAGCCAGGTCCCACATATTAAGAACCATGGTGTCAACACCAACCATGTTCTTCGGGTTGGTCTTAAAGAACCAAACCAAGCTATTTTTAATTACATCAAAAAGTTGCAAATTATCTTTCAGTTTTTTTCCCATGAATCCTAGCATTTCTTTCGCCCCAAATATGGTAAATGAGAGAAGAGAAGAAAATGCCCCCAAAAGCCCGATTCTTCTTGTTCCTCTCAGTAGCCTACATGATCCATAGGATAGCCTCCGACAAGCCAAGGGGTGCAAGGCCCCCCCATCCGCATTTGAGGCTCCCTCTCCTCCAAAGATAGGCCGTATACCCACACTCAAAGAAGAGTTGTTTATGTGTCTCCTCCTACTCGATGCAAAGCACACAACCAGCGTCAGAGGTCAGCTCCCAACCCAGAAAATGGTCCCTAGTAGGGAGCCTCTCCCTAATGGCTCTGTATGTGCCAAAGCTCCACTTCGGGCACATCGGTTTAGTCCAAACCACACCGAACCAGGCCACCTACGGAAGGTGTCTATTAAGGCGCCAAGGTCTGAAATGCTCCCCACCGTCTTGCTGCTGCAAAAGATAATTGCTACTAAGTTGGTCTTTTAGAATCTTCATCCTCCTCCAAACAATAGAGTCTCCGCTATGATTTTCAGCCCCCAGCTCCCCATATCTTCTTCTCAGCCAGCTCACCCATAAGGATTCATTACAGTTGAGGAACTTGTCAACTCTCTTAGCAGTGGCCGTCAAAGCCATCCCCAGCGGGTAGGAAATGCCCATGCCCCCGAAATACTTGGGCAAGATGATAGTATGCCAATCCACCGCATGGGCACCACCACCCCATTGGAAACCAACAACAATAGACTTGTACTTCTCCAAAATGTAAAGCGGGAGTTCAGTCTGTCCGCACTAGTAGTTGATTTTTGCGCTCAGAATGGTTTGAAAAAGAAAAGCCCTTCCCACCATAGAGATAAAAATCCCAATCCATCTGTCCACCGTCGTTCTAAGGTCAGCAACACATTCAAAGTAATCCACACCCCTTCCTCTACCTCCTGACAAAGGAATACCAATGTACCTTGTAGGGAAATGACCCTCAGCTAGGCGAGCAACCCTTCTCAGTCAGCCCCTTGTGGAGTCACAAGATCTGGACAAAAAGATCTGAGACTTAATATTACTGATGTAGAGACTTGTAAGATTCCCAAAGCTTTGCAGAAGCTGGTGGACACCCCTCATGTATTTGCAATGAGCAACTAAGAAGAACAATACGTCATCCGTGAAGATCATGTGCGTTTCGACCTTAGTGCCCTTTACTTTAAAAGATTTGATCTGATCCTCATCCTCAGCAATCTTAGCCAAGCAAGTAAGGTTCTCCATGACAAGGGTGAAGAGGAGCGGAGAGAGGGGGTCCCTTTGGCGGAGGCTGTTCGAAGCTCTGAAGAGACCATGATGTACCCCATTAATAAGCACCGAAAAGGATGTAGTTTGAATACACTACTTGATGACCTCAATCCACCGTGGAGAGAAACCCAAAACCTACATGGAACTCCACAGCGCCTCCCATATAACCCGATCATAAGCTTTGGAGATATCGACCTTGATACAAGATTTTCTAGTGGATTTCATCACTCCAAAGTCAACAAGAAATTATTTAGCAAGAAGAGTGTTATCAGAAATGGCTCTTCCTTTCACAAAGGTAGCTTGGTTGGGTGACACGATGCTCAGAAGAATCACCTTGAGTCTGTTCACCAAGACTTTACTAATGATCTTATACAAAACCGTGCAGCAAGCAATGGGTCAGAAGTAAGTAATTTCAGAAGGGTTCATCTTCTTTGGAATTAGTCTGATGAAAGCATGGTTGGCTTGTCTAACCATTCTTCCACCCACAAGAAACCAACAGACCGCTCTGCAGATGTCCTATCCCACCAACGTCCAACCATTCTGGAAGAACTTGGCATTGAAGCCGTCAGGTCCCCGTGCTTTGGAGGCGCCAATAGAGAACAAAACTTTCTTAATCTCTTCATCATCCTCTATTCTAAGCAGGTTCCTATTCATCTCACTCATAACTCTACTCTGTAGGGGGGAAAAAGATTGTGTAATCTCATCGTCTTGGTTGTACAGGGCAGCAAAGAAGTTCACAGCCATATCAGCCATTTTCTCCTCTTCATCGATAAGATTCCCATCACTATCAATGATATTATGTATATGGTCTCTCATGTTGTTTCTCTTCACAGACGCATGGTAAATTTTAGAGTTTCGATCACCATCCTTAATCCACCAAATTCTGCTTCTCTTCCAATAGTATACCTCTTGGGCCTTCTCAAGTTGTAACAGCCATTTTTTAGACCTCTCCTCCTCCTCCATACAGACCCTAGAAGTGGGGTTCTCTCTCAAAATCCTGGCTGCAGACTCATAGTTAAATCTAGCTTCTTTGGTGAGGTTTTCTAGGTTGTTGATATTCTTCGACTAGCTTTTAAGCGCCATCTTCGTCCTCTTCAATTTCTCTACTACAACAAAAATTGGGTTTCCGCTGACCTCCGTATGCCACACCTTCTGGATCACATCATCGTAACCATGCTAATCAATCCAATGGTTAAGAAAATGAAACGACCTGTTGGGTGAGTTTTTGTGGAGTAAGTCGACCTCCATCCATGCATGATCGCTATTCAGGTGAGCTCCAAGGCAAATGGAAGCGTTAGGAAACACATCCAGCCATTTGCTATTAACCAGACCCCTGTCTAGATTACTTGAGATTCTTCTGACAGGCTTCCTTTTATTGTGCCAAGTTGTAATGCCTCCTCTGGTATTCAGTTCAATAAGGTTGGCTTCATTAAACACATCATTGAATATGTTTAAGATTGAGTCAGGAACGGGAAGACCTCCCACTTTCTCTTTCGCTTTCCTCGTGGTGTTGAAATCCCCAATCACCAGTTGTGGGAGATCATGTTGAGTGGTGTGAACCACTTGCTGCCACAATCTCCTTCTGTCGTTCTCCTTTTTAGATCCGTAGACCATAGAGATAACACAGTGGAAACCTCCATTGTTGATGCAACTCATTAAAATAATCTGATCTGAAACAAAGACTGGTTGTACATCCCATATCTCCTTCTTCCACCCAACAACAATCTTGCCTCCCTCTATGCAGTCAAGGTTGGATAAGAACCCCCATCCTTATAGAAAAAGGCCTTCCACTCTCTCCCCTACATCCCTATTAATTCTCATCTTTACACACACAACAATGTCAACCCTCTTCTCCTCCAGGATACGTTGGATGGCTCTTTGTTTAGGAGGCAAAGACGCCCCTCTCACGTTCCATGCAAACAGCTTCATTTGGATCCCCTGTTTCGTCCCCCCTTCCAGACGGAACATTGTTTCTACCTCTTCCCCTTCCTCTTCTATCTTTCTCTACAAAAGGGTGACTCCTAGTGGCCCTCTTAGAGCTACCCACCTCAAAATCACGTTCTTCCAGGAGGTCCTCCAGGACCTGGAATTGGTCCGCCCCAGGCTCCGTAGAAATACTGTGGACAACTTCGTTTTCACCTGCTCCTTTCGTGTAAGCAACCAGGGCTTTAGCCTCCTCCTCCACTATCACAGGGAGGGCCTCAGTCCTCAAACTCTCCTCTTCTGGTCCGTCCATCACAACAGCAGTCACTTCCCGCTCCTCACCCAAAGGCATCGACGCGGGGACCAGTCCGACTTCCCCCACCTCACCCAAAGGCTTCGACGCAGAGACCAGACCAGCAACCGCCACCGTCGGGATAGAGCCTCTGATGAGTCTACTTTGAGTCCTTATTCTTCTTCTTCTATTGGGTCTGGCACTTCGTGATCTGTCCCTCTCTTCCTCTTCTCTGGACATAGCCTCTCTGGCGGCTGGGCAATCTGCTGGCATATGGCCAAAAACCTTACAGGCATGACACCTGTCCGGTAACGCATCTTAAACCACTTTTATCTGTAGCTCTTTGACATCCAGAAGTTTGATCAAGACCTTAGGAGGTGGTGGTTTGTCCGCCTTCACTTCGATGAAGAGGTGAGGGATGCTAACATATCTATCGTCCCCTACAATGGACACCACTTTGGGGGTTCCTATAGCATACCCCATGATTGTCAGAGCTCACCTTGACCAATGTCGCCCAAGCTCTGGGAGCGTCACCCAGACATGTGCTGAATCAAGTCTCGCACGACAGACATCTACCTCAGGTGACCACTTGGAAGTCAAGACTAATTTGTTATCGAAAAACCAGGGTCCCCTGTCCAGCGCCACCTTCATATCTTCCTCCGATCCAAACCTCACTAAGAACATGCCATCTTTAAATGGTGAGTTCTGTATTTCACCTTTCGGTCTCCAGGTCCTTAGCACCCAGCCATGCATCTGTTGGAGAACACAACGCCTCCCCAAGATTTGTACCATGATTGACGTTTTGTGGTAGTCTTCCATGGCATCCATAACCGGGCCAGGCATCTTCATCAGTGGTCTGCGATCCTCCCCTTTGAAGAAAGGAACCTTCGGGTCATCTGGGAGACAGATCGGGCAGCAAGACTGAGGAGGACAAAGAGGTTTTGCCACCAAATCTGCCCACATGGCCCCCGGTGCCTCCTGCAGAATCACCACACCACCACCGCTCCCAACAGAGTCCGCAACCATCCCTAACAACGGCGGGTTCATTGCAGCCCGCCCACCGACGGTTCGCCCAACACCGCCAACTATCCCAATCTCGAGCGACA
Organism: Alisma plantago-aquatica; assembly: GCA_963693085.1. NCBI lineage: Eukaryota > Viridiplantae > Streptophyta > Magnoliopsida > Alismatales > Alismataceae > Alisma > Alisma plantago-aquatica. The sequence goes on from OY856411.1 coordinate 298,775,199, forward strand.
CACACCACTATCGACAGCTCACCGAGGAAAGAGTGGCCCCAGCCGCTGTGGAGCCAGCAGCTGGGGGAGGGGGGCTCGGAGGGGGTGGCGCCTTTCCCACGGAGGGGAGAAACGGGGGTGGGAAACCTAGAGAGAAGGCAAAGCCTTCGATCTAGAGAGAGGTTCTATTCACATTCGATCTAGATATTATATAAAACCCTCAATTTCCCATATGAGGAAATATATTAAGAAAATGAATCTTCTTTTATTATGTGTTTCAATATTTTGGAAGAATATTATAGTGTGATACTTTTTCACTCTCCAATTTCTGAAATTTGTAGAATTATTGTAGATTTGTCCTCTAACCCTACGTGTTATGCTACACATCTTCTCATCCCTTTTCATATATATATGTTATTTAGACTGAGCTTATGATCTTTCTTACTCTATTATGCATGTGTGATTTTTACTTGTCATAAATAGAAGTAGGTACACCATACTTTTAGGCATTGGATTTTATTCCCTTACTATACACTAAGTTTTATAATCTTGCCACATGATATATATTAGGCACTAGGTTTTAATCCCCTACCAGGCACTGGGGTTTTGTTCCTCCTGCCATCCACTGAGATTTTATTCCTCCTACATGCTATATTTTATTTGGAATCGATGTTTTATTCCTCATTCCCTTAGTTTGGAATATACAAGTTCAACCCTCTTTTTATATTATGCTAGCTTTAATGTAATAAATATGCACTTTATTGTTGAAATTGTACTAAAATAATTTGTAAAGGCTGAGCTCCCATTTGATGACTATATTAAATCCCACATCTCTTAAAATTGAATATTCTCTTGAATGAACTTCCTATTGAAATACCTATATTTATTACACCCCTTTTTTGGGAACTTTATACTTGTTTTACCTCTTTCTATTAAATGATCCATAGTTTCTATTTTTTAGATATTTTTTTTAGTGATTCACACTTTCCTTTATTTTCTTCTTCTAGATGTTGTTCCAGACTCACTAGGAGATGAGCAACTTGTGGATTAAGAGTTTGGAGAAGTTGCTCAAGATTAGTTTTCTAAGAAGTTTTAAGATGGCCAAATTTCTTGCTGGAGCTGATCTCTTTAGCTTACACTTACCCTTTCCTTTAGTTTGTCCTTTACATACCAAGTTAATAACAATGTTCAAATTTTTAATGGTCTAGTTTAGATGTCAATGCTACAATACTCTTCTTCTTTACCATACTTATTGAGAAATGAGTATGAACCCCTTGTGTTTGCAAGTTTTATGTTGTGATCGTTATGGATGGGGATTTTGTATGTATTTTCTCATAATAAGTAAAGAGTAGTTCCCCTACTAGGTCCCACTCCTTACACACAAGAAGAAATTGAACATTCATGATTTGCTCAATATCTCAACTTTGGATGGTTTACCATGAATACTCATATATTATCATCTTTGTTGATATCATTATTATCCTATAAATAAAGACATTTATCGTTGTTGATCAGATTAGAACTATTTATTTGCTAACCCAATTGGACTCAATGGTGGATACATGTTTGTTGGAAAATATTGGTATATTATAGTATAATAATGTTAAAAATCTTTCCCCCAAGGATGACCTTGATAGCTAATATTCTATCACCCATCCTAGTGATCTTGACAACATCATCCTTCAACATCTTATCAACAATAATACCTACGTCATTTCTATGTTTATCAATGCCTGTATACCAGATTTTGTATCCTGTGTCTCCAATCTCTCTACAACATTCCCCTGTCCACTTAGTTTCCTTCAAGAAAGCTATATTGAATTTTCTTATCATCATGTTATCTACTATCTACAAATATTTTCCCTTCAAAGAGCCAATATTCCAAGATTGAACTCTAATCCTTTTTTTTGGACTTGCTTCTTTTCCTGCCTTCGTCGAAAATGTCCTGCCTTCGTCAAAAATGTGGATCCATGTCATAGAGATAGTGATAAAGTTTTTATGGCTGGCTATCAACCTACCACCAACCCTCCTCCTTTACCTGGGCTTGGGCCTGGCTACATTTGCAAAAAATATGAAAACATAGGCGGAGGAGTGTCCGCCATGCATCCAAGCGTGTGTCCATGTTGGACACACATTGGACACAGACACGATAGCCTCCAGGAGGTGTCTGTTCTTCCTAGGAAAAAATCCACCACGTTCATTATAATACACTTTACAATGTCAAATCAAGGGAAATGTAGGAGGAAGGAGGTGAAGAAGAAAGCACAAGGAAAATCTAGTAAAGAAGCATGACTCACCAAGGTCGGATCTTGAGCAAGAAATCTCCATGGGCAAAGAGCTCGGCCTCCCAAGCTCCATGGGGGTTTTCCTTTAGCTCCCAAAGCTCCCAAGCTCATCCCATATAGGAAGGAGAAAGAGGTGACCGAAAAGGATCACTTGGGTAAGGAGGAAGGGAGTTGTATACACCAAGGAAGAGAGAGGTAGCAAAGGAAAGGTGTCATAACCACATAAACTTATATGCCACTTGCTCATGCTCTTAACGCCACTTGTTGCCACCCAAGCTCCACATGAACGACCTGGTGATACACTCTAGGATGTTTATCATGCATCTAGGCACCCTCCATGGGTGACACACCCCCTAAACCGACACACTCAAGCTTCTACCCAATACACTAAAGGACAAGATATCACATGTGACATGTATGTCATTAAGACTATATAGAGATGTCACTCCTCATCTAATGTCCAAACAAGGTGCCCAAACCTTCATACATGTTCTATATGATGCCAAAATGAAGCAAGAAAGCTCTAGAGTAGATAAATTGCATATTGACCGTCCACTTTGGGTAATTTGCAATTTACACCAAAGCTAGCACACAAAGCACAAGCATCATCCAACCAAGCTCAAACTTGGAACATAGGCCCTCCACAATGTGCCACACATCATAATTCTCTTTGTAATGTTGTTAGAGAACTAAAGGTATGCTCTACATGTGACATATTGCAATATAACCCCTTACATTGCGTAAATTGTACTTTGGTCCAAAACAAGTAAACATTGTTCAAACAACATCCAAACGGGACCAAACTGGAAACATAAGCTTGTCACATGATATCAAAGCATCTTGAGAGATTAGATTAAGGTTCTAAGTACCTTTCTTAAGCAAATAAAATAGGGTTATCCCAAAACATGGGTCAGGGTCCTTACAAGTCATAAACCCCTAACAAGAATTCGTCCCCAAAATCTCGAGCGGAAAAAATATGGGTTTTACTCACGCATCACCTCATACAACTCCACAAAGATCATGGGTGTCATAGATCTATGACCAACATACTTGTTCTTCTTCCAGAGCCAACACATGGTTTCTTGAACTGGTCACAGGATCAACCCTCTGTCTCATCATCCTTTGTCTGATAACACTCTTTATATACTGGAACATCACATGCAACTTGTATCACTTGGGTATCGGTTCCTTTACTTATATATCACCTTCCTTGTTACGCTTATATTGCGCTACTCTAATCTTACAATCTCAACACTTAATCTTCACATAACTCGTATCACTATCCTTCTACTATATACATTCCAACTGTTCCATCTCCTTCCATAAATGATGTCTCTAATCCAAGGGAGATCTATCTCAGAAGGGATTGTCATGAGATAAACCCATGTATACACGTAACAAAACTCATAAAGCACTTCACTATGTCTTGCTTAAGATGTAACATAAAGGAGCTATCGAGTAACCAAGGAACTAAACATCTCGATTAGCAACAATAGAGCAAGATACACCACATCATCTTGGATGCAAGGCTGCCACAACTTCATATTGGTTCCCAAGGGCCCAAAACGTGTCAATACAATTGTAACATATAGGCATTATTCTCAACTGGTCTGGATATGGATTACAAACCTTGTTCATCTGTCTCTAACTGATGCACATCCTTCCTGGACCTTCCTTTTCTTGACACTTAGCTAGGAGTATTCTAAGGAATCATGCTTAACTTGATAAACTTTTCCCAAGAATATCTTACCTTGATTCTTTTCCTTGGGTGCATACCTTCCGATGGCATGTTTATGCGGAGCATAAACCCCTAACAGGTGATAGCCATACTATAAGCACATATCCAGGTCGAACCAAAGCCAACTTCTCCATCTGAGACCACTCCACACCTTTCCAAGGATATCCATTCACATGGTTATCTCAATCCTCAATATGTTAAGAGGAAAGAGATTCGCTTGACTGTCATGTCCAGGAAAAGAAAGGATATGAGAAGGATATACTTCATCTAACACAACTAGGTCATCCATCAAGGTGCTTGACAACAATCTATCTCTCTCCAAACTAACAGGAAGGAAACATCTGCCAAACGTACTACAAGTGTTAAAAGGGGGGGGGTACACCCTATACCAGATCAACTGGGGTAGATAAGAGGCAAGAAGAAGACAAAGTGGAAAGGAGTGACTCCGTCTGACCTACCAGCACACACTGTTCTGGCCAACTCATGTCACGAGATCTAACTGTTGCCTTCTGCTTTCTGATCAAACCATCCGGTCCTCACTTTCTTATCCTCATCAGCATTCCTATGGGATGCTGAGCTGCTGCCTCAAGGGTCACCACATAGGTCCAGACTCCAAAACAAGCTTCAAGCTTATGGGTTCCAGGTCAAGGATGATCTGTCTAGACGGTTCACCACCATACCTTCATGATCCAAGTATCTTGACTCTTAATTCCCCCTTACCAGAAGATATGTTCTCACCTGCTCGTATTCTTGGATTCCTTACTTTGGTATCCATCTCTTGAGCCAAAACATATCACTTCCGATATCACATACATAATCTACCGTCGTCACCAGATCAAAACATGTCAGGAGGATCCTACCGTTGTCATCTATCACAAGCATCTCCATCTTGGAAACTAAAGTCCAAGACCAACTGAGACTTTTCAAAGTATCCAACCAAAGATCGCTCCAAAAGCATACATATCAAGTGACACAAGGTCCACTTGATTTGCATTCAACATAGGAATCATCAAGACCATTGCATGTCATTACACTTTTTCCCTTATTGTTGTTTTATCATTTTCATGATTCTTTCCTGATTATATCACATTTTTATTTTCTCTTTGTGAAAAAGATCGTTAATCTTCACATATTCTTTATTGAACATGGATCATCTCCCTTGTTCCATTTTACTTATCACGAATTTTACACTTTATACTTTCCCATTTTTGCTTACGTTCATTGGTTAGTTTGAGATTATCTCAGGTTCCATCTTATTTACTCATCACTTGTTCTTCTCTTTCTTCCAACCTTATCTTTGATTTCAGGCATTTTCTTCATCTTGTGTAAGTTTTATGCCTTAACTCACCTTGTTATCACAGGTTAATCTATCTTTTACTTGATGTATCTCTTGAGATTATGGTTTCAAGAACTTATCTCATCATATTCTCATATGGATTTAGGTTTCATAGAACCGTTACTTCCTCTTTTGATTATCAAGCAACCAGGTTTTAAAGAGTTATGGTGCATTCATTTACTCCTTTTATAGCAAGATGAAGGTATTAGCATCATATTATTGATTTGTTATGCTCTTTAGATTGCCCCAAAGTGACTACTTGATCAGAGTAATCAAAGAGGAAACAATCTAAGGCTCCACACTTACCTTTGTCTTCAATATTTGAATACCTGGCCAGGGCATCCAAGTACTGAGATTAGGTAGTATGCACCACATTTTATGTCACAGTCCAACCTTAGACACTATCCTAATCCTAGTCCTAGTGTCCCTGTAGACTCGGTGAACCTAGAGCTCTAATACCAACCACTTGTGACATCCCAACTCGAACAAAACACGATTACATACTGACTAGCGAATTACCAAAAATCATGGGAAATTAAAACATATTTTCAACAAGCACCATAATATGAGGCATGTTGCATCTGAGCCAACACTTTCTTTTCATAATATATTTTCAAGGTGCTACAACATAATTTCCCATCATCTCGTTACATGAAATAACTGTTCCACATGCTGATTCATTACATCAAGGTACATAATCCGAAAACCGTACATCGATCATCATATGAGAAACATCAAAAAACTTTCCCGAAGACCTGAGTGTATAGGGACGACACATAGGACTCTACTAGTAGACACTATCTATTCCACTAGGTACGATACCTCTGCATATCATCTCAGCCACATGATCTTCATCTTGCCAGGCACGTCCACCTAAAAAGGTTGTTAACCAACAGGGTGAGACACACAGTCCCAACGAGAAACATAACCCTCTACCAACTTTATTATTATCATAGATAACTGAGCAGATAGTTCAACTAAACAATAGGTAATCACTAACCAATTATATAAGAAGCAATATAAAGAACATGTATATAGAAAATATATGAGAAAGCTTACATCATCGAATGCCTCAACCAATGTTCCATATTTTTCCTTACAACAAATATACTACATGACTTGACTACGAATTATTATTATGCCCTGAGGAAGTGAGCCGTACTGCTAAAATCCAACCTTCGATTGCGAAACCCAAAGCAAGTACCATACAAGGTTAATGGAAGAGCTAGAATCTATGTCCTCTACCCTCGTGGTCAGTGCATGAGAACCAAAGCAGGACTGCAATCTCTTGCTTAAGTGACCTCAATCACAGGGTCAGATCCGTAGTCTACCCTTTCTCTAGCCCACCTTGGTATAGGTTACTTCACTAGTATATCTTGAGCCACGAGCATGTTCACCGTGCTCCCGAGCCATGAACGCATTCATGCTCTATCACACTGAGCCATGAGCCTGTTCATCATGCTCTATCACACTGAGCCATGGGCCTATTCACCATGCTCTTATACACATATTGAGTCTACAACTGCAGTTGCACTCTAATCCTCCTATTTTCAGCTAGGAGAAACCCCACATATTCAACAATATGCGCTCCGGGTTAACCCACAGGAGAACCCGTTTCACCATCACCAGCTCCTGACGATGATGGATCTATGGCCAGGGCAAACTACATGAAAGTTCATCTATACTTAGTTAATGCCTTTTAAATGGATTGTTGGGGCAACCAAGTTGTATTAAACAACCATATATAAAACATAAACAACATTAAATTCCATTATCTTATGTCACACTATTATTGTAATTCTCAATGCCCTCAAAAATCATCATATTGCCATGGGATATCAATCCCTTAGTTCATCACATAAAGCCATTGCCTCTCATAAGGCTTCATCATCATACATCATCATGGGATAGTAGTCCCTCATCTCACAACTAGAGGATAACACCTCAAACAGGCACTCAGGTCACAAAACCCCTCACATCATACTTGTGATACATGTTTTCTCACCATCAAGAAATATTATCATTTCTCAGATATTTCACATATACCAGGTGCCACACAATACACATATTCACATAAGCATCATAGCCCTTGCATGGCTATATATTTCAATTAGTAACACCTGCATGGTTAGATCGCACAACAATAGAAATACCTTAATCACCAACAACAACTTATTAAAGAACATATCATGATTATCACATCATTAGGATTTGGAACATCATCTACTATCATGAACACATGGAGCATAATGTCTTAAAAGGTTTATTAAACAATACACATTGCTATTACCATACCTTGGGTATCTGACCATACCCTACATCCCATGTCACAACCTATTCATCATACTTCATCATCATGATCAAAGATACAAGCCAAAAGTAACAAGATAAACATATTAACATCTAGGGCTCAAGATAACACTTAGGGTTATTGGGTTAGGGCACAAACCTCACTAAAGGTGTTGCCTACCCTCACCAAAACTAGGTAGTGACCAAACAAACCCTCACTAAAAGCTAGCAAACACTATTGGTGTTGGTATTCAACCAAGCAACAAACACAACTTGCCATATCGGTTAACACCCATATCGGGGAGAGCACTAAGCAAGCTGATAATGGGTAAGACCCAAAAACTCTGCTTATGTCTGGTATGGGTCAAAGCATGTCATACAAAGAAGCCACCATGGTCATATCGTTCGAACACACCTTAGCCCATCCTGTTCAAGGGACCATCTTTTGGGATATCAGGCAACTCATGTATCTAACACATCTCACTTCATCTCGGGTTAGGCAACCTTGTAACCATGTCGGTCAAGAACCACATAACCTCATGACAACTAAGGTATTATCTAGGTCAACCCTGCCAAGGTTAACTCCCTTTTTCCTCATCCATGATCATCATTAAGGGTATAAGGGTAACAAACTCCACATACCTGGTCCACCTATCATCACTAGTCCTCGTATTGCTCATGACACTATATCACCCAAACTCTATATCATCCAAGAACCTATATCTCCCAAGCTCAAAACATATATTGGCCTATCATGTCATCATATAGGGCCAAATACTCAACCCTAGTATCGCCCAAAACCTCATGTACACGATCATGCTCATACCGAGATAGGGCTGGGGATATCGGGCAGGCCAACAACATGTACCTCAGTATCTTTACAAACCATAGGTCATACTCATGAAGACTTATGTATCGGCCAAGACCTCTAAAGGTGTGTGTCGGGTTAGCATGTATATCAAGTTAGGCCCTTCACCAAGGCATATCGGGCAAGGGATACTCAGTATTTCCCAAGTGCCTACTCAAGGGTAGGATTCACATTTAAAGGTATCGTGTAAGGAATATCAAAACCATGTCATCAAACCTAACCACACCATATCACCCAAGGATTCTAGGATACCGGGCAACACTACTTCTAAGGGTGTCGCCCACACCAAGGATCAACCTATCAAATTCCCTATACCAACAAGGATACCCATCACAAAAGGCATCACCACCATATCACCCAAGGTACCAACCAAGGGTTCAACCCCAAGAACATGTCATGAAACTAGGGTAGAGCATCTAATCATTAAGATGAGCACTTCTATCAGACAAGCTAACATGTCGCCCAACCATCTAGAGCATAGGCTCACCTCTCAACAACAAAGTGAGAGAGGGGTATTGCCCAAGGACTCACTACCATACATCTTTGGATCAAGGGATCCTAAGATCACCTCTCAATAACAAAGTGAGAGAGGGGTATTGCTCACAATCCATCAACTAAGGCATATCCTATTGGGCATGGTACTATATCAGGCAAAGCATAGTATCGGGTAAAGCCCTATATCGAGTAAAACACCATATCAGGTAGCCAAAGCATATCGGGTTGGTCATCTTCAACCTCAAGACACCATTTTCCATCCCACACAAGATAAAGGCAGTAATAAAACGTAACCTTTCCATTAGATCAGATCTCAAGTTCAACATAAACAACCATCATAGGGAAATGTATCGATCTAAAGGCAAGAGTCTATTTAAACACATATGAAGAGTGAAAATAATAGAGACGAGTGAGAGTTATGTAACCTGCCTTAAGAGGATCTACACGAAAGACATGAAGCTTCCTAATCCAAGAAACAAACCCACACTCCTCACCATGAAGATCGTCCATCCCAGGCTCCAAACCTACCTTCGTCTCCATCATCATCACCTCAAGAAACAAAAGATGATGATGATGAAGAAGCCATGGTTATGCTTAGCCCAATAAGAAGTAAAGAGGGAGAGAACCACAGCCTTGCCTACTCTCATCAAGGGTACATACATGTCCAAGAGGGGAGGAAGGAGGTGAATAAGAAAGCACAAGGAAAAGCTAATAAGAAGCATGACTCACCAAGGTTGGATCTTGAGCAAGAAATCTCCATGGGCAAGGAGCTCAGCCTCCCAAGCTCCATGGGGGTTTTCCTTTAGCTCCCAGAGCTCCCAAGCTCATACCATACAGGAAGAGGAAAGAGGTGGCCGAAAAGGATCACTTGGGTAAGGAGGAAGGGAGTTATATACACCAAGGAAGAGAGAGGTAGCAAAGGAAAGGTGTCATAACCACATAAACTTAGATGCCACTTGCTCATGCTCTTAATGCGACTTGTTGCCACCCAAGCTCCACATGAAAGGCCTGGTGATACAATCTAGGATGTGTATCGTGTAGATGGGCTTCCTCCATGGGCGACACACCCCCTAAACTGATACACACTCCAAGCTTCTACCCGATACACTAAAGGACAAGATAACACATGTGACATATATGGCATTAAGACTATATAGAGATGTCACTCCTCATATAATGTCCAAACAAGGTTCCAAAACATTCATACACATTATATATGATTCAAAACAGAAGAAAGAAAGCTCTAGAGAAAATAAATTGCATATTGACCCTCCACTTTGGGTAATTTGCAATTTACACCAAAACTAGCACACAAAGCACAAGCATCATCCAACCAAGTTCAAACTTGGAGCATAGGCCCTCCACAAGGTGCCCCACATCATCATTCTATTTATAATGTTGTAAGAGAACTAAGGGCATGCTCTACATGTGACATATTGAAATATAACCCCTTACCTTGGGTAAATTGCACTTTGGTCCAAAATAAGCAAACATTGTTCAAAGAACATCCAAACGGGACCAAACTGGAAACATAAGCTTGTCACATGATATCAAAACATATTGAGGGATTATATTAAGGTTCTAAGCACCTTTGTTAAGTGAAGCAAATAGGGTTAGCCCAAAACATGGGTCAGGGTCCTTACAAGTCATAAACCCCTAACAATGATTTCGTCCCCAAAATCCCGAGCGGAAAGAAGAAGGGTTTTACTCACGCATCACATCATACAACTCCACAAACCTTATGGGTGTCACAGATCTATGACCAATATGCTTATTTTTCTTCCAGAGTCAACACATGGTTTCCTGAACTGGTCACAGGCTCAACCCTCCGTCTCATCATCCTTTGTCTGATAACACTCTTTATATACTGGAACATCACATGCAACTTGTATAACTTGGGTATCGGTTCCTTTACTGATATATCACCTTCCTTGTTACGCTTCTACTGTGCTACTCTGATCTTACAAGCTCAACACTTAATCTTCACATAACTCGTATCACTATCCTTCTACTATATACATTCCAACTATTCCTTCTCCTTCCACAAAGGATGTCTCTAATCCAAGGGAAATCTATCTTAGAAGGGATTGTCATAAGATAAACACATGTATACACGTAACAAAACTCATAAAGCACTTCACTATGTCTTTCTTAAGATGTAACATAAAGGAGCTATCGAGTAACCAAGGAACTAAACATCTCGATTAGCAACAGCAGAGAAAGATACACCACATCATCTTGGATGCAAGGTTGCCAGAACTTCATATTGGTTCCCAAGGGCACAACACATGTCAATACGGTTGTAACATATAGGCATTATTCTCAACTGGTTTGGATAGGGATTACAAACCTTGTTCATCTATCTCTAACTGATGCACATCCTACCTGGACCTTCCTTTACTCGAGACTTAGCTAGGAGTATTCTAAGGAATCATGCTTAACTTGATGAACTTTTCCCAAGATGATCTTACCTTGGTTCTTTTCCTTGGCTGCATACCTTCTGATGGCATGTTTATGCGGGGCATAAACCCCTAACAGGTGATAGCCATACTATAAGCACTTAGCCAGGTCAAACCAAAGCCAACTTCTCCATCTGAGACCACTCCACAGCTTTCCAAGGATATCCATTCCCAGGGTTATCTCGATCCTCGATATGTCAAGTGGAAAGAGATTCACTTGACTGTCATGTCCATGTAAAGAAAGGATATGAGAAGGATATACTTCATCCAACACAACCATGTCATCCATCAAGGTGCTCGAAAACATGATATCTCTCTCCAGACTAACAGGAAGGAAACATCTACCAAACGTACTCCAAGCGTTAAAAGGGGGAGGGGTACACCCTATACCGGATCAACTGAGGAAGATAAGAGGCAAGAAGAAGACAAAGTGGAAATGATTGACTCCGTCCGACCTGCCAGCACACACTGTTCTGGCCAACTCATATCACGAGATCTAACTGTTGCCTTCTACTTTCTGATCAAACCATCCGGTCCTCACTTGCTTATCCTCATCAACATTCCTCTGGGATGCTGAACTACTGCCTCAAGGGTCACCACATAGGTCCAGACTCCAAAATAAGCTTCAAGCTTATGGGTTCTTGGTCAAGGATGATCTGTCAAGATGGTTCACCACCATACCTTCACAATCCAGGTATCTTGACTCTTAATAGCCCCTTACCAGAAGACATGTTCTCACCTGTTCGTATTCTTGGATTCCTTACTTTGGTATCCATCTCTTGAGCAAAAACATATCACTTCCGGTATCACATCCATAATCTACCATCGTCACCAGATCAAAACATGTCAGGAGGATCCTACCGTCGTCATCTATCAAAGGCATCTCCATATTGGAAACTAAAGTCCAAGACCAACATATACTTTTCAAAGTATCCAACCATAGATCACTCCAAAAGCATACATATCATGTGACACAAGGTCCACTTGACTGCCACTCCCTCGGAAAGAAGGAATACAAGGGAACAAACTCCTCCTATCACCCCATCAACATCTATGGTTTCATAACAAGGGGAGGAAATTGTCACTTTCTTTGATCCTTACATGAGTTTTCAACTATTTATGCATCATTAAACTTTGTTCCATTTGGTTTTATATTGCTTCTTCTTGGTTTCCTTGCAATTAACAAATGAATCATCAAGACCATTACATGTCATTACACTTTTTCCCTTATTGTTGTTTTATCATTTTCATGATTCTTTCCTGATTATATCACATTTTCATTTTCTCTTTGCGAAAAAGATCGTTACTTTTCACATATTCTTTATTGAACATGGATCATCTCCCTTGTTCCATTTTACTTATCACGAATTTTACACTTTGTACTTTCCCATTTTTTCTTACGTTCATTGTTTAGTTTGAGATTATCTCAGGTTCCATCTTATTTACTCATCACTTGTTCTTCTCTTTCTTCCAACCTTATCTTTGCTTTTAGGCATTTTCTTCATCTTGTGTAAGTTTTATGCTTTAACTCACCTTGTTATCACAGGTTAATCTGTCTTTTACTTGATGTACCTCTTGAGATTATGGTTTCAAGAACTTATCTCATCATATTCTCATATGGATTTATGTTTTATAGAACCGTTACTTCCTCTTTTGATTATCAAACATCCAGGTTTTAAAGAGTTATGGTGCATTCATTTACTTCTTTTATAGCAAGATGAAGGTATTAGCGTCATATTCTTGATTTGCTATGCTCTTTAGATTGCCCCATAGTGACTACTTGATCAGAGTAATCAAAGAGGAAACAATCTAAGGCTTCACACTAACCTTTGTTTTCAAAATTTGAATACCTGGCCAGGGCATCCAAGTACTGAGATTAGGTAGTATGCACCATATTTTATGTCACAGTCCAACCTTAGACACCATCCTAATCCTAATCCTAGTATCCCTGTAGACTCGGTGAACCTAGAGGCCTAAGATCCTTTGCAAATGATTGAGAAATAAATTGTGGCTAAATTTGACATAAGTGGTTTGCTTTGAGTATCAAATTATCAAATTAAGGGGGGGGGGTAATAAAAGTCATACTTAATGACTATCTTGGTTATCTTTTTTAAATGAAAAAGGGGGAGAAACAATATAAATCAAATGAAAAGAGTTTCATAATCTCTTGGTTTTAAAAATGATATTGTTTGAACAAGAGAATACATGAAAAGGAAATGCAAAGGAAATTTCAGGTATGAAACTCATATGATTTACATTACTTTGATTTATATTGGAAATGTTTGCCATCTTCAAAAGGGGGGAGATTGTTGGCTAAATTGGACATTTTTATAATCCCTTTATTTTTATGATGACAAATATTTCATTCTTATGGATCTAACATGCTACTTGAGTGTTGCAGGAACAAGGTGGATGACAAACCTTTGGAAGATCTATATGCTCAAAATGCTTTAATTTCATGATTGTAAATCAAATGTAAAAATTTGTACAAGTATATAATGTACAAGTACTTAGATATCATGTAAATCAAGTGTTTAGATCTTCCCTAGCCACTCACAACACTTAGATAGGTCATAATAGTGTCACAACTGCACACTCATACACACACTTAGTGTTCATCTAGAACCACCAAAATAGAGACATTCTCAGTCAAACTATTTGTCGACCGAGACACACTCGGTCGAACATCTTCTCGACCGAGAGTCTCCTAGGTTAATCCTTCTAAAAGGTTCTATAGCCGTTAGACCTAGCAGACATGGTGGTTGGGAGTTGGAAATGAACATTATATACACTTGCTCCAGACCGTCCCTTGGTCGATGAAGTCCTCGACCGACTGACTCTCCGTCGACAAACTTCTCGACCAAGAAGAACTCTGTCTGCACTTTTCAGAATTAATAAACTAGCTGTTGCTAAAGCAATTAGTGGATACCTAACGACTAGTTGAGCACTTAGAACCCCCTAGAAAGTGTCTAAAACGTCCTTAAGCGTTCATAGGTCATTCCTATAAATAGGAAATTCCTTAGGACACCCAAAACACACTTGTGCAATACTTGAGCATACATACTTGCAATTGGCAATCCTTTCTTGTGAGCAATTGAGAAACTTGCTAATCTTTCTCATTGCTACAAGCTCGTGTCCTATAGGCTAGAATCTCCTTTCCACCATACTTACACTTTCACATACATTGGTTAGGAGATCAAAACGCTTGATATAGGAAATCAAGCCTTGTGCTACAACGGTAATTGTATTTTCCATTTTCCCTTCTTATTCCTTTTTATTACTTGTACTCGCCTTGCTACTCCTGGGGTTGGAGGCTATAGATTAGAGAGGGTGCTATCTTCTCAAGTGGAGAAGAGTCTTCTCGGAGGAGAAGGTGGACTTTGTACTACTTCTAGAAGGTCTCAACGGGAAGCTACTTCAAGGAGGAAGGCTACTTCAAGGGGGAGCTTGAAGTTACTTCAAGTGAAGGCTGCTTCAAAGTTGGTGAGACGACTTTGGGGTGGAGGTTGTCCAAAGGGTTTGGGAAGGTAGTTGTATTTTATGTAACATCCTTGCGAGGTAATGAAATACAGGTGCTTTCAAATCCCAATTGGAAACAATTGGGTAGTGGACTGACTCCCTTAGTATTTGCTAAGGGTGGAACCACTCTAAACCCTATGTCCCTTTGTCTAATCTTTTTTGGTTGATTGTTTGAATTATTATTTTTTAAATCTTCATAAAAACCCTATTCACCCCCCCTCTAGTGGTTTTTCAGCACCATCTTTGGGTTTCGTAGTCGAAGGTTGGATTTGAGCGGTACGGCTCACTTCCTCAAGGCATAATAATAATTTCCAATCAAGCCGTATAGTATATTTGTTGTAAGGAAAAATATGGAACATTGGTTGAGTCCTTGGATGATGTAAGCTTTCTCATATGTTTTCTATATACATGTTCTTCATATTCCTTCTTATATAAATGGTTAGTGATTACCTATTGTTTAGTTGAACTATCTGCTCAGTTATCTGTGATAATAATAAAGTTGGTAGAGGGTTATGTTTCTCACTGGGACTGTGTGTCTCACCCCGTTAGTTAACAACCTTTTTAGGTGGACGTGCCTGGCGAGATGAAGATCATGTGGCTGAGATGATATGTAGAGGTATCGTACCTGGTGGAATAGATAGTGTCCAGTAGTAGAGTCCTATATCTCCTCCTTGTACACTCAGGTCTTTGGGAGAGTTTTCGATGTTTCTCATATGATGATCGATGTACAGTTTTCAGCTTATGTACCTTGATGTAATAAATCAGCATGTGGAACAGTTATTTCATGTAACGATATGATGGGAAATTATGTTGTAGCACCTTGAAAATATATTATGAAAAGAAAGTGTTGGCTCAGATGCAACATGTCTCATCTTATGGTGCTTGTTGTATATTGGTTTTAATTTCCCGTAATTTTTGGTAATCCGTTGGTTAGTATGTAGTCATGTTTTGTTCGAGTTGGGATGTCACAAGTGGTTGGTATCAGAGCGAAATGACATGAGATCCTTTTATATTCATGGCATATGTGTTTTTATTTCTCATTCATTTTACAAGGGATGTTAAGCCCTGAAAATGAAATGAGAATCCTTTAAGCTCATGAGTATATTAATAGTTTCTCAACCATTTACAAGGGATGTTAAGCCCTAAAATGATATGAGATTCTTTTAGATTTATAGTAGAATCAATGAATGTATCTCTAACCAAATTCACAAGATGTTAATCCCTAATTTGTTTAGAGAATTCCATTTTATTCATAAATATTGTAGGCTCCAAGATTACTTTAACGATACTAAGGTCATAACTAGTTTCAAATTTTCGTTATGATGTTTACAAAGTTTTGTAAGCTCCTTCTTAATCTTATAGTCAAGATAGTTTTTGTGAGCCCCCCCTTAATCTTATAATCAAGATAATTTAAGGATTCTAAGGTAACACTAAGCATTAGATCATAATAAGTTAACCTTTTATGAGAGCTATGCACTAAAATCTTGTTTCTAATATACTAAGATTGAGTGCAAGGAAATGATTTACAATTAAGCATTTCATCAAGGTTATTTTAGGTCGACCTTGACTTCGACCTGGGTGCCCCTTGGTCAAACTTGATTTCAACCAAGAGGCAATTTCTATAGATTTCCAATTTAAGCATTTACAATGATATACTTAATTAAATATTTGAAACATAGCTTACAGAGTAATATAATTTTCCATAATCTAATCACAAGATAATCATTTAACTAATATATCAAGATGCATTTGTGCCATAGAGATTTATCTTATGCAAAAATTGTATTTTCAATGATAACATTATCTTTATGTGTAATGAACTGAATCACTATGATCATTTTGAAAAACAGTATCCATTCATGGTTTATATATAGATGAAAGATCATTTTAGGTGAACCAAGTAAAAGATGAAACACAATGATCATGGTAAAATAGTAAGGCATATCCATAATTATAATGATCATGATCATTTAAAGGCAAATTTCAAGACACATGATTGTTGGTATGTATGCCCTGAGAGCCAATCATGAGATGATTGGTGGGATACATTAAGATTGATTTGATAAACATCAAAGGCAAGCTTCCAATTCTTTCTGGTTCAGTCATATGAGATAGTGATAGAACATATTGAATGTCTAGAGAATGACAGTACTCAATGACGTATGCCTTCAGGTTAAGGACCTGAACAATGAGATCATACGGATGCTAAGAGTTTGTACATTCTTGTTATGTCCCTAGTCAGATGTCATTATGGAAGGTAGATATACAGCAATGACACACAAGACTAGATTGTGGTGTTGGTTGATGACAAAATCTCATTAGTCATGATATAGAGATATCAAACCAAACACATAGGTACTTGTTAGAGAAGAAGTGTACCGGACAGACCCACCGTGAGTTTGACACATGGAACCATGACATGGTAGTCACAGTCAGTACTCACAGTGACGGTGGTGAGTGTGATTCTTTGACTGGAAATCACTACACTCAACACATGTCGTTGGGCACACTTTGACTGTTGGGTTTTAGGGGAGACAGAGAAGGCAGCGGAAACAAAAATTTCTCCCCAAACCCATACCGAGGAAACGCGTCAACGTCTATATAATAGGAAAGGATGGTTTGCGGAATCATACCTTGTCCCGAGGCTTGCTCGGTGACAATACCTCGCGCAATGCGCGGTCTTGAACTCCGGACTTCGACAGTGTCTGTGCAGCTCTTGGTCGCACCGGGACTGACAACTCCTACTCGAACCGGACTGTCGGATGACAGTTGTCCTCCTAAGCGGCAGTGTCCTCCCGCCTCTGTAGTAGTCCACATGGACCACCTGGAACTCCACACTCCTTGTCCCACAAGGAAGTGGAAGGAGTCGCACCCTCCTGTTGACGTACTAGTCGCCAACACGCTCTCCTGCCTCCTGTTGCAACTGTAGTTGTCCTTCCCTTGCTGCACCTCCCTTTTGCGGGAAGCACTTGCTCGGGCTCTCTCACGGTTACCAAAACCAGAGAGAACGACAACTTGCAGAGCAACTGGTTGCACTGAGCTGTACTTTGAGAAGCCCCCAATACCCCTATATATAGGAGAGTCATGGGACAGGGTTCTCCATCCCGGGCAATGCGGGACTAAAGCAGGAGTAGAAGGGTTCGAGAATTTTTCACAAAAAGCAACCGTTTCGCAACTTGAAATGATCGGTTCACAACTGAACTGATCGGTTCGGCCATTGAGCCGATCGGTTGGACCTGAGCTGATCATTTGGGGTACTCCAACCCGATCGGTTGGTGCCCTGAACCGATCGGTTCATGGTCCTAATCCGGCTCAAAAAGACTTTCTTTGTTTCTTTCCCAATTGGTATCGAATACCAATATTATTCCCAATCGAATTGGGCAATTTGAAACCAAAGGAAAATCCTTGCCGACATGACTTTCCCAACTGGTCGGTTGCACCAGTTGAACCGATCGGTTCAACCCTTGAACCGATCGTTTCAACCTGAGCATGAGCCGATCGGCCTGGACACTCCAGCCGACCGGTTCAGCAACCTCAGCCGACCGGTTCATCACATGAACCGATCGGTTGGGAGCACAGGTTGGGCAAAATCAGTCAAATGCGATTTCAATCAATACGATACTCCAATCAATGCATCCTACACCTTGAACCATACGATATTGAGCTATCGACTGATTGAGTGTTTAATTGAACTACTAAACTCCTTTAGTAATGAATCTAAACATTGCTTTGTGGACATAAACTCCTCTTCCAGGTTAAATCCTATGTGTGTGACCCTGCAGGTCCATTTCACATTGGCAGTGATGGTCCATAACACTTATGACTTCACAAGCAAAGAGCGGTGCCTAGTCACACATCAGTGCTACCCAAGTGAAAGTAGAAAGTTGGAGAACAACTTTCATCCTACAATCCGTGAATGGTGTTACAGAGAATGTATAATTCCTTTGTCACTGATATCCCGAATGAACTTGAGGCATGGAACAGTCATCCTCTCAACGTTCATTCACTTCCTTGATCTCAGAGTAGACTGGAAGAGATATGTATGACATCAGTATCACATACTGATTCACACATGCGTGCACGCCTTTCTCAATCCTACTCATCAAGTGGCCATGGATATCAAACTCCCTCAGGAGGGACAAATCCCATATCTATCACTCACCCCTCAAAAGCCCCATGTGTCAAAGCCACCCAATCATCACCTTTATAACAACCCATGTTTCAGGACTGCGTTTGATGATGTCAAAGTGTGCCCAACGACATGTGTTAAGTGTAGTGATTTCAGGTCTAAGAATCACACTCACCACCATCACTGTGAGTATTGACTGTGACTACCATCTCATGGTTCCATGTGTCAAACTCACGGTGGGTCTGTCCGGTACCTTGTTCTCTAACAAGTACCTATGTGTTTGGTTTGATATCTCTATATCATGACTAATGAGATTCTGTCATCAACCAACACCACAATCTAGTCTTGTGTGTCATTGTTGTCTATCTACCTTCCACAATGACATCTGACTAGGGACGTAACAAGAATGTACAAACTCTTAGCATCCGTATGATCTCATCATTCAGGTCATGAACCTGAAGGCATACGTCATTGAGTACTGTCATTCTCTAGACATTCAATCTGTTCTATCACTATCTCATATGACTGAACCAGAAAGAATTGGAAGCTTGCCTTTGATGTTTATCAAATCAATCTTAATGTATCCCACCAATCATCCCATGATTGGCTCTCAGGGCATACATACCAACATTGACATCATCAAACACAGTCCTAAAACATGGGTTTTTATAAAGGTGATGATTGGGTGGCTTTGACACATGGGGCTTTTGAGGGGTGAGTGATAGATATGGGATTTGTCCCTCCTGAGGGAGTTTGATATCCAAGGCCACTTGATGAGTAGGATTGAAATAGGCGTGCGCACGCATGTGTGAATCAGTATGTGATATTGATGTCATACATATCTCTTCCAATCTGCTCTGAGATCAAGAAAGTGAATGAACGTTGACAGGATGACTGTTCCATGCCTCGAGTTCATTCGGGATATCAGTGACACATGAATTATACATTCACTGTAACACCATTCACGGATTGTAGGATTGAAAGTTGTTCTCCAACTTTCTACTTTCACTTGGGTAGCACTGATGTGTGACAAGGCACCGCTCTTTTCTTATGAAGTCATAAGTGTTATGGACTTTCACTGCCAACGTGAAATGGACCTGCAGGGTCACACACATAGGATTTGACCTGGAAGAGGAGTTTTGTCCACAAACAATGTTTAGATTGATTACTAAAGGAGTTTAGTAGTTCAATTAAACAATCAATTGATTGATAGCTCAAAATCATAGTGTTCAAGGTGTTGGACAAATTGATTAGAGTATCAGATTGATTGAAACCACAATTGACTGATTCTGCACAATCTACACTCCCAATCGATCGGCTCATGAGATGAACCGATCGGCTCAGCTTGGTGAACCGATCGGCTCAAGTTGTGAGTCGATCGGCTCATGGATAGGGTGAAATGATTGCTTCAAGTGTTGAAATGATCGATTCAACTAGTGCAACTGAGCAAGTTGGGAAAGTAGGATTGGGAGAATTTTCCTTTCGTTTCATTTGCCTAATTTGATTGGGAAATAGGATTGGTATTCGATACCAATTAGAAACAAAAGAAGGAAAGTCAATCAGGAACTGGTCAGGACCACGAACCGACCGGTTCAGAAGTGAACCGATCGGCTCATGGGTCCCAACCGATCAGTTGAGATGTCAACCGACCAGTTCAGGTCCCCAACCGACAGTTTTAGTTATGAAACGATCGGTTCAGGTTGCGAGTTGGTTGTTTTTGTGGAAAATCTCGAACCCTTCTACTCCTGCTTTTAGTCCCACATTGCCCGGGATGGAGAACCCTGACCCATGACCCTCCTATATATATAGGGGTATTGGGGGCTTCTCAAAGTACAACTCAGTGCAACCAGTTGCTCTGCAAAGTTGTCATTCTCTCTGGTTTTGGTAACCGAGAGAGCCCGAGCAAGTGCTACTCGATAAGGGAGGCACAACTAGGGAAAGATAACTGCAGTTGCGACTGATAGTAGGAGAGTGTGTTGGCGACTAGTACGCCAACAAGAGGGTGCGACTCCTTCCAATTCCTTGTGAGACAAGGAGATTGGAGTTCCAGGTGGTCCGTGTGGACTACTTCAGAGGCGGGAGGTTTCTGCCGCTCGGAGGACAGCTGTCAATCCCGACAATCCCAGTGAGACCAGGAGTCGTCAGTCCCGGTGTGACCAGGAGCTGCACAGACACCGTCTAAGACAGGAGATGAAGACTGTGCAAGACGTGAGGTATTGTCGCCGAGCAAGCCTCGGGACAAGGTATGATTCCACAAACCATCCTTTCCTATTGTATAGACGTTGACGCATTTCCCTGTTCTGGGTTTGAGGAGGAGAAATTTTTTGTTTCCACTGCCTTCTCTGCCTCCCCTAAAACCCAACAGTGGTATCAGATCCACGTCAACTGCTCTATAGTTTGGGAATATCGATATGATCGATTTTGGTTTGTCGCCTTTATTTATTGCATACGATGAGAATAAAATTGGCTTTATGCATGTCCAATCCTAAATACACAAATCCCAATTTACATATATGATATGTATTATTAATGCACTCGATACACGTCGCCCTTAAAAGATTTTTGTGGTGGATGTATAGCGTGGTTATGGCCAATAAACCCTATCTGTGTATGGTTATATGTGGTTTCTTGCATCTCGGTCTGCGCACCGATCTTCCTTCTCCTATTCCTGATGTAACTCGAAATAATTCGAGATTTCTTTCCTATCTTTGCTCCCCTCGAATGTAACTCGAGGTTTCTCTTTTTACAATGTAAAATAGGATAGATTTTATTTCCTGTTATGTCAAAGAACGGAGGACATCCTGATGACAGCTGAGACGACCGGTTCAAGGCGTGAACCGATCGGTTGACGTTCCAGACGGCCGGTTCAAGGAGTGAGCCGATCGGTTGATGACCGGTTCGAGGAGCGCGACGAGTGGGTGACAGCCATAATGAGATGCATGACGACTGCACAAACCGATCGGTTGGAGGAGCCAACCGATTGGCTGGTGGCACCCAACCGACCAGTCTGATGGCGAGCCGATCATTCATGTGATGAGTTGATCAAACCCAGAAAGGCAAAGCACAGAGTTCATCTTGTAAAGGTTGCATGTGATGTAGACCTAGATGACCGTGATTCCTCTTGTCTCGAGGAATCACATTAGGATGGCCATAATCATCGCTTTTATCATTTTTCATGTTTTCTGTGGGATATAGCATGTATATGATACATACTATGTATTGTGGTGATTGGATATGTATATGTACATAAAAACCAAATCCCTCATTAAAATATTAAGTCTTATATGCCTTCCATTAGTGGCACACATGAAAAACGCGATCGACCAAGCGTAGGTTACGCCAAAGCGTGGTGCGCCGTCTATCTTGTGGAAGTGTGAAGGGTAGACATGTAGGTTCTGCCAAAGCAGGGTGCATGTTTACCGTGTCGGCTTTTGGGTTAGACTTAACTGGTGATTCTTAGAGCGTCTAAGCCCAGAGCCAAGGAATGTTCATGGCAAGGTGTTGCGCATGTTCATTCATCAAGAGTTGCATATGATGCAATTGGCATGATGGCCTATCTAAATAGTCAAGATTGTGGGCGATCAACCAAAGCTGACTCATGACTTGATGAAATATGGATCTTGCCCACTAGAAGGTTGTACGCTGCAATCTTCCGAATTGATGGTGAGGGCTATCAATTTGAAGTAAAATAGTGGGAGCGATAATTAATTAAAGGCCTAATTTTATCGTCAACTTTTCAAATCAATCAAACAAGTCAAAAAGAGTTTTGGACAAAAATTGCATATATTTCCTTTTGTTAAAATAAATAGTTAATCAACAAATCACTTTATTTGTGATTGGTCTTTGAGACCAAAAAATTAAATGGGAATGATTCCACGACTGATTAGGATGATGAGAAGTGTTCTCAATCAAAGAGGGAAAGCTCTAAGTCCTAGTTATACCAGAACCAGATGAACTTGATCCCACCACATCAATGGCTGAAAGTATGATTATGGAAGCATACCGAGGAAGACATTGATGAGGAGTGCTTGATGTTGTGTTCTCTGAACTATGAGTTGTAGAGACAACATGAGACATATGATGTCTCAAGGACACTGTCCTAGTATGTCATGACAGAAGGACATCCAGTAAGGTATTCACGCACTCAATATGATTGGGTATGTGGAAAACCTGACTAAGAAGGATTCCCTCTGAGCCAAGAGTTGGCGATTGGTATGATACTGAAAATGTTGCGAGAATCATACAATTCATGGTAAGCTACAACATGAACAACTTTGACAAGCGTTGACAGAGTTGTTGGACATGTTGAGGATAGTAGAGGCAAAGATGAAGAAAGACAAACCATAATCTTTGATGTGATCAAAGAAAAGGTAATTCTTAAGGGCAAGGACAAGGGCAAAGCAAAGAAGTGTTCTGATGCTAGCCAGCAATCCAAGCCGTCTTCAGCCTCAAGGCAAATGGGAAAGGGTGTATGAGGGAATTTCCCTCTATATCTGGAAGAACAAAAGAAGATGAAGGAGGGGATAGAGATCTACACCTAAGGTATCATGAAATGAACCTCTTCTTTATCTGAGGTATATGATACCAAGATATGGATCTATCATATATGATATGCAAGATCCGCAAAGAAGTGATGGCCTTTATGAAAGGACCAAGAAAGAAGTACCCATCATTGGAGCAAGTGTTGCTTCCATAGATAGGAGTATATTTCAGTTTATTTCAGCCTAAAGGGCATGAAATAGAGTAGAGAAATGCTATTTCATATTTTCCAATAGATAGAAACACTTTATTTTTGCATATTGTATGACAATGATGGCAATCAATAAAGAAATGTTTCAATTTCTAAAGATATGATCTTTTGTGGCAATGCCTTGTTTATCTTGTGGTATTTGATATGCATAAGATAAAATGATACCTAAAAGTTATAGATAACCCAAACAATCAAATTAGCATCAATCATGAGAAATTCATTTCGAGTTTCCATGTGATGGATAAATCTAGACTCTTTTGGTTAGAGAACCAGTAAGAGACATGAATATCTTGGACATGATTAATCAATCTTCACTAATGGTAGTGAGAGAATGATTATCCTATTAGGTATGATACATGTGATGTATTTACATACCTATTGGAACAAATGCTAATACTTCAAATGGTGTTTAGAGAAATACCAATATGAATATCTTGAAGTGTTCAAGATTATCATAGATGAAGTGAAAATTTGGTAAAGTGTTAATTCTTGATGAGATCAATGAATGAAATACTTGGACCAAATGTTTGAGATCCTTTTGAGTGATTATGATAGTGTATCATAGTGAACTCATGATTAAGGCATGGTGATGTCTAAATCAAGAAGGAATCATACTCTAAGGAGTTAGAGAATGATTATCAAATAACTGAATTCTTCTTAAAAGAATACCCCACACTAATAAAGGACATTGAGAATCACAAGGAGTTGTGAGTTCTTATATCCTTGACGGATACACCTCAATTATCTATGTGATGAGTTGTTCATGTGATGAGTCAACTATCTAGATGAATATGAGGAACCAAATTTTGAGTTATGGTTTATGACCACTACATCCTAAATGACATCCATATGAACCATAAGGTATGACCTTGATGGTAGCACCCATTGGAATAAAATCCATAAGTGCGGATAAGTATTAAGTGTTAAGACACATGGATAACATTTTGAGAAGGATGATGCTTGTTGATTGCAACTTAATGACTAAGACATTTGGCATATGGATACTAAAACCACATTCCTATGAGGAATAAAACAAGGATGTGTACGTGACACAACCTATAAGGTTTATGAATCCACTAATGCAAATGAAGTCTATAAGTTACAATGGACTAATCAATGTGATTGATTAAGTACAAGCAACTCGGAATTGGATCTTTACTTTGATGATATAGTCAAAGGGTTTGACTGATATGTCAAAGATAAAGAAGGGATCTGTGATTTAGTGGGAGCGTGTTCACATTCCACATGTTGATGTGAAATGGAAATGTTCTAAAATGGAAATCCAAAAAGTGGAAATTATCTTTAAGAAAGATAGAGATGTTTCCTATGTAATAAGAATAGAGATCTATAGAGATAGTTCTCGAAAACCTCTTGACCTGAAAAGAGAAAGCATACAATGGTAATCTGTACTGAAGGGTTTAGTATGCACAGATTCAGTGGGAGAAAACTTGTCCATGTTACATGGAGTTAGTATCCCAAGGCCAAGTGTCTAATTCTTATGAAGAATGGGAACATTAAGAATAGATATGGATCTATCATGTATGTAATCATCCCATTATCTTGCATGGCAAGAACAAAATGCATTCATCATCTTGTATGTATGACGTGACAATATGATGTGCTCATCCTGATAACTCATATGTGGGACATGACGAGTGGATGTCTGTCTACTTCCAGTAAGGGTTACTGGAATACCATGAGAACTTGATAAGTACCTGAGAAGTACTAGTTCTATGGAGATAAGGAAGAGTTCAATGTAAATAGTTACATTGATGCGAACTTCTGAAAGGACATAAAATTAATCGCAAAATATATATGGGATATATAAAAGTGAAAGTTTGTTGATAATTGGAAGTGTTCCAATAAAACCATTTAAAAGGAAATGCAGAGTATCCTTCTGTTAGAGAACAGCAGTGGATACTATATGGATCTGGAAGTTCATGAGATGAACTTATAGATATTCCGGTCATTGATGACAAGTATGGAATCCTTGATCATGCAATGTGGCTAAAGGTTAGCAAAGGAATACTAGATCGCATATTACAATGACTCCATCTCATACATGTGATGTACAATGAAGAGATGTGAGACATGAATTTATACTGACTTTGGCAAGGTGTTTCCATAACTCACTATGTTGGCACAAGAGCACAGTAACATGTGGGACATGTTTGAAGATCAATATGAATATGATTCAAGGGTGATTGGCTCGAAGTGCAAGTGGGAGTCTGTTGGTATGTATGCCCTGAGAGCCAATCATGAGATGATTGGTGGGATACATTAAGATTGATTTGATAAACACCAAAGGCAAGCTTCCAATTCTTTCTGGTTCAGTCATATGAGATAGTGATAGAACAGATTGAATGTCTAGAGAATGACAATACTCAATGACGTATGCCTTCAGGTTAAGGACCTGATCGATGAGATCATACAGATGCTAAGAGTTTGTACATTCTTGTTATGTCCCTAGTCAGATGTCATTGTGGAAGGTAGATAGACAACAATGACACACAAGACTAGATTGTGGTGTTGGTTGATGACAGAATCTCATTAGTCATGATATAGAGATATCAAACCAAACACATAGGTACTTGTTAGAGAACAAGTGTACCAGACAGACCCACCGTGAGTTTGACACATGGAACCATGACATGGTAGTCACAGTCAATACTCATAGTGATGGTGGTGAGTGTGATTCTTTGACCTGAAATCACTACACTCAACACATGTCGTTGGGAACACTTTGACATGATCAAACACAGTCCTGAAACATGGGTTGTTATAAAGGTGATGATTGGGTGGCTTTGACACATGGGGCTTTTGAGGAGTGAATTATAGATATGGGATTTGTCCCTCCTGAGGGAGTTTGATATCCAAGGCCACTTGATGAGTAGGATTGAAATAGGCGTGCGCACGCATGTGTGAATCAGTATGTGATATTGATGTCATACATATCTCTTCCAATCTTCTCTGAGATCAAGAAAGTGAATGAATGTTGACAGGATGACTGTTCCATGCCTCGAGTTCATTTGGGATATCAGTGACAAAGGAATTATACATTCACTGTAACACCATTCATGGATTGTAGGATTGAAAGTTGTTCTCCAACTTTCTACTTTCACTTGGGTAGCACTGATGTGTGACTAGGCACCACTCTTTGCTTGTGAAGTCATAAGTGTTATGGACTTTCACTGCCAACGTGAAATGGACCTGCAGGATCACACACATAGGATTTAACATGGAAGAGGAGTTTTGTCCACAAACAATGTTTAGATTGATTACTAAAGGAGTTTAGTAGTTCAATTAAACACTCAATTGATTGATAACTCAAAATCAGTGTTCAAGGTGTTGGACAGATTGATTAGAGTATCAGATTGATTGAAACCACAATTGACTGATTCTGCACAATATGCACTCCCAACCGATCGGCTCATGAGATGAACTGATCGGCTCAGCTTGGTGAACCGATCGGCTCAAGTTGTGAGTCGATCGGCTCATGGACATGGTGAAATGATTGCTTCAAGTGTTGAAACGATCGAATCAACTGGTGCAATCGAGCAAGTTGGGAAAGTAGGATTGGGAGAATTTTCCTTTCATTTCATTTGCCCAATTTGAATGGGAAATATGATTGGTATTCGATACCAATTAGAAACAAAAGAAGGAAAGTCAATCGGGAACTGGTCAGGACCACGAACCAACCGGTTCAGAAGTGAACCAATCGGCTCATGTGTCCCAACCGATCAGTTGAGATGTCAACCGACCGGTTTAGGTCCCCAACCGACCGTTTCAGTTATGAAACGATCGGTTCTGGTTGTGAGTTGGTTGTTTTTGTGGAAAATCTCGAACCCTTCTACTCCTGCTTTTAGTCCCGCATTGCCCGGGATGGAGAACCCTGACCCATGACCCTCCTATATATAGGGGTATTGGGGGCTTCTCAAAGTACAACTCAGTGCAACCAGTTGCTCTGCAAAGTTGTCGTTCTCTCTGGTTTTGGTAACCGAGAGAGCCCGAGCAAGTACTATCCGATAAGGGAGGCACAACAAGGGAAAGATAACTGTAGTTGTGACTGGTAGCAGGAGAGTGTGTTGGTGACTAGTACGCCAACAGGAGGGTGTGACTCCTTCCAATTCCTTGTGGGACAAGGAGATTGGAGTTCCAGGTGATCCGTGTGGACTACTTCAGAGGCGGGAGGTTTCTGCCGCTCGGAGGACAGTTGTCAATCCTGACAGTCCCGGTGAGACTAGGAGTCGTCAGCCCCGGTGTGACCAGGAGCTGCATAGACACCGTCTAAGACAGGAGGTGAAGACCGTGCAAGCCGTGAGGTATTGTCACCGAGCAAGCCTCGGGACAAGGTATGATTTCACAAACCATCCTTTCCTATTGTATAGACGTTGACGCGTTTCCTTATTCTGGGTTTGAGGAGGAGAAATTTTTTTTCCCGCTGCCTTCTCTGCCTCCCCTAAAACCCAACAATGATTTCTATATAGATAAACCAAGGAATACTTAGGACAAACCATGTGGATTATTATAAAATAGTAATTTTCTTGATTAAATCAACATTGTTCATAATTTTCAGTTTTAAGCCAAACCATGTAGGAGATGATAGCAATGAACTTGCAATCTATGCTATATATGTATTGATTAAGAAGGCATGTCCAATTTTAGTTTGCAAAAAGTATACATGTTTTTAATCAACATGTTTTGTAACAAGCTTAATAAGAATGTTATAATCAAAGTATATTTAAAAAGTCATGATACAAGTTTATCAATATGTTTAAAGAATTGTCTCCAAGATTCATTCTTGATTTGCAGATTAAATCAATCATTAATAGCAAATTGATAGCAAACTAGATCAATTAAATAGGTTCAGCAGAACTTGATTCGGTCGAACATTTCTTCGATCGAATTTATCTCGGTTGAATATTTTCTCGACCGAGTATTCTGTTGTTTGTACATGTTTTATCAGATTTTTGCAAGCTTAAAAATAGTAACCTGCTCGGTCGACTAATTCTTGATTGACAGTGTCTCGGTCGAATATTTTCTCGACCGAGTATGTTTCTGTATTGTTATTCATTAATTATTTTCAAGCAAAAGGTAATACAATTTTGCAAGAATATAAAAGTTGAAGCTCACTTTTGTTGAGATAAGATATTTGAATATCAAAGAAATGTTTTAGGTCAAATATCAACTAATCAAATTCAAATCTCTATGTTTTAGGAACCCAAACTAGATCATCATTCCTTTTCTTGTATGGGCATGAAAAAGAGTAGTTTCCAAGACGTAAGCAATAGTGACAACTAATAAAGTCAATCTCATTTCTCTTTCTAGGAGTTGTGTTGTTCTTGGGTACATACATAATATTGGCCTTGGGTGCTTGTGTTCTTCTAGGTTTAGGTTGATATGATTTCCCTTTTGAAACATATCCTAAACCTCTCCTTCCATTATAACTAGAAGAATTATTCAGAATTTTATCAAGAACATCATTGTTTCTCAAGCTATTAATTTCTCTTTGTAACTTGGTAATCTCATCCATTTTATTTTTGATATCTAACTTTGCTTGATCTAGATTAGATGATAAATCATCTTTTTCCTTAACATTAGCATCATAATCTAGATGATTACATATGATAGGTTGAGTCGGAAAATTATACAGGTTTGCAAGCAAATCAACCTTTTCTTGAGAAAGAAGATCATGATTTGTTTCTAAAGTAAGCAACTTCATATTGCAATCATTTAAAGATGATTTCAAGGTAAGATTTTTAGAAACAATACTGTCCTTTTCAAAAGAAAGATTATTTAATTTAGCATACAAATCCTCATTAGTTTTAGTAGCTTTCTTTATTTCTTTTTGCAATCAACATATTTATCATGTGTATCTTGAAGACTAGCAATTATATCTTCTTTTGGTAAATAAAAAAGGATTACCTCTTCTTCTTCTTCATTTATTGTAGCAATAAGGCACTCTACTTCATTTTCTCCATCTTCACTATCAGCACTTGAATCATCCCATTCAACTTTATATGCTCTTTCTTTCTTCTTATGAGATTATTTCTTCCCCTTATTAAGTTTTGGACAATCTCCTTTTAAATGTCCCTTTTTGCCACATTCAAAGCACCTAGAAGAAGAAACACTAGAAGTTTTGTTAGTTTTAAAACTTTTATACTACTTACCATTTACAATGAGAGTTTCTTCTTCACTATCATCTTCACTCGTGTCATGACTAATCTTAGTTGATGCTTTGAATGCAATGTCCTTCTTTCTCCCTTGTTGAAGTTCACGCTCTCGTATTTCTTCCTCCTCCAAGGTTGCCTCATGTGCTTCTAAGTTGCCAATGAGTTGCTCCATCCTTAGCCAGGTGAGATCATTGGCTTCTTCAATTGCCGTCACTTTAGGCTTGTACTTGGGAGGAAGAGATTTAAGAATTTTTTATACTTGATCCTCTTCACTAATTGTTTTACCTAAAGCATTCAAACCATTAACAATAGAAGAAAACTTTGCATACATTTCACTAATAGACTCATTTGGTTCCATACAAAACTGTTCAAACTTTTGTTTAAACATGCCAATTTTGGAATTTTTAACTTGAATAGTTCCTTCATAGGTAATAACGAGTTTATGCCATATCTCATATGTTGTTTCATAATTTG
Source organism: Alisma plantago-aquatica (assembly GCA_963693085.1). Classification (NCBI taxonomy): domain Eukaryota; kingdom Viridiplantae; phylum Streptophyta; class Magnoliopsida; order Alismatales; family Alismataceae; genus Alisma; species Alisma plantago-aquatica. Next base: position 298,805,693 of record OY856411.1, read on the forward strand.
ATATTCTATTGAATTCACCAACGGAAATTGAACAATAGAGTATACTTACAACTTTTGCATTCATTTGGGCTGATCTTACCGTATTAGCATCCCATGTTGCATACTCTGTTTGAGGAAATTCATATGGATTTGACACCATCCTCCAGAGATCCCAACTAATTCCTTGGAAGTAGAACTACATCCTCCTCTTCCAGTAGGTGTAGTTAGTGCCATCAAAAGGTGGAGGTCTAGCCATGAGTGTCCCTTCGAAGTTGAGGTTGTTGAGTACCCCGTCACTCATTCTTCAAATCTTTGTTAGAGTTCCTTGAAGCCTTGTTCTGATACCAAATGAAAAACCACTAGAGGGGGGGGTGAATAGGGGTTTTATGAAGATTTAAAAAATAATAATTCAAAAAATCAACCACAAAAGATTAGACAAAGGGGCACAAGGTTTAGAGTGGTTCCACCCTTAGGCAATACTAAGGGAGTCAGTCCACTACCCAATTGTTTCCAATTGGGATTTGAAAGCACCTGTATTTTATTACCTCACAAGGATGTTACATAAAATACAATTACCTTCCCAAACCCTTTGGACAACCTTCACCCCGAAGTCGTCTCACCAACTTTGAAGCAGCCTTCACTTGAAGTAACTTCAAGCTCCCCCTTGAAGTAGCCTTCCTCCTTGAAGTAGCTTCCCGTTGAGACATTCTAGAAGTAGTCCAAAGTCCACCTTCTCCTCCGAGAAGACTCTTCTCCACCTGAGAAGATAGCACCCTCTCAAATCCGTAGCCTCCAACCCTAGGAGTAGTAAGGAGAGTACAAGTAATAAAAAGGAACAAGAAGGGAAAATGGAAATTACAATTACCGTTGTAGCACAAGGCTTGATTTCCTATATCAAGTGTTTTGATCTCCTAACTAATGTGTGTGAAAGTGTAAGTATGGTGGAAAGGAGATTCTAGCCTATAGGACATGAGCTTGTAGCAATGAGAAAGATTAGCAAGTGTCGAAGTTGCTCAATTGCTCACAAGAAAGGATTACCAATTGTAAGTATGTATGCTCAAGTATTACACAAGTGTGTTTTGGGTGTCCTAAGGCATGTCCTATTTATAGGAATGGCCTATGAATTCTTAAGGACGTTCTAGACACTTTCTAGGGGGTTTTAAGTGCTCAACTAGCCGTTAGGTATCCACTAATTACTTTAGCAACAACTAGTTTATTAATTCTGAAAAGTGCAGACAGAGTTTTTCTTGGTCGAGAAGTTTGTCGACCGAGAGTCAGTCAATCGAGGACTTCATCGACCGAGGGACGGTCTGGAGCAAGTGTATATAATGTTTGATTCCAACTCCCAACCACCCTGTCTGCTAGGTCTAACGACTATAGAACCTTTTAGAAGGATTAACCTAGGAGACTCTCGGTCGAGAAGATGTTCGACCGAGTGTGTCTCGGTCGACAAATAGTTTGACTGAGAATGTCTCTGTTTTGGTGGTTCTAGATGAATACTAAGTGTGTGTATGAGTGTGCAGTTGTGACACTATTATAGGGGATGATTTATCTAAGTGTTGTGAGTGGCTTGGGAAGATCTAAATGCTTGATTTACATGATATCTAAGTACTTGTACATTATATACTTATACAAGTTTTTACATTTGATTTACAATCATGATATTAAAGCATTTTGAGCATATAGATCTTCCAAAGTCCACCTTGTTCCTACAACACTCAAGTAGCATGTTAGATCCACAAGAATGAAATATTTGTCATCATAAGAATAAAGGGATTATAATAATGTCCAATTTAGCCAACAAGTGCCATACAAGGTCAATGGAAGAGCCAGAATCCATGACCTCTACCCTCATGGTCAGTGCACGAGAACCAAAGCAGGACCACATTCTCTTGCTTAAGTGACCTCAGTCATAGGGTCAGCAGCGCAGGCTACCCTTTCTCTAGCCCACCTTGGTATAGGTTACGTCACTAGTATATCTTGAGCCACAGGCCTGTTCACGTGCTCCCAAGCCATGAATGAATTCATGCTCTATCACACTGAGCCATGGGCCTTTTCACCATGCTCTTATACACATCTTGAGTCTACAACCACAGTTGCACTCTAATCCTCCTATTTTTTCCTAGGAGAAACCCCATATATTCAACAATATGCGCTCCGGGTTAACCCACAGGAGAATCCGTTTCACCATCACCAGCTCCTGACGATGATGGATCTATGGCCACGGAAAACTACATGAAAGTTCATCTATACTTAGTTAATGCATTTTAAGTGGATTGTTGGGGCAACCAAGTGATATTAAACAACCATATATAAAAAACATAAACAACATTAAATTCCATTATCTTATTTCACACTGGTACTGTTATTCTCAATGCCCTCAATAATCATCATATTGCCATGGGATATCAATCCCTCAATTCATCACATAAAGCCACTGCCTCTGATAAGGCTTCATCATCATACATCATCATGGGATAGCAGTCCCTCATCTTACAACTAGAGAATAACACCTCAAACAGGCACTTAGGTCACAAAACCTCTCACATCATACTAGTGATACATGTTATATCATCATCAAGAAATATTATCATTTCTCAGATATTACACATATACCAGGTGCCACACAATACACATATTCACATAAACATCATAGCCCTTGCATGGATATGTATTTAAATTAGTAACACCTGCATGGTTAGATTGCACAACAATAGAGATAACTTAATCACCAACAACAACTTATTAAAGAACATATCATGATTATCACGTCATTAGGATTTGGAACATCATCCACTATCATGAATACATGGAGCATAATGTCTTAAAAGGTTTATTAAACAATACACATTGCTATTACCATACCTTGGGTATCTGACCATACCCTACATCCCATGTCACCATGCACGGCATCCCTAAGGATTCATCTTAGGGATCATACAACCGTGATCTATCATCATCCTGTATCAAAGGTTCTCCTATCACCAACCATAGGTAACCATCATAGTAAGGCTCACAACCTATTTGTCATACTTCATCATCATGATCAAAGATACGGGCCCAAAGTAACATGGTAAACATATTAATATCTAGGGCTCAAGATAACACTTAGGGTTATCAAGTTAGGGCACAACCCTCACTAAAGGTGTCGCCTACTCTCACCAAAACTAGGCAGTGACCAAACAAACCCTCACTAAAAGCCAGCAAACACTATTGGTGTCAGTATTCAACCAAGCAACAAACACAACCTGCCATATCGGTTAACACCCATATCGAGGAGAGCACTAAGCAAGATGATATTGGGTAAGACCCACAAACTCTGCTTATGTCTGGTATGGGGCAAAGAATGTCGTGCAAAGAAGCCACCAAGGTCATATCTTCTGAACACACCTTAGCCCATCCTGGTAAAGGGACCATATTTTGGGATATCAGGCAACTCATGTATCTAACACATCTCACTTCATCTCAGGTTAGGCAACCTTGTAACCATGTCGGTCAAGAACCACATAACCTCATGACAACTAAGGTATTCTCTAGGTCAACCTTGACAAGATTAACTCCCTTTTTCCTCATCCATGATCATCATGAAGGGTATAAGGGTAACAAACTCCACATAACTGGTCCACCTATCATCACTAGTCCTCGTATTGCTCATGACACTATATCACCCAAACTCTATATCGTCCAAGACCCTATATCTCCCAAGCTCAAAACATATATCGGCCTATCATGTCATCATATAGGGCCAAGCACTCAACCCTAGTATCTCCCAAAACCTCATGTACACAATCATGCTCATACAGAGATAGGGCTGATGATATCGGGCAGGCCAACAACATGTACCTCAGTATCTTTACAAACCATAGATCATACTCATGAATACTGATGTATCGGCCAAGACCTCTAAAGGTGTGTGTCAGGTTAGCATGGATATCGAGTTAGGTCCTTCACCAAAGCATATCGGGAAAGGGATACCCAGTATTGCCCAAGTGCCTACTCAAGGGTAGGATTCACATTTAAAGGTATCGTGTAAGGAATATCAAAACCATGTCATCAAACCTAAACAAACCATATCACCCAAGGATTCTAGGATACCGGGAAACACTACTTCTAAGGGTATCGCCCACACCAAGGATCAGCCTATCGGATTCCCTATACCAACAAGGATACCCATCACCAAAGGCATCACCATTATATCACCCAAGGTACCAACCAAGGGTTCAACCCCAAGAACATGTCGTGCAACTAGGTTAGAGCATCTAATCATCAAGATGAGCACTTCTATCATCCAAGCTAACATGTCTCCCAACCATCTAGAGCATAGGCTCACCTCTCAACAACAAAGTGTGAGAGGGGTATTGCCCAATGACTCACTACCATACATCTTTGGATCAAGGGATCCTAATCTCACCTATCAACAACAAAGTGAGGGAGGGGTATTGCTCACAATCTATCAACCAAGGCATATCCTATCGGGCAGGGTACTATATCAGGCAAAGCATAGTATCAGGTAAAGCCCTATATCAGGTAAAACACTATATCGGGTAGCCAAAGCATATTGGGTTGGTCATCTTCAACCTCAAGACACCCTTTTACATCCCACACAAGATAAAGGTAGTAATAAAATGTAACCTTTCCATTAGATCAGATCTCAAGTTCAACATAAACAACTATCATAGGGAAAGGTATCGATCTAAAGGCAAGAGTCTATTTAAACACATATGAAGAGTGAAAATAATAGAGATGAGTGAGAGTTATGTAACCCGCCTTAAGAGGATCTCCATGAAAGACATCAAGCTTCCTAATCCAAGAAACAAACCCACATTCCTCACCATGAATATCGTCCATCCCAGGCTCCAAACCTGCCTTCGGCTCCATCATCATCACCTCAAGAAACAAAAGATGAAGAAGAATCCATGGTTATGCTTAGCTCAATAAGAAGTAAAGAGGGAGAGAACCACAGCCTTGCCTACTCTCATCAAGGGTCCATCCATGGCCAAAAGGGGAGGAAGGCAGTGGAGAAGAAAGCACAAGGAAAATCTAGTAAAGAAGCATGACTCACCAAGGTCGTATCTTGAGCAAGAAATCTCCATGGGCAAGGAGCTCGACCTCCCAAGCTCCATGGGGGTTTTCCTTTAGCTCCCAAAGCTCCCAAGATCATCCCATACAGGAACCAGAAAGAGGTGGCCGAAAAGGATCACTTGGGTAAGGAAGAAGGGAGTTATATACACCAAGGAAGAGAGAGGTAGTAAAGGAAAGGTGTCATAACCACATAAACTTAAATGGCACTTGCTCATGTTCTTAACGCCACTTGTTGCCACCCAAGCTCCACATGCACGGCCTGGTGAAACACTCTAGGCTATGTATCGTGCAGCTGGGCACCCTCCATGGGTGACACCCCCCCTAAACTAATACACACTCCAAGCTTCTACCCGATACACTAAAGGACAAGATAGCACATGTGACTTATATGGCATTAAGACTATATACAGATGTCACTCCTCATATAATGTCCAAACAAGGCACCCAAACCTTCATACACATTATAGATAATGCCAAACTGAAGCAAGAAAGCTCTAGACCAGATAAATTGCATATTGACCCTCCACTTTGGGTAATTTGCAATTTACACCAAAGCTAGCACACAAAGCACAAGCATCATCCAACCAAGCTCAAACTTGGAACATAGGCCCTACACAAGGTGCCCCACATCATCATTCTCTTTCTAATGGTGTTATAGAACTTAAGGCATGCTCTACATGTGACATATTGCAATATAAACCCTTACCTTGGGTAAATTGCACTTTGGTCCAAAACAAGCAAACATTGTTCAAACAACATCCAAACGGGACCAAACTGGAAACATAAGCTTGTCACATGATATCAAAAAATCTTGAGGGATTAGATTAAGGTTCTAAGAACCTTTCTTAAGCAAAGAAAATAGGTTTAGACCAAAACATTGGTCATGGTCCTTACAATGAATACATATCTTGAGACATCATTACTCCCAGAGTTGACGACAATGCAGATTGCATCACATTATCCTTCGACTACATAAAGATATTTGCCATAATGCAGCCCAAGAGAACAAGTTCCCTTGATATACCTCAAAACTCTATCAAGAGCTTCCCAATGGGTCTTATCGGGACAACTGGTGTATCTACTTAACTTGCTCACGGCAAACACAATGTCTGGACGTGTGTAGTTCATAAGATACATCAAACTTCTAATAATTTGAGAGTATCATAATTGAGACACTGAAACCCCAGTCTCATTCTTGAACAAGGCCTTGGATGAATCATATGGAGTCTTAATAGGTTTACATAATGTGTACTCAAACCTCTCCAATATCTTCTCAACATAGTGTGATTGAGAGAGAGTTATACCATCAGTAGACCTTATGATGTTTAAGCCCTAAAATCACATCAGCGACACCCATATCTTTCATCTCAAACTTGCTACACAAGAATGCCTTTATCTCATTTACTACTTTCATATCGAAACCAAAAAGCAGGATATCATCGACATATAAACATAATAAAATGAATCCATCATTGAAGATTTTACAATTAGACACTTATCAATCAAATTCATTATAAACCAAGCCAAACGATGATATCACAAAATCAAACTTGGCATGCCATTGCTTAGGGGATTGTTTCAAGCCATATAATGACTTAATAAGTTTACACACTTTGTACTCATTCCTACAACCCACAAAACTGTTAGGTTGTTCCATATATCTCTTCCTGAGGATCACCGTGTAAGAATGCAGTCTTCACATCCATTTGATGGATACAAAGATTATAAATGGAAGCAAATTCTATAAGCTCTTAAATTGTGGTCATACGGGTAACAAGAGAATATGTATCAAAATAATTTATTCCTTCCCTCTGTGTGTAACCCTTAGCAACTAACCTAGCCTTATACTTATTGATTGTCCTGTCTACATTAAGTTTCATTTTTAAAGATCTATTTGCAACCAAATGCAAAAAAACTAGGAGGAAAATCCACCAATTCCCAAGTTCTATTCGAGAGAATTGATTGGATTTCATCATTAATGGCTTCTTTCTAAAATTTAGCTTCTGGCGATTCCATAGGTTGTTTGAAAGTTATAGGATCATCCTCATAATTGTAAAAGAGAAACTCACTATCAATGTCCATGGATGTCCTAGACCGTTTACTTCTCCTTGGTTCAACTATTTCTTCAGAATCATGAAATTTAGAAGTAACTTGTTCTGAGTCGCCCCCCCACGTTTGTCATCCTTTCCATGTGCTCGGGAATGGAACATGTGGTGAATGAATCCTCTTGAGATGCTTCATTGGGCACACCAAATTTCACGGGAAACACATCCTCAAAGAATATAGCATCACGTAATTCCACAATTGTATTGACCTCAATGCCTGAGATATCAAATATTACAATCAAGAATCTGTAGGCATACCTTGTCTCTACATACCCCAAGAATATGGCATCAACCGTTTCTGGTCCTAATTTCTTCCTTTTGTGTTCATGGACAAGTACCTTAGCAAGGCACCCCCACACTCAAAGGTATTTGAGACTCAATTTTCTTCCTCTCCATAACTCAAACGGACTACTCTCTACATGTTTGTGGGGAACTCTATTCAGAATATGGCAATCTATATTCAAAGCTTCCCCCACATGAAGTTGGATAGACTTGAGGTTTGGAGTAAAGAATTTACCATATCTATACAGGTTTGGTTTTTACGTTCAACTTTCCCATTAGATTGTGGTGAATACAGAGTAGTAACCTCATGAACTATACCATGTAATTGTCAAAATTTCAAAAACAAATTTGAGGTTACTCTCCTCCCCTTTCATATCTTAATTGTTTAAGTACTTTGCCAAGTTGAGTTTCAACTTCTTTCTTATAAATTTTAAATTTATCCAATACCTCATATTTACTTCTAAGCAAAAAGGACATAACAATATCTACTAGCATCATCAATAAAAGTTATAAAATAACGTTTTTGATCCCTTGTAGAAATACCATTAAATTCACAGATATCCGTATGTACTAAATCTAATATTTTTGAATTTCTATTCACAGAATGAAAAGGTTTCTTAGGTAATTTAGCTTGCACACAGAAGTCACATTTGTTATTGCTAATTTTAGATTTAGGGATTAAATTTAGATTCATCATATGTTTCATTGAGCCAACATTCACACATCCCAAACGTGCATGCCAAACATCATATGATACAAGATTCAAGCATAAAGAACTATTATCATTCAAATCTAAAATAGAATTTGAATCAGGTTCTACAAGAATCTTAAATAGATTTTCCATATCACAAAGATACCCCTTGCTAAAAATAAAGAATCTCGAAGGCGAGTAATAATAGATTTATTACATTTACAATCTATTCTAAAACTAATGCTAAATAAAATTGCGTTAGTAATAATATTGCGTCATATTGATGGAACATGTCTGATTCTATGAAGCGTCAGAACCTTTCCTGAAGGAAACTTCAAGTCCATCCGTCCTTCAGCTTTGACTTCTACAGTGCTGGAATCACCCAAAGTAACAGATTGATCTTTAGAGGCCTAATAAGACACAAACATGGACTTGTCAGTACACACATGCACATTAGCCCCAGTGTCTATAATCTAATATAGTGGTTCAAAAATAGAAAGAACTTCAGGTTTTATAGATACGCACCCATCATTGAGGTTCAAGGATGCAGTCATCATGTTGACCACAACCTCCTCAGTTGCATCCGCGGTAGCTTTCTTGGCCTTCTTTGAAGGACAATCCTTGTTCCAGTGGCCAACCTATCCACAAGTCCAACAAGGTTTGTTCTTTAGTTTCTTCTAGATCTTGGCCTTAGGTTTAAGTGAATTCTTAGATTTTTTATCCTTGTTCTTAGCAATAGTAAAATTAACAGTCACATTAACATAAATTGAGACTTTGATAGTCTTCTCTTTTAGATGCTCTTCCTGAATATTGATATCCATCATGAGATCATTCATTGACATGTCTCCTTTGCGGTGCTTAAGAGTCATGCCAAATGACTACCAAGATTTTGGAAATTTCTCAATGATTAACATAACAACAATTTTTTTAGGAAGTGTCATGCCTCTAGTGAGCTCTTGCATCAATAGTTGAAAATTGTGTGTTGGATCAGAAATAGATTTACCCTCAGACGTATGAAACTTAAGAAATTTCAAAATATAATATTTTTCAATTCCCTGATTCTAAGTATTGTATTTCTTTTCTAATGCTTTACACAGAACCTTAGATGTAGTAAAAGACGGCTTAGAGTATGAGTCATACAATTTGTTGTTTAACGCAAACAAAATCAACCCTCGACATGTCTTGTTACCCTTCTTCCAGGTTGCAATTATATTAGCATTATCAAGAACAATTTCATCTACTTTAGGTTCATCTTCTTCTAAATACTGATCATACCCTAAGATGTTAAGCCATATTTGTATCCTACTTTGCCAACGAGAAAAATAAGTTCCAATAAATTTTTTAAGCATACTAGACGTATCAGTTTTCATGCCAGAACCAGCCATAGTTAACTAACAACAAATGATGATTTTTTTAAGACTATTGTTAATTTTGAATTATGTCGTTACATACAACAACGACATATATAATTAAGTTAACAGTTTAGACACATTCAGATAAGAAAACGTAGAATAAACCAATGCAGGAGAACAAAAGTAAATAAAATTAGGATCGAACCAGGTCATTCGTTGAGAAACGAACGTGATATACGTAAAGAAAACAACGCCTTGCAACCCTTCTGGATAGGCGTCGTTCTCCCAGTCGACCCGGTACGAACCTGAAGAAGAGATATCTCGCTCGTGTTGACAACGAACGTTGCAGACGAAGCAGCGTAACACCAATACAACTCAGCAACCGCAGGAGCCACTGCCTGACAGGTTGCGCCTTGGAAGGAAAGGATGGACGAACTTGCTACATCCAGGAGAAGATCTCCACATAGCACCACAGAAGCGACGACGGCAGAGAGACTCTGGCTTTAGGGTTTGAAAACACGCACTCGAACGGCTGACGGATGTGTGTTCGAAAGATGTGTTTAATGACCGGAGGCATTTATATAGTCTTACACTCCTCAGTAATCATGTTCCTGTTAAGACATGCTCACTCGGTTGCTCTTGTACACATTGCGAAAAATTCCGCAAAAGAGATATTTTCCAGTTAGGATTAATAAATCCGAATAGGAAAGAAACAATTAATTAAATGAATAATTAATTATGTAGTTGTATCCTAGTGCAAAAAGAAGACAGAAGACATTATCCACAATCCCGAACCCGAACCCGAGCCCAATCCAGCCCGGCGAGGCGAGGCGTGGTATGGCGTGCACACATGCGTGTGTGTTGTGGTCACCATACCCACTAAGGAAGTGAGCATACCCTCCTCCTAGGACCTTTGGACAATAATGTCCTATGTGATCCTATATTTAAGGACCACAAAAGGTCTACAAGTGAGCAATATGGGATAAAACTTCTTTGCCATTTGTACTGAAGACAAAACTACTTCTCTCACATGTACTAGCTGTACTATATTGGGCTTAACCATACTAGAAACATGGTTGTAGCAGCCATATCTCTAACATAACTTCCCTTACACTGGATTCTTACTTTTGGTCGCTTGATATTTGCATGACCACTTCCTGTTGCCACCTAACAGCAGCATGCATGGTTCACACAAATAATGTTTAAGGTCATCGACTAATTGCATATATAAAAGTCTCGAAGCTTCCTTTAGGATACTAATACATGTGCAACTGGCCTGGCTGGTATCTCAGGTTTGTTTCATTTCGAGGAGTGAAATAGTATTTTGTAAGTTCTTACGTTGCAACCAAGAATACGATCCATATCAATGCTTCTGTTTTATTTTAGTTGCTTCATAGAAGAAGTTGCGGTATTGTCTGGCACTTCAACGAAAGTAGGTTTGCGTAGTTCTCACCTGTTTAAGCATTTTCAAAGTTGTAGAGTTTTAAACAGGAAATGGAAGCATGGACTTTTGTATGTATATTACCTCTACAACGATTATTTGTGAATAGTGTATTATATTTTTGGGTGAATGGGTGAGGTGTAGGTATTGTGCTTTGAACACCCTATTGTGCTGACAGGAACAAAGTTTAAAGGAGAGGAACGTGCTTTTCACATACGTACACTTTGCACGTAATTCCTGTTGGAGTTTAATTGTGCGGAATTACAGCTGATCCATTTCCTGATGACTATTCTTTCGGACACCGACATAAATTGGTCAACACCGCTCTGGTTATGTAGCGTTTTGCATAAGTGGTCTTCTTCCGAATCCGATCTTCTTGTACTGTCGCCAAATCCAAGATATCCTATTCCCTGGGCTCTTCACTGCACCCATGGCTTACCTCCCTCTCCCTGACGCATTGTAGTAGTATCTGCACCCATGCTGTGCAGTTTCTCACGGAGAGGTGGAGCTTCCCCGGAAGTAGTTCCTTGGGCTCATCTGGGAATACGTTGTCTTTCGCATCTCCACCTTGCAGTAGCTGTTGTATGTAGAGGTGGAGCTTTGATGGATGGACTTTTAATGTAATGCATGCTTGAGTCTGGCATGGTTTTTGTGAGTGACCATGTGTGCATCGATCATGCATTCTGTCAATGTTGGTGGCCATATGAAGCGTGAGTACTTTTTAGTTCCTGCAAATGTGTGCTGGCGGTTTAGTACAATGTGAACAAGGAGCATATATAGGGATGGTGAATATGTGTATTCCAGAATTGGTATGGCATACGAGTAATTTGTCTGAGATGTTGACGCTCTTTAGATAGTGCAACAATACACAGTTTTGCTAACATAGTGCAACGTAATATAGTGGTCAGTCGGTGATTTCACCAGGAATATTGCATGCTTAGTAGTGTGGTGCAGTAGTCAAATTGTAACAAGCGAGGATGGTACATGAGTGGTGAAGAATTTATTGCTGGTTGTTTGAGGTAGCTACGGATCAACGATGTGGTGAGAAGCATTGTGTGCGCCATGTAGTTCTTGCAATGGTGAAGTTATAGTGAGTAGCGGCGCTTGTATACAATCCTAATGGTTAAGCATGGTGGTGAGGGAGTTTTAGGTCCCTGCTTTTCTGCTCATTGTACCAGTCCGTCTTTCAATTTAGACCACTTTTACGATTTCATCATGCTTATCAAAAAACTATACCAGTCGGCTTGCTCATCCCTTCAGCTTAGTTTTTATTTTTATTCAGCCAATGGGTGCTTACCAGATTGTGTTTCAGAAATAGATTTGGCTCAGAAAGAAAATTACGCAGCTAGGCCATATTGCCACTTAAAACACCGCATAATTGCATGCTCCATTGACCATTTTTGTGTGTGCATGCTTGCCACGTAACAAGATCGATACAGTATGACATTGTTGCGGTGGTGGTTTCAACTTACAAGTCAAATTGCTTTGAGTAGGGTGTTTGTTCGCTCTTCAACCAACTCGCTTGCCAGCTTTTCTTTCGAATCTTTTATTTTTCAATTTGTTTTTTACGGATAGCTATGGGTATGTCATTCACTATAACTTTTTTAAGAGGTTACGTCACATCTATGTGCTTCAACAACACGGACATACTTCAACAGTTTGTGTTTGAGCTCAATGGTCCAGTCTCATTGTTTGTGTTTATTTGCTTCTTTTTTTACACACTCATGTTAGAAAGAATCAACCGAAAATTAGTAGAATTATTTTTTAGTAGACTGTATGCAAATTATTGTAAATCTAAATATACGTCAGTCTTCAGCATACACGTGTTAGAATAAGAACATATGTACGTTACAAATTGAAGAGAGTCAACTATCAATTAATTGATTTGATCTCTTTTAGTGGAGTTTATATAGATAATATGAATACTAATGATATGTTGCCGATAAACAAATGTTCAACAAGCAGATAACATGTAACTTTAAGTAATGACACGCTACAGGTAAGAGGGAATCAACTAGCATTTTATCGAATTTATCACTTGTAGCGGATTGTATATATGTAAACTATTGTTACTCTATCTAACAACCTTATAAAACTGAGCGTATGAGGTATGTATTTTATTACTTTTTTCTTCTGGCATGCTGTATGAAAATTACTTTGAGTAGTAGTTATACATTAGTCATCAACAAGCATATGTCTAAGCATGGCACAATAGGTAATTTTTATTATGACACGTCACCAACCAGATAGAATCAACATATAATCAATCAAGTTATTTCTTATATCAGTTTCTATTTAAATTATCGTGAATATTAATTTTATGTTAATCGTCAGCATAAATATATCTAACAAGAAGAGAACAAGTAATTTTAGTAATGATACACTACATGTTTGAGGGAGTCATTTGGCCGTCAATCGAGTTGTTTTCTATAAGAGTTTGTACATAAATAATTATATTATATGTCAAGTTACTCTAAAAAAAGTGTTCGTGGTATTTGTGTTTTTCATACCAATTTGTTTGTCAATTATTTTAGCCGTATAAGATTAAGACACCATGTAAAAACCTTTTTCTTAAGTTTTAGCTGCGTGCTTGTTTAGCACAACTTATTCATACTTTTTTTCATATTTCATATATTTTTAAAATAATATATTTTCACATACATATTTTGTAGCATGTACTAAATTAATATACATCTCAATTGAAAAAACATGTGTTTAACACGTGCTTTCTTACTAGTAGTATTAGATTGATGCGATCAATATCATGACTTTGACTGTATTGAGGTGATGAATTTTAGATCTACACCTATAGTAGTCTTCAATTTAAGTAAATAAAATAATGTTGAGAATATATATATATATATATATATATATAATTAAGAGGCTTCATTCATTATTATGATCAGATCAACCCTCAATTGCATAATTAAGAAAATAATAAGGTTGGTGGAGCCTTTGAAGGCCTAGGTGTGAGCCATGGGCCTCAAGATCCAATCCAAGCCCATTTGATTATTAGAGTGGCAAATAGTTCCACGAGACCTATGATAAATAAATTTCAATTTCATGCACGAATTTGATGAAAATAATATTGAGAGTAGTTTATCAAACTAATTATGAGCTAATGAGCAAGACACTAGAAGATTCAGAAGTAATTAATGACTTAGATAAATAAATAAAAAAATTATATATTCTTTAATTAGTTACTAAATATACACGTATCAAGGAAACCTAACATGACCTAATTCTTGATCCCACATGAGATAATGTGCAAATGAAGATAATTCCAAGTTATGGGATAATACATATTATCAGTGATCTAAGTGATTAAATTAAATAAATACTTGAGGAGAAAGGAAAGAGTATTTATCATAACCTATTGAGACCAAATTTGTTTGAAAGTTAAATTAAGACAAAGTAAAGGTAATCCTTAAACTACAATTAATTGGATAATTCTACTGACTAATAAGATTTTTAGAAAATTTGAGATGGTTGAGTAAAGTTGGAGATTATCTTGATTACGTGGTTTATTTGATAGCCATTATGCTAAGGTCTGGATGATCTGAAACCTTAGGCATATGACAGATGATTTGATCCCAGACCTCAATTGTTGATCTAAGATTGCACGACAACCAAGTCATCTTGAACCTCATGCTTGAGTTCCACATAGATTGGGCTCTAACTAGAATCTGATCCTGCTTGCTCTCTCCTCAAGCCACTGTTGGCTTTGATCAATATCTATTTGACTTTGAACCTATCCATTTATGTTATCACCATGGATTAGGATAATACCTCTAATGCATTCTTCATGACTCCTAGAACTCCACCTTTCCATCAGTTGCACCCCACAAACTTCCTAATAGCCTTCCCATATCTTGGATCATGCTCTGTCCCACTTGTGGTTAGCGCCACCTAGGCCACCACACTTCACTGAGTTTGGGTTGAACGAGTCCATGGAGTCTTGGTGATGTTCCTTGAAGCATTGATGTCATCACCACATCTTGGGAGCAGAGAGTCAACAATGGAACCGAGTGTCTCTGTGGCACAATGGTGTTTGGGTTTCTTGGAAGAGATGAGGAATAAGATGACTGAAGAAATTACTCTATCACCCAGGTAATTCATTGTAAGATAAGGATTTTCTTGTATTTTGTTCTCCTGCTTCTCCTCAACCATGATGGTTGGGGTGATGAGGGGTGTGACCCTATTATCTTAGGCCCGACCCTACAACTGACAAGGATAAGGGTGCTACTACCTATATGGCAGTCAATGACTGGTCCAAATAAAATTATCTTTTTATTAATTCTAGAAAATACATTACAACTCCATTTTTGGTCATATTGCATATCAAATTACTCAAAAAATGTGTAGAATATGAATAAAATGGTTTTACTACCTAAATCTGATCATAGTTAAAAAATTATAGGTAGTACATAAATATAAGTGATGTATGCATGAGAACTGTAGTTTTTGACAAATAGAATGTTAATCATGTTATATATACTTAATTTTGGTATAGTGTGATGTTGTTGAATGAGATCCCAAATGATGATGATAATTATTATGTATATTTAGGTTCAAAAGTCAATAATCATGTATATGTGGAACTAGGGTTTTTGAAACCAGTGCTCATAACTTTCTATGATCTTAATTCACATGACTTGAGCTAGGTTCTCATAGTAACATTATATGTTCAATTAATGATAAATACTATTTCACCTAATTCTCAATTTGGGGTTCTATCCCTTGGAATTCATGATATTATGGAATTGGATTTTGATACCCTTATTCCTAATCTAGACTTCAAGATGACCCTAAACCCTATTTAGGACCTATTCTAGACCTAACAAGTATCCTAGAAATGTATGCTGACACTTTATGGTTTTACATACATACAAATTGAATGGTAATTTTCTTGGATGTGATATGCTTGTTTGGATTGCATTGTTGAAGTATTCGATGTATTCTTCATGGATTCAACATCAAAATATATGCGGATAATTATGAATAATTGATCATATTTGACTATTGATCGTTTCCTAGATGACTTATGAAGATTTTATCTCAATATAAACTACTAGGATGTTTATTCAATTCCAGTTCAACTACAACACCCTATGTATATCACATAATGGTAATATGCTATTCTGAACCAAGTTGACACCCATCAAGGGGAAATGCACATAAATTCAATGATGGACAACGATAACACCTGAGATGGTACCAAGCATGGCTTATAATATGTAATGAAAATGGCAGTTCATATTCACAAGTATTTGATTGATGCAATATATGTTGATTTATGTACTTGCACACTTTGGGATTAAGAGAGAAAGATTCCCCCCTCCCACGCCCGTGGCGGAGGCCGAATGCCTAGGAGGGTGGTAAATCAAGGCGACAACTGGGATTCGAACCCGTGTCTTTTTAATGCACTTATGTATACAATATAGTTATATATTGATCTATATTATATGTCAACATTTTAGATAGACAATTTTATTAAACATTTGAATACGTAAAGATTGAGAAAATATTAAAGATTATAAAGCTAATATTACATGGGTGATTAGTTAGATTCTTCTCATGTATATGTTAGTTTACGTTGAAAAAATAATGTTACTCTCTAGAGGAGTATTGTTTAAACGTTTGTATCTAACTGAAGTTCACATATTGGAAATTGTTGATTATTATATGTTATTTATTAAACCTAAATCTTGGAATTTAGGTATTGGATCTCGAATTTATGGTCCACCTTAATCGAGGGATACTAAAAATTGGGGTAGTTACTTATCTAGTCTCTCATCATGTCATATGAATCACCATTAGTATGCCATTTATCCTAATCTACTTTCATTATTTAACTGTAAATGTAGTTTGACATGTATTCAATAATATACATGTCCTTTTGATTTCGTAATTCCTCATCATTAATCCGAGGTACTAAGTAGTTATGATGAATTCAAATGCAACATCAATCTCAATATGAAACACTTCTCTTAATGTTCAGTGTACCCAATATAGGATTGCCATATAGCAAATTATTCATTTTACCTTGAATTTCATCAACTTTCATTTTTCTAGTGTGTTAACTAGACTATTTAATCTTTGAAGACATGTATGTTCTACTTGAATTGGCCATTTTGCATGACCATCTTTGTTATATTCCTATGAATTTTTTGGGTGCATGTTTCCTCCATGTTACCATTGCCATGTTGAAGGGATTTCATTTGGTATATTGAATGATACCTTCTCAATACCATAGTTTTATCTCCTTTGAATATTCATATGGTTCTACTTATGGTGTGCCATATCCTAACATGGTTACGGTTCTTCCAATTCCCATTCTCCTCCCTAGAGTTATCATAGAGTAAGAATTATTTTTCAACTTGCCGATTGCTTGAATGAGAAATTAAGGATATATATATATATATATATCTAGAATCCATCATATTTTTTTTTGTAGATAATATAATTCAAGAGAATCTAGACATGAAAATAAGTAAAAATATCAAATTTATCACTATCACATGAGTAATAAAGAGAAGAAAAGAGAGATTTTGAATCTTTAAATCTTGATATGAGTGTGGCCCATAACATAGCTGATTGGAAAAGAAGGATCCATGTAGACGACCCCAACATGGTTGAGATTGAGGCTTAGATGATGGTGATGATGATGATCATTATCAATTGGATGAACCTCCTAAATTATTTATTTGGTTATGATCTAACTCAATTTGGGGTATTTCAACACATTTGGTCTAAAAAACTCCACAGTGATCCCCACATTCTTATGATTTTCCATTCAACATACTTCAATTTTATCTCTTACAAGTATGTTAATCTATATTAGATTTATATTTTACTCAAGTTCACCATCAAGGAGTATTATATATTGATATTAAAAAAATCAATATATTAGGGTTAAGGTTGAATTTTATTCTTACACATTTGAATTTTCTTAGTTTCTTTGTGATTTTTGACTCATTAGTCATTTACTTCTTTATAATTGAATATTAAAATTTATGTCGTAACATAAAATTTCAATTGATATAAGATGGCACCTTTCGCTAGGTCATCTTAAAAAGCTAAACTTATGTACCATTTCTTCATATTATATTATTCATTAGATTGGATAAAATACATGGAGTTGTAGTTTAGACTTATGTCAGTAGTATTGGTTCATTTCTTATCATAACCCAACTCAATTCGTTCATACGCCCACATTTTCATCTCTAAACCTTCACATCCCAAGTTGCCACATATCTAGTTGCATTTTGGTAATTAAGCATGTTATTGTTTATTCTCAATATCAGTCTTACAATTGTTAAGATAAATATGTATGCTTCTTATATATTTTAATATATTGATTATTCTTACTTGATTCATTACTGTATAGCCTATGGATGAGCACATGCATTTATGTGCCATTTTCCATTTTAGCCCTGTAACATGACAGAAGAGGTGTATTATGGTTGAGAATGACATGACATCTTACATTCAAAACATGTACATTACCTATTTCTGTAATGTACCTTACTCGTTATTCATTCATGTTATAGCTTAGGATCAATAAATTCTTATTTTTACATGTAAAGGGATATTCTAGGGTTATGCAGGTTTACCTATTTCATATCGTTGCTACCACCCTCATTGACATCAAAGTGACTTACCAAACTTTTTAGAAATATTGAAGAGAAATCACTCATATTGATAGTAACTCTAAGATTATTGTTATTTATTCCATTAATAAATTATAAGCAAAGTCCATCCATTCCAATCATATATCTTATCTCATCCATGCCAACCCTGAATTGGGTACATTATACAAACCTTATCAACAAATTATAATATGCAAAACATGTTTATAATCATAAAATATTTGCTAATAGCTTATATATGAACACAATTTTCAACATCACTACTCATGTTTTGTTCAAATTACTCAACTAAATGATGTTTAGAATTATTACCATGAAATTAGGTGAATTTATAATAATATTGTCCAACTCAATCTAGCTTATAAAATCATGGCTAAAATGATTTGATCTCCTATGATTTCCCCTAAAACCACCCAAAATTCTACAAAGAAATCAATGCAATTAGTTTGTCTTGTAGAAGCTAGGCTTTAACACATTTAAATAGCTAAAATGGTATTAAACCATTTACCCTAAAATCAAGAAGGTCGTTGACGTCCTCTTATTGTTGATTATACCAAAACCATAAAAATCATTGTTTACTCATTAACTCTTCCCTTCTTATGATTTTACTAGACTAGGAACACTCACTTGCAAGAAGAGAGATTAAGTAAATTTTTAAGAGATGTAATGGAGGAAAAAATAGAACCTATAGCAAAGAACATTAGGATGAAGAACACATTCAAATTACCACTATGTCCATGAGCTCCTAACCGATTCCACCTGCTATAGAAAAAGGAGATCTAACTTCACAAAAAATCATTATTCTCTTTCAATAGTCGCTAATTCTTTTTGGCTATGTTAGATCCTAAGCTCTGATGATGGAATAAGGTAAACAAAATCTATTCAACTTTCAAAGATTATATTAGGTTTTTAGGTTCTTTGTATCTCAGAAAAACTCAATTTACTAACCTTTTTTCTTTAATTGTTCCAACAACATTGTTTATTTGATTTACCATCTAGAAATTCAATCGACTATGAGTTTCATGGTTAGTGGGTCATTAAGGTCCATATTTATGTTGGAACTATGTCAATGGACCAAAAGGACTATCCAAACCTACTCTTGGTTGATCGGTTTTCTCCCAAATTAAATCAAATGGCCTTAGGTATTATTCAAAATTAGTTTTGGTTGACCAAACTAGCTTTGGAGAAAATCCAACATACTTAGATACCCCAGAGCCTCAAGTCAACTTAAATTTTTGTATCTAATCTTTTTTTTTAAACATGAATCCCAACAATCATAATTATCTCAACATTTATTCTAGTTTCTTGGTTCAATTACAGTGAAAGAGTTGTATACCACAGAACACTAATCTAGAAAGCTAAGGTTTTGCATCATCCTCCAAGAAATCCATTTCACATCTTAATATGATTCAACGCACTAATAGATGCTTCCAAAATAAATTTACAATCACAAAATTTGACTAGGATTAGGGTTTCTTCCGCTTCTATGATCCATCCAATAAAATTGATCCAAAACCACAATTCAATCTTAACTCACAATACCCTAATTAATTTCAACCAAACCACGTTGAGCATATTTCAATAAGTTCAACACAACTAGTTCAACTATTAACAATCAACTATGAGTGTAAGTGAATATCAAATGAGTATAACACACAATTTACTAAGAAAAATCTGAGTCCTTACACTTATGGTGTATCTTTGTTTTTTATTACATGTTGTTGCATGTCTTGGCTATATGTTATAAACTATGAGCAACTTGGATGCATACATGAATGCCTACATATAGAGTCTTCTTGCCACTGCTTATGTATTACCTCTAAAAATTAATACCTTCCCTTTTATGATTAACAACTTCACACACTCATCCCTCAATTATGGAATCAAATATTATAATTAGAATAAGGATAGCTTACTCTCCATAACAGATAGAGTGATCAAGTTGCATAAATACATGCAACCTTTATATATGGCGAGCCCCTCTCCTTTAAAGATTTACCTTTTACACTTAGCTAATAAACAATAATCACATTAACCTTCTACAGGAATAATATGCATATTATGGTCATAACATGTGATTGAAATATTGCATTATGATGATAAGGTCTCCCATGGTGCACATTACCTTATTGAGGTTTGGATTTGCCCATGAGTGAAGTTTTTTGTAATGTGAACATTACAACCTGTCTATACTAATCATGTTGCTCTGATTTACCTAACTGCAAGATCATTACATGCTTAATGATCTTTATAGCCTTCTTGTGAGATATCTCCCATTTGCAACAAAGGCATGATTTTTCTATTCATAATTTGAAAATTCGTTTAAACAAGTGTTTCTCCTTACTATCACATTTAATAAGATACGCTCAATGATACATGGTGAAATTAATCTGTCTCAATTAGCTTCTCGTTACTTTGATTTATATAATATTACCCATTCGTCAGCTAATGCTTTTTTAGATTGCAAATGACTTATCGTTGTGTTATTAGAGTGTATAAATACATATTAATTATAATAAATGTAGATATGCTTTATGAAAAGGAATATTCTAGAGATATTAGTACCAACCACACATACTAAATGTAGTACCGACCACACATTAAACTGCATGTGGAATATGTGAAGTAACTCGTACTTTGCATGTTTTGTTTTTGTATAGATGTAGTTCCCAACGGGCATGATGTAGCATGCAAAGGTGTTGTACTCCGCACTTTTTTGTCCCAGAGTATCATTTACCCTTAGCTCCATCATATTTACGCACACGTTCACAAATTGTTTATACTTGTCCAAATACTTACTTACATGTGTCACGGCTATATCTATCTACAAAGTTCGTTTACCGTTTCAATTCCGTCGGGTTTCTTCGTGACAAAAATCTTGGGTGCAGTTTTTTTTATTTATATAACTTCATCAATAAAAAGAATCGCAACTCAAGATCATGAAACGGCCCCACTTACCTTATTATACATCTCCCAATCAGAAATCAGTAGTAGGATGATCGCAAAAAAAGACAAGACAAGTGCAATTTGTATATTATTTAAACGAAATATGTCCCCACTACCTATCATGTGCAAGGTCATAACTTGCTACTGCTTCGTTGGTTCATGCAAGTTGCCATAGAATGGAAAGATATATCAGTGAGCCGCCGGCGGTTTGGATTATGTGACCGACTTTATTTCCCTTGGCAGTTAAAGCAGGTCGCAGTCATTCAATCCAGTGCAAAATAAATTATTCTTGATCGGTTGAAGTTGTCTCCGATGCCATTAGTTCCCAAACGATATTGTCCATACATCCTGTGTTATAAAAGAAACGGAAGATGTGGCTACATTGTATGATAGCACATACACAGTCAGAAAAATAGCTAGCAACAAGAGTGCCCCACACAAAACACCAAACAGGAACAAGATAAACTAGTTTAGCAAACCAATTACTTTGATATCAAACCACGGAGACTACCAGAGACGACTATCTTGGAAACCATAAGTTATCAGCTGATGGAAGGAAATCCTAGACAGATGGATGCTGGTCTGGTTTTCCAATGTGATGATCCGATGGCCCCGTGATGTCGGTTGACGGCTTGGTTTGGTTGACTGAGTTGCTTCCCTGGTAGCTTAGCATGATCAAATGATGCCGGTTGAGTTACTAGCCTGAATGAGTTTTTCTCACGGTATCCCACCTCCGTTTAATCTCAAACTTAATTTGTTGGTTTTTCCTGTTTCTTATGTGTTGGATATTCATCCTTTCCTTGTGTGGTTTGTATTATCAGGGACCCCAACTCAGTTTGTGGTGAAATTAAAAACTTCTTTTCCTCCCTTTCCTTCTATTTTTGGTCGTGATTCTATATCAATTTATGCATTTGCATTTACATATTTTAGTTTTAAAATATACATTTGATCAGGTAAAAGAAAACAACGTCGTTAGTGGTTTTTTTTTCTAAGACAAGGGCATTAGTGGGCTTCTGTTACATTAGCCTGCTCGGTAAGCCTCTGCCCTTCGAAAATAAAAATTGCTGGAGGGGATGTGTGTAAAAGACCTTTAACTATGCACACGGCTCATAACAGTGACATTCACTTTCCGACCCCCAAAGATCCCAATCCTCCACACTGCCCGAGAATGAATGAAACCCATCTTCTTTTTCCTTCCGCTCTCATACTTCCACAAGGCACCCACTCCACTCACCCCTGTTTTCACTTCTACACTCATTTTTATATCATAAGATCTTTAAACAGTATGGTAGACCATTACATTTTCTTCCACTAACTCTTATAATGCTTTAATAGAATTCCGACAGGAAAGGCATACATTTTGCAAACACTTTTATCATTAAATTGAAGTGAGGGTTTAGAATATTGTTCCATATCGTGCTAGCACTTCAATGCTGAACTATCAGTCGTCGGCCCATTCCAAGAGAATGATTGCTTCTGTATGCCTACCTTTGCTTCTTTATGTTGGCTGTTTGTTTAGATTAGACCAAAATGCTAAGATAAGGTGTTTGGTGCAATTACTCTACTGATTCATTGCACTAGCGCTACCAACGATATTGAAGTGCGTGTGGAGAAATGAGGGGCTAAAGCAATTGCCGACAAAGCTAACCAGTTTATTAGCTGTTGGGGTCTTTAGAGAGGGGACAAACAAGACTACCTTAAGAAAACAACAGAAGAAGTCGTTGTCACGTTTCACTATCTTGTGGAGGCGGGATTTATGTAGCGAGGTTATTGGAAGCATATGCCGTGCTCTTGAATAGGTTGAATTGTAGCATTGTTCCAAAATTTGGGATTTATTCAGTGGAGTTGACATGATTAACATTTATGAGTTATGTGGGGGTCTTCCGATGTAGTCTAACAAGATTTAGTAAACAATCGATCTACTGTTGATGAAAAATACGCAAATATATCGAGCACAACAACACACTCAACCACCCTTGCACAACTAAATGCAATTCATATATCTTGATCATGAAGAGAAAATAATGAAATGTAAAACTCAACTTATCAAATATAGCTTTTTCGTATTATTCCCATAAATTTATTCAGAAATTAATGAATTTATACATTTAGTTGTTCTTTATAAATTGTGATACCAAATTCAAGTTGAAAAACTTGGCAAAAAAAGAAGAAAAATATCATAGGGACATTTATGAAGAAATCTCAAATTTCCTAGGAAAATGGATCTGTACAATTATCACAAGAATATGAGCCCAAGAAGAAAAATGCAATTTTTCCATGTTCATTTTCATTTTTCCTTTATGTTCTTTGTTCAAGAGACACACACGACAAAAATAGGAAATTATAATTTATTATATTTGAAATTTATGTCTTGTGTTTGTTCGAAATGTAAATATTGATGTTAGTTGTGTGTGCTTGAGAGATCGACAACAACACATTTGAAGGAATATATTGACATCGATTTGTTGGGACAATGAGGAAGGCGGATTAGGTATAAAATATCTTATAAGAGAGAGAGAGAGATACCAAAATAGAGAAATAATGGTAAAATATTTGGGAGGATAGAAAATAGAAGAATGTATTGACTCTAGAAGTCAAATTTAATTGATTTTTTCGTATGAACACTACACACAATTAGTTAAAAATATAAGTTCTAGTATAGATATAAGGCACTACCTTACTTAAACATGATATGTTCGATAGGCTTGTACTACCCTATCCTTTGGTAAAAAGGAGACATGGCCTAAAGTCTGGTTGATGACATGATGTCTCCTGACCTGAGCCTGATCTTAAGTATAGATATGAGGTGTTTTCTTGTAAAATGAAAAGTAATTATAAATATATATCTTCTCAAGCTTTTTAGCAAGGTGTGTTTGAATGTCTAGTTCCATGAAGATTTATAATTGAAAAAAAACTACTTATACAATAACCTCACACACACACACACACACACACACACACACACACACACACACACACATATATATATATATATATATATATATATATATATATATATATATATATATATATATATATATATATATATATCATTAACACCTTTATTAAATTCATATGATCCTTAATTATTCATTTTGATAACCTCAAATCATTTTTTTTCCGAAAGTACCTTGTGTTTTTGCACCTCCATAATAGATCATCTACAATAGTAGCTTCGACCTCATAACTATATTATCAATGTTTTGGAGCGTCTAACCCTGGAATTATAAATGATTGTCGATTATCTAGTTGAATTAGGTTTGATGATATGCTTGAGGTCTTCTATCGTACCCAACATTGTGACATCCCCACTGTACATACTAATCGGGTGCATACCTGAAGACCTATGGTATTATCGTAATACTCTCCACCTAATTATACACATGTTACATAACACATACACTAGTTAGAGGAGCAGAGATGGCAATAAGTCTCTATGATCATGGCATTCTCTCTACATCTCTCAATTGGTGTGCACCAACCATTGAGAAAAAGAGCGGTCAAGTCACAAGTGAAGACTAGATTGATATATAAGATCTAAGATAGATGTATGTATACCTTTGTTACATATGCACTATTAAACATAAACCTCAAAACCTGTATTTGTTAATGGGGTTCATGCATTTAACCATTCTTGAAATGATAGGGATTTCATTCTAACCTCTAGATTTCATTTCTTCAATATGGGAAGCATGAGTAGATCATAGACAATAACCTAAAAGACATCATACTATATGAGAATCAATGAATGTTATTGGTGGTAGATTTTCCATTGGATCTGATATCAAGTTGTAACACCCTAATTTTACACACATGCACTTGACTTGAAGCATCAATTCCCAACTTATCGAATCTATGGGGTATGAGACACATAAAGTATCATGCAAAAAATAATTGAAATTGTGGCATATATTACATTTCTCATACTTTGTATTGGACATAAAAGGGGAAAACTCAGTACAAACGAAAGACATTGTCGAAACACCACGGTTCTAAAAAGCCATATGTGTTATACAGGTAGAGAGGTCAACGATTAGAGCCTTTGTTATGTAAGAAAATATGTGATTTTGTTATTTTTAATAATTTAATCAGTATATATATAGAAATGTGATTTAAGCTTACCATAACATATTCATTTTTTATGATCATATATTACTTTTGTACAATTACATACTTGGACTCATAAACTTGATATTGATTCAAATATAAAGTTACAATCAAAATTAAAACATTTTTTAATATACATTGTAGAATCATTTAATCATAAATTCTAGTGTAGTAGTTAATGGAATGGTTTTACAAAACTACACCAATTAACTATATCATACAAGAATATGTTAGTATGATAAAGATGTCCTACACAACAAACACAAAACAGGAATGTCACTGATGTTTAAAATAGATATCAAAATAGTACATCAAGAGAATGGTATAAATAAAAATCTCATATAAGTCCTCATCAAAATTCCACAGACATGCACATCATCGTCATCATAATAATCATAATGATCATGATCAAACACGAAATAAGAATGCCACTCATGTCCAAAATAGATATCAAAACAGTAATGGTATACATAAAAATATCATATAAGTCTTCATCAAAGTTCCACATGCATGCACATCATCGTCATCATAATAATCATAATGATCATGATCATGATCATCATCATCGACAATGGACACTTCATATACAATTTTATTTTTATAAATGGAAGGGAGTGATATAGAAGCATGTGTTCCACATGTCTATGCATGAGAAGAAATAGTTCATATAACTTCATCAAGTGTTGATGCCAATGATAATCCTCTTAAAAAAGTCCTTCAAGGAGATTTCATAATTCTTTATTTTTCTATACTATCATCTACTATCCACTCCATGGCATATGACCTATCACTAGTCATAATACCTATCACTCATAAGTTTTCTAGGGTTAGTTCAATATTATAGAAGGTTTATAAGAAATTTTAGTTCTTTAGCGACACCTCTTATAATAATAAGGAAGGATGTTCCATTCTTTTGGTCTAAATCATGTAACAAAGAGTTTTCAAACTTTAAAGAAGAGGTTAACTGTAAGGACCCTGACCTCCGTTTAGGGCTTATCCTGTTTGCTTTGCTTAACCATGGTGCTTAGTTGCTTGCTAATCACCCTTAGTGGTGATTAGGGTTTGTTTGTGCTTGTTGTGTGTTGGAGGTGCTACTTGCAATTAACCTAAGTCTAGGGTTGTTGAGCAAGTTTGTCACCTTGAAAGGTGTTTCTCTCTCTCCTTGCTTCCTCTAGTGTTGAGAGGAAGGGTTGGGCTCGTTGCTTGAGTTACCTTGGGCATGGATGAGCCTTGGTGGGCCTTGTTGTGCCTTTCTTGAGCTTTGTTGAACCTTGTGTCGGCCATGGGTGTGCCGTCCATGGTTGTGTCGGCCTGAGGTGTGTCGCCCAGGGAGGTGTGTCGGGCATGGTGTTGGGGTGTATCGGCCATGGACCCCTTTGACCTTGTTTGTGTCACCACTAGTGGACACTTGGTTCTTGATGCTTGCATGTGGCAATGGCCTTGGACATGTGTTTAAGGCAAGTTAGAGAGGTGGCATTGCCCATGGACAAGTGTCCCTAAGTGGGTGACACCTTGCCTTGTCTTACCTTAGTTTCTCCTCCATCCTCCCCTATATATGTGTTCCATTTCTCTTGCTAAGGATCCCTTTAGTTCCTTAGTTCCCCTCTCCCTTTGGTTGCACGACACCACTTCCTTTGCAAAGCTTGCTGGCTGATCTTTATCTTGGAGTCTTCCTCTTCTTCCTCTTGAGGTGGCCGAAGGTGTGCTTGGTGCTAGGAGCTTGGAGCTTTCTCAAGGACGGTTACATAACTCCTAACCCTAATCATATTACCTTCTTCTGTATTCTTGTATGTTTTCTTATGATCATAATCGGCCATGTATGTTGCTAGATATGGTTCTTGCTTAGTTGCACCTTTGATCTTGTTTATGGCTAAGGTTTTGTACCTTTGTACCCTAGTTGGCCGAACCATGTTTTAGGGTTCCTTGTTGAGCAACACCCCTTTCCCTCCTTGGTCTAGAGACGTGAGCTTGAGCTCTAGTAATATGAGAAATACCCCTCTCTCGTTTAAGTTGAGAGGTGAGCTTGTGTTCTAGTTGCTTGAGAAACACCCTCCTCTCACCATGGATTCGAGAGGTGAGCTTTTTGGTAGATGTAGAACCATGTTAAGGTTGATCATTGTGGTTTCCCAAGTTGTGATAGAGGTTGTGCAAGACACCTCTCTCTTGGAGAGGTAAGTCAATCTTCTTGATCATTCTAGGGATTGGTGCCCTTGTGCTTGAGGTTGATGACGATCTTGTTGGGTTGTATCTTGCATGATATGGCTTTGGGATGGTGTTGCCCGATACCCTCTCTTGGACTTGAGTTCTGGTTGATATGATGAGGTTGTGTTGGGCGATACACCTTGGTCTTTGCCTTGTGTGTTGGCTGATAGGATGAGGCTAGCTTGGTTGGACGATAGGCTTTCCTTTACCGCCCGCTTGAGTTGTACCCATGGCCGTTGTGCCTAGATGAGCATGGTTGTTGGACGATACCCTTGTGTGTCGGGCGTTATGTCTTGTTAAGTGCCCTGCTCGATACACCTAGCTAAGGTAGTGGCTTGGTGCCCATTGTACCTTGGACGTTTTAGAACTCAAGGAGATTCCTTAGTGTTGGACGATACCTATGATGTGTTGGGGCGTTATGTGCTGGCTGTGAGGGCCTTGGGCGCGTGAGTGGTGTGGCTTCCCGATAGGTACCTTCACCTCTAGTGGGCATTGTAGGGTTGGCATGGATGCCATGGTTCTAGCTATCATGGTAGTTGTTGCCTGTTATAACCCTAACCCCATGGTTGCACGATACACCTGGTTGCACGACATGCCTCATAGACCTAGCTACACGATATGCCTTGGTCTCTGGATGCATGACACACATGGATGCACAATACACCTTGAGGTGGTAGCCCGACATCCCTGCTTTAGCTTGGCCGATATGTGGCTAGAATGCTTGGGCGACATGAGAGTAGTTACCCTACCCGATACCACCTCTAGTGAGGGTGCCCTGCCCGTCACACTTCTTGTGAGGGTGGTGGGTACTTCTAGTGAGGGTTATGTTCTACCTGGAAACCCATCTGATAGTTCTTTATCATGCAATCATATTCTTGTTGTTAAGAATTATGGTTTATGGGTTGTGAATCTTTGACATGTTTGATAATAGTAAGGTGGTCGATATAGTAGAACACACATATGTAAGAATGACATATTTGGAACTCTAATTGTGACGACCGTCTCGTGGAAACAAGTTTAACTAATTTAAACTAATGCGGAAGCGTTTTGTTAGCAGCGGAATTACTAAAAATCACCAAAAATTAAAACGTTTTGTAAAGAGAACCTCAAATGGTAAAACTCTTACATAAAGAAACAAGATAAGTTGTTTACAAACTGATTCATCATTACATATCTGTAATATCACATCTCGAAGGTTACAACATCAACTTCCCTATTAACCGTACAAGGAAAGATACAAAAATCTCACGGCATTACGCCAAAAATATCAGATCTAGATTAAACCATCTATTGACTCCTAGGACATGAGTGTACAGAGACGACACATAGGACATTCTATCTACAAGACTTGACAGACAGTGTCTCCACCTGAGGATCACTGCTGCCCCGAATGTTGTTGTTGCTGCTGTTGTTGCTCACCCACTGAAGGGTTTCTTCGTCCTCGGCGTCTACCTAAAAAGTTGAATCCCACGGGGGTGAGACAATTGAATAATTGTTCCATCGAGAGTTATAACTCTTTTCCAGAAGCATTGTTTTTGCACATGTTAAAATAACAAAGAGCAAGGAACACTAATTATTCAACAGCAGGCAATTCATTGAATAAACTAAGTAGAAAAATATTCTCTAAGCAATCATTTCAATTATAACTTGATTGGATGACAAGACATATATCAATAAGGAATATGAAGAACATGTATACTAGTTATTCAACTGGAATATTTTAAACAATGTATCATCAATCATTATTTCTCGTAGTTCAACCTAAGTAATTATGCTATATGGCTAATTACATCTTTTCAAACATATTTACGCCCTGAGGAGATGAGGTATACCACTCATTCTCCAACCGACCATTACTAAATTGCAATCGGTACCATACATAGGTCATCAGAAGAGCCGGATTTCTATGAACTCATCTTCCTCAGTCAGTGTGAGGTACAACATGCAGGACATCTTGTGTCTCTGCTTAAATAGCTTTCCATGGTATTCTAGCAACTTCGCTATTAGAGTTACAGTGGCATGCTGTACTCTCTTTGCCATCGAGGGATTTCTTGTTTATCTCTCATCGATGCGACATTAACAACATCATCGGGAGATTAGTGATACATCATCCCGGCATACACATATAATGAAGGATTGAGAGATTAAATGTACATATCACATCAATTCCCTCATTAGGACGTAAGGATATTCGCATCCATAACCCCCACATACTCAAAAGTATGCTCTCCAGGAGTTCCCTTAGGAAAACCTGTTTCACCATCATTTAATTTCTGACAATGATGGATCTATGGTCAGGGCTCTACATGATATCATTATACTTGATTAATTAAGTACATTATGGCATTCTTTTAGCATCAGGCATGTTTTCAAACATAAACCAATAAAACAATTGCTATTAAGAAAGAGTACTAATTGTATCAAGTTCATTTCACATCTAGATAACATTGGGATCTCAATCCCTAACCATCTCATCATTGTGATTCAAGAATATGGGTATTCAAACCCTTAGATCATCAAACACTTGTTATCAAGTAACATATTTCCATCAAGTCCTTTAACAATATGAATATGATTGTAGCAATGTAGGTATTTGTCATGGCGCATACAGCCTATCAATCTCATATGTTACCTCTCACTAGGCAACATAGCATATCATTATTTTCAAAGCTTATAAAGTGCTTTCAATGAATATGGCATCATAACCCTTACCTGGCTATGCTCACTTCTTTATAAAGACCTGCATGACTAACACAATTGATAACATGCACATTATATCTGAATCAGTTCAATACAAATTATTTCCATGTCAAGTATAGAACACCACGACTGTGCTATCTTGCACGTTCGTGCTACAGAAGATTACCACGACCGTTTTACATTACCACGGCTGGTTTCTAGGGTTAGGGTTTCTTATTCAATTCAATTAGGGTTATCCGATCCCCTTTAACTTAATTAGGAAAAGTGATTCCTCATTTCATAGTTCAAACATTGAGTTTCATGCTTAAAAGCATAGCCTAGAATTAGGGTTTACTGTTCACATCGTCACATTACCCTAGATTTAGGGTTTACTATTCACATTACATCACATTACCCTAGATTTAGGGTTTACTATTCACATTATAATGAATTTAAGATCATACCATCATCATGTATGGGGGTTACCTCCATTAATGCCCTCAATTAGGGTTATGATTCATTAGCTGTCATAATTAGGGTTTTGTGACCTCACTATCATGGATCATACCCTAATTAGGTATCCATTCATATTGGGAGTTCATTACTTGATTAACATTCATATAAGAAGTCTTCTCTCTCTTCTTTCACTAAGATGATGTTTGCATCACTCTTAATTAGATTAATTCAATTTGACATTGACATCTTAAGTTATGTCATTACCATTGTGATCATTAAGGCTTACTTTTTCAAAGAGTACTAACCACTCATATCCCATCAAGAGTACCTTTATTATAATCATCATTGATCACATCATGTCTCAATCAACTAACTACTTGGTTCTTTAACCTCTCTAAGTATCTTTGAGGTTTACGTTAATCAACTACTAAACCATCTTGACCACTAAGGCATCAAACGATCTTAACCTTTTTAGACCTCAGACGGTCTTGCATACTAAACCCTCAAACGGTCTTGAACAGACCTTGAAACCGTTTGGTGTTGAAGACCATTTGGTCTTGTTGACTTTTGAAACCGTTTGGTAAAGTGCACACTCAAGACCGTTTGCCCAAGATGGGGTGAAGACCGTTTGGTCATGAAAACCATTTGGTCAAGTTTGACTTCGAAACCGCATGGACACAATCGACCTTGAAACTGCATGAGCACCAAACGGTTTGGGATCGTTTGGTCCCAAACGGTCTTGAGACCGTTTGGACCCAAACAATCTTGAGACCATTTGGTCCAAACCACCTCCAAACCACAAGGACCAAAAAGTGTCTCAACCACTTCAATTGAGTTAGGGTTTCCAATGTTGAACCCCTCAATTAGTCATGCACTTATTAGCCACTCTCCAATTGAGTCAATTAGGTCAACCCTCAACTGATTTGACACTCAATTGACCCTCAATTGATCATCAATTAGGGCTTGGATCGATTGGGTTAGGTTTTGAAATCGATGACCCTTCAACATTTTTCAATGTGAGTCTAATTGATTTGTCACCATTGAACCATCATTCAATTTGGTCATGACCTGACCCCAAATGGTCTTGGGATCGTTTGGATGACCTCCAAACAGTCTTGAGACCGTTTTCTCACGTCAACATCAAAAACTAACTTAACCAATTAAGGTTTGATTCATTGAATTGATCATTAGGTCAACAATCAATTATACTTCAGCTTGTTACCTTTAGATCTTCAACCACTTGACCATAGTCAACCCTAGACCTCCAAACGATCTTGGGTAACCCACAAACGGTCTTGGGATC
Source organism: Alisma plantago-aquatica (assembly GCA_963693085.1). Taxonomy (NCBI): domain Eukaryota; kingdom Viridiplantae; phylum Streptophyta; class Magnoliopsida; order Alismatales; family Alismataceae; genus Alisma; species Alisma plantago-aquatica. The sequence continues at coordinate 298,837,970 of OY856411.1, forward strand.
ATTTGGATACTCTCCAAACGGTCTTGAGACTGTTTGCCCATTATTTTATCAAAAACCAAGTCATTCAAATATGGTTTGAACCCTAGGTTTGGTCACCAAAACAGCAATCGATTATGCATCAACTTGACATCATTGGGTCCTCAATTGGTCAACCATACTTAACCCGAGACCTCCAATCGGTCTTGGGTGATGACCAAACGGTCTTGAGACCTTTTGGGTGTTCCCCAAACAGTTTTGAAACCATTTGGGTCACTCAACCCAAACATCCACTTAACTCAATTATTGAAATCAGCAATAGACCCGATTACGGTTTAGGTGGTTGATGAGCCTTCAATTGGTGATTCTCTTGGAATTAATTGATGATTTTTGATAGGTAATTAGTCTACAATATTCAAAATAGACCTCCAAATGGTCAATGCCTGTTCAACGCATCCAAACAGTCTTGGACCGTTTGCTTCTATGCGGTTTGGTTGAAACCGTTTGCTCCCAAATGGTTTGGGAAACCGTTTGAGCAAAAGTTGGAGACCGTTTGCTAAAGTGAAAACTTGGATAAACATAGGAATTAACGCCATCATCTTCTACCTCAAGAAAAGGGGTTGTTCTTCACGGAATGATAGCAAGAACACAAAAGTAACAAAGGAAGAAGAGTAACTAACGATTTTTCATGGAGATGAAGATGCATAAACAAAGCTCAAGGTTTAGAGTTATAAAACCCACCTTTAGGTCTGATCCAGAGCTCCAAGCTTCGTAGATTTAATGGCGGTTTGAGCTCCAGCAGTTTTCCAAGGCTCCTTCTTCAATTTTTGGATGGAGAAGATGGCTAGAAAGAAGAATCGTGTGAAAAACACCAATAAACCAACCTTGTTTTATGGTTTCCACCATGAATTCGAGATAGGTGATGATCCATACTTACCAAACCAACTTGGTCGTCCTTCCTCTACTCCATATCTATCCTTTGGTCGGTCAAGGCAAGAAGATAAGGAAAGAACTAAGGGAAACGATCCTTTGGTGTGTAGAAAAGGCTGCTTATATATTTATGGGTCTTTTCAAAGCAAAAGGAAAAAGGATAATTATTTCCTTTTTATTTCCCAAACATATCCACTAAGGCTTGCTCCATCCTTGGCCACATTTTCCACTTACTAAACTCATGCAAACTCCTCCATTATCCAGGATTTAAAGGAAAAGGAACCAAACATCTTAATAAGTTGTATATATATAAAAGGGCCATGTGCTTAAATCTTGATTATTCTAATATCAAGATTATCTTTCCTCCTTGATCATTCAAATGAGGTGACCTTCTCATTTTCTTTGCTCTAATTGATGCCAAGAAACATGATAGATACTCTAGAGGATACATTTTACATGTTAGACCCTAGGTTTTGGGTAATTTTGCACATTACACCAAAACTAGGTTTTAAAGCACAATGATTGCTCTACAAGCTATATCTTAGTGCCCAAGCTTGTGGAATCCATACCACCACATAATATTCATTCTTATGATGTCTCATCATTAGCGGAACATCGTGACATGTGCAATTTGTAAGTTAACCCCTCAACTTGGTTAATTTGCACTTTAGTCCAAAATTAACAAAACAATGTTTCAACATTATGCAAAAAGGACTGAAAATGAAATATAAGTTCCTCGGGAGCCTTAATTACATTACAAAAGATAACCACAAGCATATAATCACATATTAAGCAAAACATCTAGGGTTAGTTCATAACCTAGGTCAGGGATGTTACAAATTATCCACCCCTTACAAGGATTTCGTCCTCGAAATCATTACAAAAACATATTAAGAGAAAAGAGTAGGGTATTTCCTCCTCATTTCTTCCTCTAGTTCCCACGTGGCTTCCTAAACACCACGGTGATTCCAGAGGACTTTTACAAGACTTATGTCTTTCTTTTTCAACTTTTTAATTCTCCTATCAAGGATCAACACATGTCCTTCAACATAGGATATATCATCATTCAATTCTACTTCCATAGGTTGCAGAATTGATTCTGTATCAGGATGACATTTCCTTAACATAGAAATGTGGAACACTGGATGTAACTTCTATAGCTTTGATGGTAACTCTAGCTTATAAGCTACCTTTCCAATCTGTTCAATGATTGGATAAGGCCCCATAAACCTAGGAGCTAACTTTCCTTTTCTTCCAAATCTAAGAACTCCTTTCCAGGGTGAAACCTTGAGGTACACCCTGTCTCCAACCTGGAATTCTAAAGATCTACGACGCTTATCAACATAAGATTTCTGTCTATCCTGTGCAGTCTTTAACTGTTGTTGTATTATCTTAATCTTCTCGGTGGTTTGTTGTACAAGATCAGGACCTAAAAGTTGATATTCACCGGTTTCATACTAACATAAGGGAGATCTACAACATCTACCATACACAACTTCATAAGGTGCCATATCAATACTATGTTGATAGCTATTGTTGTAGGCAAACTCTATCAAGCTTATGTGCAGATCCCAACTTCCTGTAAACTGAAGAACACATGCTCTAAGCAAGTCCTCCCAGGTCTGTATAGTCCTTTCTGATTGTCCATCAGTCTATGGATGAAAGGTTGTACTAAACCTTAACTGTGTGCCTAAGGCTTTATGAAGTCGCTCCCAAAAATGACTCGTAAACTGGGGACGTCTGTCAGAAACAGTGGTAACTGGGACTCCATGCAGTCGTACTATCTCATCTACATACAACTGTGCCAGCTTCTCTGCAGAATAGGTTGTTTTGATAAGTAAGAAATGTGTTGTCTTTGTCAACCTATCAACTATTACCCAAATGGAATCATGTCCTTTGGTTGTTCTGGGTAAACCAACCACAAAATACATGGTTACATGATCCCACTTCCATTGTTGTATGGGTAAAGGATACATTGTTCCTGCGGGCTTCTGGTACTTAGCTTTAACTTGTTGACACACTGGACACCGCATAACAAACTTAGCAACGTACTTCTTCAATCCAGGCCACCAATACATATCTTTCAAGTTTCGATACATCTTGGTGCTCCCTGGATGCATAGCATACATTGAAGAATGAGCTTCTTCCAGGACTAACTTCCTTAAGTTATCCACATCTGGTACTATCATTCTACCATGATAATAGGCTACTTGACCATCTGAGTCATGGAATCCATCTCGTTTCTCACTACCATACTCTAATATAATCTGTTGAACTACTTCATCAACTTGTTGTGCTTCCTTAATCTGTTGTCTCAGAGTAGGTTTTATATGCATCTCAGCTAACAACCCTGATAACAACGATACTCTCAACTGTACATTATCTTGTCTTAAAGAGATAAGCATATCCCTTCTAGAACATACCAAGGAATTCATTTGTTCTCTATCTAAGGCTGGTGTTGTTGATTTCCTACTCAAAGCATCAGCAACAACATTGGCCTTCCCTAGATGGTAATCAATTATACAATCGTAGTCCTTGATTAATTCCATCCAGTGGCATTGCCTCATGTTAAGCTCATGCTGGGAAAAGATATACTTAAGGTTTTTATGGTCTGTGAAAATATGGAAGGTTTCTCCATAAAGATAATGTCTCCTGATTTTCAAGGCATGGACTATAGCAGCAAGCTCTAAGTCGTGTGTCAGATAATTCTCCTCGTGTTTCTTAAGCTGTCGAGAAGCAAAAGAAATCACTTGTTTATCCTACATCAACACACATCCTAGTCCATTCTTAGAGGCATTACATAAAACTATATATCCTTTTCCTTATTTAGGTAACACCAGCACAGGTGCACTTGTCAACTTTTCCTTCAACAGCTGAAAAGATTGCTGACACTTGTCACTCTAGGTAAAAGGAACATCCTTCCTGGTTAACTTAGTCAAGGGTAAAGCTATAGAACTGAAGTTCTTAATGAACCTCCGGTAATAGCCTGCCAACCCTAAGAAACTACAGATCTCTATCGGTGTCTTCGACTGTTCCCATTGTAGGACATATTCTACTTTTTTAGGGTCAACACGTATACCTGAAGTAGATATTACGTATCCCAGAAAAGAAACTTCTGGTAACCAGAACTCACACTTGCCAAACTTAGCATATAATTTATGCTTTCTTAGCAAAGTTAGAGCCTGACGAAGATGTTGTTCATGCTGTCGAGCATTTCTACTATAGATCAAGATGTCATCTATGAAGACGACAACACACTGATCGAGAAAAGGTCAGAAGATTCTATTCATGAGTTCCATAAATGCAGATGGTGCATTTGTTAGTCCAAACAACATAACCGTGAACTCATAGTGACCATACCTTGTCCTAAAAGAAGACTTAGGTATGTCACCTTCCTTAATACACAACTGATGATATCCTAACCTCAAATCTATTTTTGAGAAGACAGTTGCACCACGTAACTGATCAAAGAGATCATCAATCCTCGGCAGAGGATACTTATTCTTTATTTTTACTTTATTTAACTTTCTATAATCAATGCACAACCGCATTGACCCATCTTTCTTTTTAACAAAGAGGACCGGAGCACCCCAGGGTGAAGTACTTGGTCGGATGAAACCCTTCTCAAGCAACTCTTGCAACTGTTTCTTGAGTTCTGCCATCTCAGCAGGTGCCATCCTATATGGTGTTTGTGCTATAGGTTGCGTGTCTCGAACTAGATTAATTTCAAAATCTATTTCTCGGGGAAGTGGTACACCTAGAAGTTCTTCAGGAAATACATCTTCAAATTCCCTGACTACAAGAACTTCAGCAGGGTTAGGACTCTCCATGGTATTATCTACCACATGGGCCAAGAATGCATAACATCCTTGCCTCATCAGCTTCTCAGCAACCATAGCTGACACCAAACAGGTTGGAAGAATCTTCCTATCTCCTTGAAAGATCCATGTGTCACTATCATCTATGAACACAGCTTGCTTGGACTCACAATCCAAGACTACCTTATACCTTTCTAAGGTATCCATCCCAAGGATGACATCGAATCCGCGCATCTCAAGTGGTATAGGATCCACTTGAATGTGATGTTCAGAAAATAAAAGAAGGCAGGGAGAACATATCTCCTGCAACACAGCAGATCCCATCAACGAAGTTTCTAGCAACAAACAAACTTCTCTAAGACTTGTATTCAAGTTGCAGTCAAGAATCACTTTTCGAGTGATAAAGGAATGTGTAGCACCTAGATCAATTAAAACAGATACAACACAAGATATAGGCATATCAGAATTAAACAACTCCATCTGACATGCCACAACTCGAGGGTTGATCACTGCCTTAGGTGGATTCATCGCATAAAATCTCGTTGTTGCCTGTGGTTGATTCGGTGCTCGATGACTAGGTGTCGATGATCCATCTTGGGATGCTTGTCCACATCCTCTAGCTCCTCCTCAAAACTGTCTCCTTTGAGAACCTTGCTGGCTTTGCCTTTGAGGTTGAGTTACACTTGCTTCTCTAGCTCTGCAATCCTTCATCAGATGTCCCATCTTTCCACATATGTAACAACTTCTATTCAGTTGTTGTGGTCTGGGTGGTCCTGTAACTGACATAGATGCTGAACTGCAAGCTCCTTCTAGTGTTAGGATTTGTCCTCTACCCCTATTCGACGTCCACTGCATCTGGGTACTGAATCTAGGTGGTGGTGTAGGTACATAGAACCTAGGTTTCTTAAAATCTTTAGATGAGGATCCTTGGAACTGGGGATACATCTTCTTGTTCTTGGTCTGTCTCTTCTCTGACACAGACCTCTCTACCCCTCTGACAGACTCCAAAAAAGTAACAAACCTTTCCCTGTTCTCTAGAGTAGACACAGGGGTGGTCAACTCAGCGTTTAACCCTTTCTCAAAATGCCTAATCCTTTCTTCATCTGTGGTTTCCATATGCAGATAGAACTGCAACAGCTCCATGAACTTAGCCTCTTATTCGCTAATGTTCATAGCTCCCTACCTTAACCTCTTAAACTGAGAGATTTTCTCATCCAGAAACGTCTTAGGGAAGTATCTGTTGATAAATTCCCGTCGAAAAACTTCCCATCCGATCTCCACACCTGGCCTTTTTTGTTCTTCCATGGTCCACCAATGACCAGTACTCCCCTTGAGAAGGTATACAACATGTCTAACCTTCTCAGCTTCTGGGATGTTCAGGATTCTAAAGGCCTTCTCTAGTTCAGTTAACCACAAATCAGCATCTGCTGTGTCAGCTGTGCCCGCATACTCTGTGGCTCCAACCCGACATAGTCATTCAAACGTCTTGCCGGATCCTTGTCCTTCTGGATGGGTAGGTGCCCTAGGTATAGGTATAGGCATCCTATCAGTCATATGTGTCATGGTAATCATAAACTGCCCAAACATGGCTTGGAAGGCTGGGTTCCCCATTTCAGCTGGATTAATCTGGGGTGGTTCAGGTACATGTTCCTCCCTTTCCCAGTCTCTTATACCTTCTCTAGGTGTAGCAACACTACTCTCAGCAGCGTGTTCCTCGTGTGATCCATACATCTTCAGTTTTCTCTTCTCCTCCTAAATGAGTAGAAGATACCATCAGATATACTGGAAGACACTAGAACAGACTCAACAACCTAAGTCATATGTCTCTGTAGACTCGGCGGACCTAGAGCTCTGATACCACTAAATTGCGACGACTGTCTCATGAAAATAATATTAACTAATTTAAACTAATGTGGAAGCATTTTGTTAGCAGCGGAATTACTAAAAATCATCAAAAATTAAATCTTTTTGTAAAGAGAACCTCAAACGGTAAAACTCTTACATAAAGAAACAAGATAAGTTGTTTACAAACTGATTCATCATTATATCTTTGTAATATCACATCTCGAAGGTTACAACATCAACTACCCTATTAACCGTATAAGGCAAGATACAAAAATCTCGAGGCATTACGCCAAAATTCTCAGATCTAGATTAAACCATCTACTGACTCCTAGGACCTGAGAGTACATAGACGACACATAGGACATTCTATCTACAAGACTTGACAGACAGTGTCTCCACCTGAGGATCACTGCTGCCCCGGATGTTGTTGTTGCTGCTGTTGTTTCTCACCCACTGAAGGGTTTCTTCGTCCTCGGCATCTACCTAAAAAGTTGAATCCCATGGGGGTGAGACAATTGAATAATTGTTCCATCGAGAGTTATAACTCTTTTCCAGAAGCATTGTTTTTGCACATGTTAAAATAACAAAGAGTAAGGAACTATAATTATTCAATAGCAGGCAATTCATTGAATAAACTAAGTAGAGCAATATGCTCTAAGCAATCATTTCAATTATAACTTGATTGGATGACAAGACATATATCAATAAGGAATATGAAGAACATGTATACTAGTTATTCAACTGGAATATTTTAAACAATGTATCGTCAATCATTATTTCTCATAGTTCAACCTAAGCAATTATGCTATACGGCTGATTACATCTTTTCAAACATATTTATGCCCTGAGGAGATGAGGTATACCACTCATTCTCCAACCGACCATTACTAAATCGCAATCAGTACCATACATAGGTCATCTGAAGAGCCAGATTTCTATGACCTCATCTTCCTCAGTTAGTGTGAGGTACAACATGCAGGACATCTTGTGTCTCTGCTTAAATAGCTTTCCAGGGTATTCTGGCAACTTCGCTATTAGAGTTACAGTGGCATGATGTACTCTCTTTGCCATCGATGGATTTCTTGTTTATCTCTCATCGATGTGGCATTAACAACATCATCAGGAGATTAGTGATACATCATCCCGGCATACACATATAATGAAGGATTGAGAGATTAAATGTACATATCACATCAATTCCCTCATTAGGACGTAAGGATATTCGCATCCATAATCCCCACATACTCAAAAGTATGCTCTCCTGGATTTCCCTTAGGAAAATATGTTTCACCATCATTTAATTTCCGACAATGATGGATCTATGGTTAGGGCTCTACATGATATCATTATACTTGATTAATTAATTACATTATGGCATTCTTTTAGCATCAGACATGTTTTCAAACATAAACCAATAAGACAATTGCTATTAAGAAAGAGTACTAATTGTATCAAGTTCATTTCACATCTAGATAACATTGGGATCTCAATCCCTAACCATCTCATCATTGTGATTCAAGAATATGGGTATTCAAATCCTTAGATCATCTAACACTTGTTACCAAGTAACATATTGCCATCAAGTCCTTTAATAGTATGAATATGATTGTAGCAATGCAGGTATTTGTCATGGCTCATACAACCTATCAATCTCATATGTTACCTCTCACTAGGAAACATAGCATATCATTATTTTCAAAGCTTATAAAGTACTTTCAATGAATATGGCATCATAACCCTTACCTGGCTATGCTCACTTCTTTATAAAGACCTACATGACTAACACAATTGATAACATGCACATTATATCTGAATCAGTTCAATACAAATTATTTCCATGTCAAGTATAGAACACCACGGCAGTGCTATCTTGCACGGTCGTGCTACAGAAGATTACCACGACCGTTTTACATTACCACGGCTGGTTTCTAGGGTTAGGGTTTCTTATTCAATTCAATTAGGGTTATGCAACCCCCTTTAACTTAATTAGGAAAAGTGATTCCTCATTTCATAGTTCAAACATTGAGTTTCATGCTTAAAAGCTTAACCCAGAATTAGGGTTTACTGTTCACATCCTCACATTACCCTAGATTTAGGGTTTACTATTCACATTACATCACATTACTCTAGATTTAGGGTTTACTATTCACATTATAATGAATTTAAGATCATACCATCATCATGTATGAGGGTTACTTCCATTAATGCCCTCAATTAGGGTTATGATTCATTAGTTGTCATAATTAGGGTTTCGTGATCTCACTATCATGGATCATACCCTAATTAGGTATCCATTCATATTGGGAGTACATTACTTGATTAACATTCATATAAGAAGTCTTCTCTCTCTTCTTTCACTAAGATGATGTTTGCATCACTCTTAATTAGGTTAAGTCAATTCGACATTGACATCTTAAGTTATGTCATTACCATTGTGATCATTAAGGCTTACTTGTTCAAGGAGTACTAACCACTCATATCCCATCAAGAGTACCTTTATTATAATCATCATTGATCACATCATGTCTCAATCAACTAACTACTTGGTTCTTTAACCACTCTAAGTATCTTTGAGGTTTAGGTTAATCAACTACTAAACCATCTTGACCACTAAGGCATCAAACGATCTTAACCTTTTTAGACCTCAAACGATCTTGCATACTAAACCCTCAAACGGTCTTGAACAGACCTTGAAACCGTTTGGTGTTGAAGACCGTTTGGTCTTGTTGACTTTTGAAACCGTTTGGTAAAGTGCACACTCAAGACCGTTTGCCCAAGATGGGGTGAAGACTGTTTGGTCATGAAGACCGTTTGGTCAAGTTTGACTTTGAAACTGCATGGACACAATCGACCTTGAAACCGCATGAGCACCAAACAGTATGGGATCGTTTGGTCCCAAACGGTCTTGAGACCGTTTGGTCCAAACCACCTCAAAACTGCAAGGACCAAAAAGTGTCTCAACCACTTCAATTGAGTTAGGGTTTCCAATGTTGAACCCCTCAATTAGTCATGCACTTATTAGCCACTCTCCAATTGAGTCAATTAGGTCAACCCTCAACTGATTTGACACTCAATTGACCCTCAATTGATCATAAATTAGGGATTGAATCGATTGGGTTAGGTTTTGAAACCGGTGACCCTTCAACATTTTTCAATGTGAGTCTAATTGATTTGTCACCATTGAACCATCATTCAATTTGGTCATGACCTGACCCCAAACGGTCTTGGGGTCGTTTGTATGACCTACAAACGGTCTTCAGACCATTTTCTAAAGTCAACATCAAAAACTAACTTAACCAATTAAGGTTTGATTCATCGAATTGATCATTAGGTCAACAATCAATTATACTTCAGCTTGTTACCTTTAGATCTTCAATCACTTGACCATAGTCAACCCTAGACCTCCAAACGGTCTTGGGTTACCCCCAAACGGTCTTGGGATCGTTTGGATACTCTCCAAACGGTCTTGAGACCGTTTTCCCATTATTTTATCAAAAACCAAGTCATTCAAATATGGTTTGAACCCTAGGTTTGGTCACCAAAACCGCAATCGATTATGCATCAAATTGATATCATTGGGTCCTCAATTGGTCAACCCTACTTAACCCTAGACCTCCAATCGGTATTGGGTGATCACCAAATGGTCTTGAGACCGTTTGGGTGATCCCCAAATGGTTTTGAAACCGTTTGGGTCACTCAACCCAAACTTCCACTTAACTCAATTATTGAAATCAGCAATAGACCCGATTAGGGTTTAGGTAGTTGATGAGCCTTCAATTGGTGATTATCTTGGAATTAATTGATGATTTTAGTCTACAATATTAACAACAGACCTCCAAATGGTCAACGCCTAGTCAACGCATCCAAACGGTCTTGGACCGTTTGCTTCTATGTGGTTTGGTTGAAACCGTTTGCATTCAAACGGTTTGGGAAACCGTTTGAGAAAAAGTTGGAGACCGTTTGCTAAAGTGAAAACTTGGATAAACATAGGAATTAACGTCGTCATCTTCTACCTCAAGAACAGGGGCTGTTCTTCACAGAATGATAGCTAGAACACAAAAGTAACAAAGGAAGAAGAGTAACTAACGATTTTTCATGGAGATGAAGATGCATAAACAAAGCTCAAGGTTTAGAGTTATAAAACCCACCTTTAGGTCTTATCCAGAGCTCCAAGATTCATAGCTTTAATGGTGGTTTGAGCTCCAACAGTTGTCCAAGGCTCCTTCTTCAATTTTTGGATGGAGAAGATGGCTAGAAAGAATAATCGTGTGAAAAACACCAATGAACCAACCTTGTTTTATGGTTTCCACCATGAATTCGAGATAGGTGATGATCCATACTTACCCAACCAGCTTGGTAGTCCTTCCTCTGGTCCAGAGCTATCCTTTGGTCGGTCAAGGAAAGAAGATAAGAAAAGAACTAAGGGAAACGATCCTTTGGTGTGTAGAAAAGGCTTCTTATATATTTATGGGTCTTTTCAAAGCAAAAGGAAAAAGGATAATTATTTCCTTTTTATTTCCCAAACATATCCACTAAGGCTTGATCCATCCTTGGCCACATTTTCCACTTACTAAACTCATGCAAACTCCTCCATTATACAAGGTTTAAAGGAAAAGAAACCAAACATCTTAATAAGTTGTATATATATAAAAGGGCCATGTGCTTAAATCTTGATTATTCTAATATCAAGATTATCTTTCCTCCTTGATCATTCAAATGAGGCACCCTTCTCATTTTATTTGCTCTACTTGATGCCAAGAAACATGAGAGATACTCTAGAGGATACATTTTACATGTTAGACCCTAGGTTTTGGGTAATTTTGCACATTACACCAAAACTAGGTTTTAAAGCACAAGGATTGCTCTACAAGCTATATCTTGGTGCCCAAGCTTGTGGAATCCATACCACCACATCATATTTATTCTTATGATGTCTCATCATCAGAGGAACATCTTGACATGTGAAGTTTGCAAGTTAACCCCTCAACTTGGTTAATTTGCACTTTAGTCCAAAATTAACAAAACAATGTTTCAACATTATGCCAAAAGGACTGAAAATGAAATATGAGTTCCTCAGGAGCCTTAATTACATTACAAAAGATAACCAGAAGCATCTAATCACATATTAAGAAAAACACCTAGGGTTAGTTCATAACCCAGGTCATGAAAGTTACACTAATGACATGATATTACATGTGTTATGATCACTTTGAATCCTGTGTATATATCTGATGATGAGTAATGTTAAGCTGGGAAGCACATGAGCTGCTTCACATGATGGTGTGACCCATGTCTACGGTCACAGGTTTGAGGCATGAATGATAAAGCATATAATCATCAATGTTGCCCTATATTTGATAACATGATCTTTCTGTTTCATTTATCCCTATGATTGTGTATACTAACCATGCAGGTGTATTGAATTCATAGCCAAATAAGAGCTATGGTGATTATACGATTACATGCTTTGTACAACACTTGAGATATGTGCAATATCTAAGTAATAATGCTATGTCTTGTTGGTGAGATAGCATACATCACCAGTATGACGAGATAGACATGTTGAGGTGTGATCCTCTAGTAATGACATGAGGGATTAATATTCCTTAATGATGTTGATGATGCCTTGAGAGGCACTGGTGTAATGTGATCAACTCAGGGATTGATATCCCATGATGATGTGAAATGATGAAGCCTTGAGAGGTAGTAGCACTATGAGATGATGTGAGGGATTTATATCCCATGGCAATGTGATGATTGTTGAGGGAAATGGAAATAGCAGTAGCAATATAACATCATTTTAATGAATCTAATGTTGTTCATGTTTTATATATGATTGATTAATACAACTTGATTGCCCCAACAATCCACTCAAATTACATTAACTAATTACAGATGAATCTTTCGTGTAGTTGCCTTGGCCATAGATCCATCATAGTCAGTAGCTGGTGATGGTAAAATAGGTTCTCCTGTGGGTTAACCTGGAAGCGCATATTATTAAATCTGTGTGGTTTCTCCTAGCCAAAAATGAGGAGGTAAGAGTGCAACTTCGGTTGTAGACTCCAGAGTGCGGTTTCAGGCCCGTAGCTCGATATGTTAAGAGCATGGTGAACAGGCCCATGGCTCAGGAGGTGTGATATAGGAGCATGAATGCGTTCATGGCTCAGAGTACGGTGACTATGCCCGTGGCTCAAGTTTCACTAGCGCCGATACCTGTACCAAGGCGGGCTAGGAAAAGGGTAGCCTGACCCTGTGGCTGAGGCCACTTAAGCATGAGAATGCGGTCCTGCTTGTGTTGCACTCGTGCACTGACCACGAGGTGGGAGGTCATGGAGTTTGTCTCTTCCATTGACTTTGTATGGCACTGGCTTGGGTTTCACAACTGAAGGTTGGATTTTAGCGGTACGACTCACTTCCTCAGGGCATAATAACACGTAATCCAGCCAAATAGTATTTATTACTTAAGGCAAAAATATGGAATATTGATTGAGGCCTTACTTGTGTAGCTGATCTTGTTATACCTTGCAGTTACTTATACGTTCCTTATGTTATGTGGTAAGGATTTATAAATCTTATCTTGTCAATCATGTTCCATAAAGAAAAACTTGGTTACATGCCTTCCGTACATCTTGGTAAGCTTGATGGTATGAATAGCTTTACTTAATATGCTACTCTTGTTTTGCCTATTCATTTATTTGTTGTTATCTACTTTAACCTTTGATGTTTTATGGTTTCGGCGGGGAGTTATGTTTCTCGCTGGGATTATGTGTCTCACCCCATGGTTTAAAACCTTTTTAGGTGTTCACGTTAGATGTGGTGGTTGTCACGAGGATGCGACCGAGCAGCAAGAAGAGCAGTAAAAGGCAAGAGTTGGATATGTTGTTGTTTTGGTTGTTCTGTAGTAGAGTCCTAGAGTCATCCCTGCACCCTCAGGACCTCGGAGGCGTTTTGACATTGTTTTATGATGTGTAGCTGATGAAGCTTTGTTTATCCTATTGCTGGCCAGATGTGGCCTGTTATGTATATATAAACAGGTGATGAACTCATGTGATGACAAGACAGCTAATCTTCTAACCTGTGAACACGTATCAAGACTTGTAAATGTTTATATAACCTATTTTCTTGCAGAATGAGGATATGAATGTGATAGTTTCTTGGTTTATCTGTCTTCTGAAATCAGTTTTAATTAATCTGTGTTTTCATTAATAGGTTGTTTATGGTGTTTTCTGCACATTTCCGTGTGACACCTCGTTGTCTGTGTGATAGTGGGATGTGTCGCCACAAGTTATGGTATCAGAGCTCTAGGTTCGCTGAGTCTATAGGGATCTAGGACTAGGTTGTGTCTGTTCTTGTGAGTTTTCCAGATTCTCTTATAATTATCTTCTACCCTCAGTGGAAGAAAAGCCAAGATGTCTGGAAACCATGAAGAACATGCTGCCGAGAGTAGCGATGTTGCACCAGTTGATGGAGTAGGAGGGAAGACACATGGAGATCACGTGCCTGAGGTCCCCCAACTTGACCCAACCATTCTAGAAAACCCTGCCTACCAACAGCTTATGGGGCAGATGATGGCTATGATGAATCTCATGGTAGAGAGATTGCTAGTGCCTCCGCCGAGAGCACATGCTCCCCATGGTGAAACATCGGGTATTGGGAAGACCTTTGAGCGGCTTCGCCGAGTCGGAGCTTCGAACTATGCTGGGACGGCTGATCCAGTGGATGTAGATCTGTGGCTGACAAGTCTTGAGAAGGCTTTCCGGATCCTTGACATCCCCGAAGCAGACAAAGTCAAGCACGTTGTCTACCTTATGAAGGGTAGTGTTGGCCACTGGTGGGCCATCGAGGAGAAGAAGTGACCCAGTGAGGTGATCAGTTGGGAGGTTTTCCGACGTGAGTTCGTCAGCAGATACTTCCCGAAGACATAACTGGATGAGAAGATCATCTAGTTTGAATGCCTACGCCAAGGAACGATGAAAATCACCGAGTATGAAGCCAAGTTCATGGACCTGTTGAGGTTTTGTCCTCACATGGCAGCGATAGATGATGAACATATTAGACGTTTTGAGAAAGGCCTGAGTATTGAGCTGACAACACCTGCTTCTGTGTTGGAGAACCGAGAGCGGTTTGCCACGTTTTTGGAATCTTTCCAGAGGATTGAACGGTCAGTCAGGGAAAAGAGAGAGGCCATGATCAAGAAGAGGCCTTCTCAGTTCCAGAGATAGAAGTTCGATGGCTTCAAGAAGACGAGGTTTTTAGCACCTTCTGGGTTAAGAGGTTCCAGTGCACCGTCACAGTGGTTTCTGAGTAAGGGAAGAGGATATGGTTCTTCACCATCGAAGGCACATAGTACAACTTCTGTAGCAGTGACAGGGCCGTCTAGGACACCACAGTGAGACCAGTCATGCCATCTTTGTGGACAGATCAAGCATTGGAGGTCAAAATGCCCAATGAAAGATGTTAAAGTGACACAACAGCTGAGGTAGAATCAGTAAGGGTCAGACCGACAGCAACCCAGTAGTAGCAGAGGGCGAAGATGTAGTCAAGCGTCGCAAGCGGGATCATCTGCTCAAGGAAGCAAAGGATGTGGACAGCAAGCAACGACTCGATTCTATTCTATGAGTCAGCCGGAGGCGATAGTCAACCTGCGAGTGGTGGTAGGTCAGATGGAGTTATTTCATTCTAATTTGTCTTCTTCTTGTTTTATATCTGTTCTGGTTGACCCGGGTGCTACACACTCTTTTATCGCACGTTCTTTGCTTGAAAACTGTATGTTACCTGTTAGTTGTAAGAAAGATAGCTTGTTGTTAGAAACCCCTCTTGATGGTTCCTCGATGCTTCGAGAGGAGTGCCCATCTTGTGTCTTATCTTTTTCAGGACACAATATACAAGTGTATATCTTAGAAAAGTATAAGGTTGTGTTGGACTACGGTTCCAGGCAGGCAGTGTTTGATGAAGATGGAGAAAAGTGGATCTTCCAAGGAGATAGAAAGATTCTTATGACGTGTCTAGTATCAACAATGGTGGCAGAAAAGTTGCTACGGCAAGGATGTAAGGCGTTCTTGGCTCACATTGTGGATATCAAGGCAAAGGGTCCTAGCCTTAAGGAGGTGACGATTGTCTGAGAGTTTGCATATGTGTTTCCTGATGAGTTCCCCGATGTTCCTCCACTCCGAGAGATTGATTTTGAGATAAATCTGGTTCCAGGAACACAACCAGTTGCACTGACACCGTATAGGATGGCTCCAGTAGAGATGGAAGATCTAAAGAAGAAGTTACAAGAGTTGTTGGAGAAAGGTTTCATTCAACCGAGCACGTTGCATTAGGGTGCTCCAGTGTTGTTCGTTAAGAAGAAGGACGGGTCAATGTGGTTATGTATAGATTATCGGCAGTTGAACAAAGTCACGATCAAGAACAAGTACCTGTTGCCGAGGATAGATGATCTGTTTGATCAGTTGCGTGGTGCTACAATGTTTTCAAAGATCAATCTACAGTTCAGATACCATCAGTTGAGGATTAAGGCAGATGACATACCAAAGTCAGCTTTTAGGATGAGGTATGGTCACTTCGAGTTTGTGGTTATGTCGTTTGGGCTAACCAATGCACCTGCTGCTTTCATGGATTTAATGAATAGGGTGTTCCGTTCATTTCTAGATCAGTTTGTTGTAGTCTTTTTAGATGAAATTTTGATCTATAGTTGGGACAGGCAAGAGCATGAACAACATCTTCGACAAGCGTTGACTCTCCTTCACCAGCATCAGTTGTATGCCAAGTTTAGTAAGTGTGAGTTCTGGTTGAAAGAAGTAACTATCTTGGGTCATGTGATATCTGCAGAAGGAGTTAAAGTGGACCCGAAGAAGGTGGATTTCATTGCAGAATGGGAACAGCCAAAGACGCCAATAGAAGTTCACAATTTCTTGGGTTTAGCAGGATATTATCAGAGGTTTATCAAGGACTTTAGTGTGATTGTGTTGCCAATGATGAAGTTGACCCGGAAAGACATACCTTTTGTCTAGAATGATCGTTGCCAACAAGCTTTCCAAAGATTGAAGGAGAAGCTGACTAGTGCTCCAGTGCTAGTGCTGTCAGAGCCTGGGAAGGGCTATGTTGTTTTCTGCGATGCTTCCAAGAAGGGCTTAGGATGCATGCTGATGCAGGAAGACCATGTAGTTTCTTTTGCTTCGTGACAGCTTAAGAAACATTAGGAGAACTATTTGACTCATGATTTGGAGTTGGCAGTGGTGGTTCATGCGTTAAAGATTTGGAGACACTATCTTTACGGGGAAGTGTGTCAAATCTTTACAGATCATAAGAATTTGAAGTACATCTTCTCACAGAGTGAGCTAAACATGCGACAACATTGTTGGATGGAGCTAATCAATGATTACGACTGCACCATTGAGTATCACCCTAGTAAAGCAAACGTGGTAGCTGATGCGCTTAGCCGAAAGTCTTCTTCTCTTCCTACAAAGAAGACACAGTTGAGTTTCTTAGTATGCCATAGACAAGACATGTTTGTTTTCTTGCGGAAGATGAATGTGCAGATGGAAGTTTCCTTTTTAGCAGGATTTTTGGCACAATTGTAAGTCAAGCCTATACTGAGACAGCAGATCAAAGATGCACAAAAAATAGATGATACAGTGCAGTTGATCAGGTCAGAGCTCGGCAGCGAAAGGCATGGTGGGTTCCATGAGTCCGAAGATGGACTAGTTTTCTATCATAACAGAATGGTGGTCCCCGATGCTGATGATCTGAAGAAGATAGTGCTCGAGGAAGCACACACATCAATGTATGCTATGCATCCAAGAGTCACCAAGATGTATCACAATCTAAAGGACCTGTATTGGTGGCCTGGCTTGAAAAAGGATGTAGCCGAGTTTGTGGCTAGGTGTGCAGTATGCCAACAAGTCAAGGCTGAGCATCAGAAGACGGTTGGTACATTGCAACCTATGACAATACCTCAGTGGAAATGGGATCATATAACCATGGATTTTGTGGTTGGTCTGCCAAGAACAACTAAGAATCATGATTCCATTTGGGTGATAGTAGACAGATTGACGAAGTCTGCCCATTTCATACCTATGAAGACAACGTATACAGCTGAGAAGCTCGCTTAAGTACATGTAGATGAGATAGTACGCTTGCACAGCGTACCAGCAACGATAGTTTCTGACAGAGGTCCTCATTCACGAGTCGTTTCTGGGAATAGTTGCATAAGGCGTTAGGAACACAGTTGAGGTTCAGCACCGCTTTCCACCCACATATAGATGGGCAGTCTGAAGGACTATTCATACTTTAGAAGATCTTCTTCGAGCTTGTGTTTTGCAGCTCCTAGGCAGCTGGGATGTACATCTAAGTTTGATAGAGTTTGCCTACAACAATAGTTACCAACGGAGCATTGACATGGCTCCCTATGAGGCCTTATATGGCAGGAAGTGCAGATCTCCTTTATGTTGGTATGAATATGGTGAGTATCAGCGTTTGGGTCCTGAGTTAGTACAATAGACAACAAAAAAGATCAAAGTAATACAACAACAGTTGAAAGTGGCACAAGACAGACAGAAGTCTTATGCAGACAATCGCCGATGACCTTTAGAGTTTCAGGTGGGAGACAAAGTGTACCTCAAGGTCTCACCTTGGAAAGGCGTGCTAAGGTTTGGCCAAAAAGGTAAGCTAGCACCTAGGTATATGGGGCCATATCCAATAATAGCACGTGTTGGTAAGGTAGCTTACCAGTTAGATCTGCCTCCAGAGTTGCACAGGTTACATCCAGTGTTCCACGTCAGCATGCTGAAGAAAAGTCACCCAGATACAGGGACAGTGATACAACCAGTTGAGGTTGAGATTGATGAAGACGTGACCTATGAGGAAGGTCTTGTGGAGATCCTTGATAGAAGAGTGAAGAGGCTAAAAAGGAAGGACATGGTTCTGGTAAAGGTTCTTTGGCATCATCGTGGCGTTGAGGAAGCCACGTGGGAGCTTGAGGAAGAGATGAGGAGGAAGTATGCCTCATTTCTCTCTTCGGATTTCAAGGACAAAATCCCTTTGTAGAGGGTTATAGCTTGTAAGGACCCTGACCTCCGTTTAGGGCTTATCCTGTTTTCTTTGCTTAACCCTAGTGCTTAGTTGCTTGCTAATCACCCTTAGTGGTTATTAGGGTTTGTTTGTCCTTACTGTGTGTTGGAGGTGCTACTTGCAATTAACCTAAGTCTAGGGTTGTTGAGCAAGTTTGTCACCTTGAGAGGTGTTTCTCTCTCTCCTTGCTTCCTCTAGTGTTGAGAGGAAGGGTTGGGCTCGTTGCTTGAGTTGCCTTGGGCTTGGATGAGCCTTGGTGGGCCTTGTTGTGCCTTACTTGAGCTATGTTGAACCTTGTGTCGGCCATGGGTGTACCGGCCATGGTTGTGTCGGCCTGAGGTGTGTCGCCCAGGGAGGTGTGTCGGGCATGGTGTTGGGGTGTATCGACCATGGACCCCTTTGACCTCGTTTGTGTCACCACTAGTGTACACTTGGTGCTTGATGCTTACATGTGGCAATGGCCTTGGACATGTGTTTAAGGCAAGTTAGAAAGGTGGCATTGCCCATGGACAAGTGTCCCTAGGTGGGAGACACCTTGCCTTGTCTTACCTTAGTTTCTCCTCCATCCTCCCCTATATATGTGTTCCCTTTCTCTTGCTAAGGATCCCTTTAGTTCCTTAGTTCCCCTCTCCCTTTGGTTGCACGACACCTCTTCCTTTGCAAAGCTTGGTGGTCGATCCTTATCTTGGACTCTTCCTCTTCTTTCTCTTGAGGTGGCCGAAGGTGTGTTTGGTGCTAGGAGCTTGGAGCTTGTTTAAGGCGGGTTACATAACTCCTAACCCTAATCATATTACCTTCTTCTATATTCTTGTATGTTTTCGTATGATCATAACCGGCCATGTATGTTGCTAGATATGGTTCTTGCTTAGTTGCACCTTTAATCTTGTTTATGGCTAAGGTTTTGTACCTTTGTACCCTAGTTGGCAGAATCATGTTTTAGGGTTCCTTGTTGAGCAACACCCCTTTCCCTCCTTAGTCTAGAGAAGTGATCTTGAGCTCTAGTAATATGAGCAATACCCCTTTCTCGTTTAAGTTGAGAGGTGAGCTTGTGTTCTAGTTGCTTGAGCAACACCCTCCTCTCATCATGGATTTGAGAGGTGAGCTTTTTGGTAGATGTAGAACCATGTTAAGGTTGATCATTGTGGTTTCCCAAGTTGTGATAGAGGTTGTGCAAGACCCCTCTCTCTTGGTTGTTGAGAGGTGAGCCGATCTTCTTGATCATTCTAGGGTTTGGTGCCCTTATGCTTGAGGTTGATGATGATCTTGTTGGTTTGTATCTTACATGACATGGCTTTGGGATGGTGCTTCCCGATACCCTCTCTTGGACTAGAGTTCTGGTTGATAAGATGAGGTTGTGTTGGGCGATACACCTTGGTCTTTGCCTTAGGTGTTGGCCGATAGGATGAGGCTAGCTTGGTTGGACGATAGGCTTTCCTTTGCTGCCCGTTTGAGTTGTACCTGTGGTCATTGTGCCTAGATGAGCATGGTTGTTGGATGATACCCTTGTGTGTCGGGAGTTAAGTCTTGTTAAGTGCCCTGCCCGATACACCTAGCTAAGGTAGTGGCTTGGTGCCCGTTGTACCAAGGACGTTTTAGAACTCAAGGAGCTTCCTTAGTGTTGGACGATACCTATGCTGTGTTGGGGCATTATGTGCTGGCTGTGAGGGCCTTGGGCGCGTGAGTGGTGTGGTTGCCCGATAGGTACCTTCACCTCTAGTGGGCATTGTAGGGTTGGCCTGGGTGCCATGGCTCTAGCTGTCATGGTAGTTGTTGCCCGTTATAACCCTAACCCCATTGTTGCACGATACACCTGGTTGCACGACATCCCTCATAGACCTAGTTGCACGATATGCCTTGGTCTCTGGATGCATGACACACATGGATGCACGATACACCTTGAGGTGGTAGCCCGACATCCCTGCTTTAGCTTGGCCGATATGTGGCTAGAATGCTTGGGCAACATGAGAGTAGTTACCCTGCCTAATACCACCTCTAGTGAGGGTGCCCTTCCCGTCACACTTCTTGTGAGGGTGGCAGGTACTTCTAGGGAGGGTTATGTTCTACCCAGAAACCCATTTGATAGTTCTTTATCATGCAATCATATTCTTGTTGTTAAGAATTATGGTTTATGGTTTATGGTTTGTGAATATTTGACATGTTTGATAATAGTAAGGTGGTCGATATAGTAGAACACACATATGTAAGCATGACATATCTGGAACTCTAATGAAATGATATTACATATGTTATGATCACTTTGAATCCTGTGTATATATCTGATGATGAGTAATGTTAACTTGGGAAGCACATGAGCTGCTTCACATGATGATGTGACCCATGTCTATGGTCACAGGTTTGAGGCATGAATGATAAAGCATATAATCATCAATGTTGCCCTATATTTGATAACATGGTCTTTCTGTTTCAGTTATCCCTATGATTGTGTATACTAACCATGCAGGTGTATTGAATTCATAGCCAAATAAGAGCTATGGTGATTATATGATTACGTGCTTTGTACAACACTTGATTTATGTGCAATATCTAAGTAATAATGCTATGTCTTAATGATGAGATAACATACATCACCAGTATGATGAGATAGACATGTTGAGGTGTGATCCTCTAGTAATGACATGAGGGATTAATATTCCTTAATGATGTTGATGATGCCTTGAGAGGCACCGGTGTAATGTGATGAACTCAGGGATTGATATCCCATGATGATGTGAAACGATGAAGCCTTGAAAGGTAGTAGCACTATGAGATGATGTGAGGGACTTATATCCCATGTCAATGTGATGATTGTTGAGGGCAATGGAAATAGCAGTAGCAATATAACATCATTTTAATGAATCTAATGTTTTTCATGTTTTATATATGGTTGCTTAATACAACTTGATTGCCCCAACAATCCACTCAAAATACATTAACTAATTAGAGATGAATCTTTCATGTAGTTGCCCTCACCATAGATCCATCATCGTCAGTAGTTGGTGATGGTGAAACAGGTTCTCCTGCGGGTTAACCTGGAAGCACATATTATTGAATATGTATGGTTTTTCCTGGCCAAAAATGAGGAGGTAAGAGTGAAACTTTGGTTGTAGACTCTAGAGTGTGGTTTCAAGACCATAGCTCGATATGTTAAGAGCATGGTGAACAAGCCCATGGCTCAGGAGGTGTGATATTGGAGCATGAATGTGTTCATGGCTCAGAGCACGGTGACTATGCCCGTGGCTCAAGTTTCACTAGCACCGATACCTGTACCAAGGCGGGCTAGGTAGAGGGTATCCTGACCCTGTGGTTGAGGCCACTTAAGCATGAGACTGTGGTCCTACTTGTGTTGCACTCGTGCACTGACCACGAGGTGGGAGGTCATGGATTCTGGCTCTTCCATTGACCTTGTATGGCACCGGCTTGGGTTTCGCAACCGAAGGTTGGATTTGAGCGGTACGGCTCACTTTCTCAGGGCATAATAACATGTTATCCAGCCGAATAGTATTTATTTCTTAAGGCAAAAATACGGAACATTGATTGAGGCCTTGTTTGTGTAGCTGATCTTGTTATACCTTGCAGTTACTTATACGTTCCTTATGTTATGTGGTAAGGCTTTATAAATCTTATCTTGTTAATCATGTTCCATAAAGAAAAACTTGGTTACATGCCTTCCGTACATCTTGGTAAGCTTGATGGTATGAATAGCTTTGCTTAATATGCTGCTCTTCTTACGCCTATTCAGTTATTTGTTGTTATCTGCTTTAACCTTTGAGGTTTTATGATTTCAGTGGGGAGTTATGTTTCTCGCTGGGACTGTGTGTCTCACCCCGTGGTTTACAACCTTTTTAGGTGTTCACGCTAGATGTTGTGGTGGTCGCGAGGTTGCGACTGAGCAGTAAGAAGAGCAGTAGAAGCCAAGAGTTGGATATGCTGCTATTTTGGTTATTTTGTAGTAGAGTCCTAGAGTCATCCCTGCACCCTCAGGTCCTCGGTGGCATTTTGACGTTGTTTTACGATGTGTAGCTAATGAAGCTTTGTGTATCCTACTGCTGGCCGGATGTGGCCTGTTATATATATATATAAAGGTGATGAACTCATGTGATGACAAGACAGCTGATCTTCTAAGTTGTGAACACATATCAAGACTTGTAAATGTTTATATAACTTGTTTTCTTGCAGGATGAGGATCTAAATGTGATAGTTTCTTGGTTTATCTATCTTCCGAAATCGGTTTTAATTAATTAGTGTTTTCGTTAATAGGTGGTTTATGGTGTTTTCCACACGTTTCCGTGTGACACCTCGTTGTCTGTGTGATAGCGGGATGTGTCGCCACATTAACCAAAACACTGGTTTTGATTTTACCAATAGGTAGAATAAAGGTTATGTGGTTTTTTGTGATGCATGCAGGAGAGGTTTGAGATGAGTTCTTATGCATGAAGGGAAGGTGGTAGCTTATGCTTCTAGACAGGTTAAGAAAAATGAAGAGAACTATCTCACATGTGATTTTGAGCTGGAAAGAGTAGTGCATACTTTAAAGACATGGTGTCATTATATCCATGGTGAGTCATGCCAGGTCCTTACTGGTTGTAAGAGTCTAAAGTACATTTTTGCACTAAAGGAGCTCAACCTAAGACAAAGTAGGTGGTTACATCTCATAAAGGATTATGATGTTACCATTGATGATCACCCTAGAAAAACCAATGTTGTAGCAGATGCTCTGAGTAGGAGGTCAACATCATACACAAAAATGTTTTCTATGGCATGCGTATAAAGAGACTTACAAGTTAAAATGAGAGAGATGAATGTTGATTTGAATATGTCTGAACAAGGTGGGTTGATTGCACATATACAAGTTAGGGCTACATTCTATGATAAAATTAAGGAGCTTCAACAAAGTGACAGTAAATTGCAATAGATCATGCATGATATGTCATAAGGGAAGAGAATAGAATTCATATATTAAAGTGAAGGGATATTGTATCAACAAGATAGGTTATGTGCACTGAGTGATCCAAAATTAAGGCAACATATTCTTGAGGAAGCACACTCTTGTATGTATGCAATGAATCATGGTAACACAAAGATGTACAGAAACCTTAAAGAATTGTCTTGATGGTTAGGTATGAAGAAAGATGTGGTTGAGTATTTAGCTAAGTGTGGTGTATGTAAACAAGTCAAGGTTGAACATCAAAAGCCAGAAGGTACTCTACAATCACTTTGTATTCCTGAATGGAAGTGGGAGCATATTACTATGGACTTTGTGGTTGGGTTACCTAAGACACCATGTGGATATTTTTAGTATATATGCCCAGAGATCCAATCTTATGATGATTGTAATGGCTTATATTATAAATAATTTGATTAATAATAAAGGCAATATTCCAATTTATTCTATTTTATTTCATTATGAGATAATCATGTTACATATTAAATGTCTAGAGAATGATATTACTCAATGATGTATGTCTTTGGGTTGAGTACATGAACGATGTATCAGCATTCTTGTTATATCCCTAGTCAGATGTTATTGTGGAAGGCCGATAGACAACAGTAACACATAAGACTAGAGTGTGTTTTGGTTGTGTTGGATCTAAGGGCTCTAGAGGGGGGTGAATATAGCTACAAACTTTCTCACAAAATAGATTAGACCTTCAAATTATATCAAGTTTAGAGAAAAGCTTAAGTGCAATTTTAAGTTCTATCTAACAAGCATAGCAAGGATGAGAGAGATTGATAGAAAGCACTTGACAAAGGGATGTAGAATGGTTCCACACTTCAAACTAGAAGTGAGTCAGTCCACTACCTAGAGAGGTCAACCTCTAGGACTTTGCAAGTGCTTTTCTCTATATTATCACCAATAAGAGTTACAACACAAGACCACCAAAGGGCTTACCCACTTAGCTTGAGTCTTCAGCCTTCACCAAGGTCTTACCAACTCAAGCTCAAGTCTTTCGCCCTGAAGGACTTTGCTTCTCCTCTTGGATCTTCAGCCTTTTCCTTCTCCTTCACCTAGAGAAGATCACAACCGCTTTATCAACCTCGAAGAGGACCAGCTACAACTCCTTCTTCACTTGATGGATCTTGCTTCACCTTTTCTTCATGTAGGAAGGGGGTAGGGAAGTAGTGGAAGATGAGAGTTTTACATGTACAAGAGTGGAGCTCTCTTACAATATGCCTAACTCACTCACAAATCATGAAATGAGGTGTAAACTAGAGAGAGAAAGGGGCTCAAGGAGTATTAGCACACTCATCTATAGAAAGGACTTGAATATCTTAAAAGAGCAAACTTGGAATGAACTCCAAGGGGTCCTATTTATAGCTGGGGGTGCTCCCTTGAATTGGGGAACACTTAGGGCCAAAATATAGCCATTTTCCTCAAGGTAACAGATTTATTTTCACCTCAAACAAGTCACCAACGGTTATAATAACTTTTTTTGCATTTTCCATATAGTGCATTCGTTCGAGTTTCATTAAAGGTAACTCGACGAATCGACTAAAAGAAACGCCAATTTCTAAACTATCGGTCAAGTTTGTTCTGGGAATCTTGACCGATCAGCTAAAAATGAATTTTCTCAATGAGTCGGTCGATCGAGTTCTATGAATGCACAACTTGACTGATGAGCCATCTTCAGAAAATCAATCATAGGATCAGTCGAGATTGTAACTCGAACGATGAACAATATGTGATCAATTTTCTAAACTAACTTATGGGTGATTAAACCTTGGTATAAAGTGTCCCACATATTTTTCTCATCTTAGTTACATGTCATATCATCAATACAAGTGATCACAAAATTCTTCTAAGGTCGTTTGAAGTGATTTCCTTCTTAGCACACTTGCATTGCATTTGACTTGAACATGGACAAGTTAGGGCTTGTGTAATTTGATCCTTTTCATGTACCTAAAGCCTGAAATCAATCATGAACAAACATATTAGATACATAGGAATAAAGTGGTTGAGTCATTATCAAAATATGGAAAATGTATAACCTTTACGTCAACAGGTTGGTGACAAAATCTCATTAGTCATGATATGTGATATCAAACTGAACAAATATATACTTGTTATAGAATAATGTATCAGATAGACCCACCTTGAGAGTGATTCATAGAAACCATGATTTGTAGTCAGAATCATCTTTCATAGTGATGGTGGTGATTGTGGTTCTTAGACCTAAAATCACTACACTCATCACATGGCGTTCGATGTAATTTGACATCATCCACCATGACCTTGAATAAGAGTTGTCATAAAGGTGGTGCTCGGGTGCATTGTGACACATGGGGATGATTGTAAGCGATGTACATGAGATTTATCACTCCTACAGGAGTTTGATATCCTGGCCACTTGATAAGAAAGACTGAGAATTGCATGGACATGGTCATGTGAGTCAATATTTGATATTGAGCTTACATATATCTTAAACAGTCTTCTCTAGTTCAAGGAACATGGATTGAACGTCAAAAGGGATGATGATTCCATGCCTCGATTTCAATCTGGATATCAGAGATAAAGGAACTATACAATCATTGTAAGACCAGTCACATGTTGTAGGTTGAAATTGTTCTCCAACTTTCTAATTACTTGGGTAGCAATGATATATTGCTAGATACCACTCATTGCATGTGATGTCATAAATCAATTATGGACAATCACTACCAATGTAACTTAGAACCTATAGGGTCACACACATAGGATACACTTGGAATATGAGTCTATTTATGAATGTAGTTTAAACATGATTGCTAAAGTGTTAGGTATTCAATTTAAACAACAATGGCTGAAAATTAGATGACTGAACTTTGAACCGACCAGTTCAAATGTTGAACTGATCGATTCAAGTGTCATGTCAATTAGACCAACATTGGTAATCAACTCCATGAGATGATAGGTTGAACAAGTGAACCAATTGGCTCAGGTCTATGAATCGACAATTTAGCTGATCATTTCAATTAGATCAAGGATTGATGTTGGCATTGTGTTGTGTATTAATAAAAAATTAATTTCCATACAATTGTGATCAAGAAATATTGTAAAACAACCAGTTCAAGGGTTGAACCAATCAGATCACATGTGAATCAACTAGTTCAGTTGTGAACCGACCGGTTCAACGGTCACATGTTCCTGAAAATTTATGAAATTCTGTCTCTTCAACTCCCACTCAGATAGGAAACCATGACCCTGACCCTCCTATAAATAGAGGGGTATTGGGGGCCTTTCAAAGACACAACAATAATCTCAAACAATTATTGTCTTTTCACAGGTGATAACGTGAGAACCTGAGCAAGTTCTACCCATGAAAGGGAGGAACTGTAAGGGAGAGATAATTGTGGGAGAGCAAGTTGATGCTAGTACATCAACTAGAAGAGACAACTCCATCATGTCCATTCATCTAGAACGACAGGAGTTTTTCGTGGTCTGTGTGGACTACTACATAGGTGAGGATGTTTTTGCCACCAACTAAGAGGATGAATCCACTGCCATTTGTGGTGTTCAACCAAGAGGCCTATGCTGACAGCCATCCAGGTGCCACTTGAAGAAAGTTGCACACTGCTGCAAGGGATTGTCGTTGGAATTACTCCAGGACCAGGTATAAACCTTCAACCTCCTTCCCATTACATAGTTGTTGAAGCGATCTATTGTTTAAGTAGAATATGGCAAGTTAAAAAAAAATTCCATTGCCATACCTGATGTCATATTTCCCAACAGTGGTATTAGAGCCACACCACTTTACTATGTTTTGGAATTTAATGGGTATGATCATATTTCTATTTTATCATTTGTTTATTTCATACGATGTGAATACTTAGAAGGATTAATGTACATATCTGATTAAATACCACATATAGTCCAAACTTTTATATATATATATATATATATATATATATATATATATATAGAGAGAGAGAGAGAGAGAGAGAGGCTAGAATACACTCAAGTGTGTTTGCATATCAAGACTATTTTTTGCAAAATGTAAACCACTGATCTTCACTATCATACTATAACTAGGCTACATACAAATTTTGAGCCCATTTGGATGAGTGTAAATCACTCATCTAAGGGCAACAAAATCGACACGGGAAACTAATTTGAAAAGCATAATTTTTGTGGCCTTTATAACATGACCTATAAATGTCCAAATGTGCTCAAATTTTGCATATAAGCTATTCACAAGATGTTTAAGAAGATCAACATATTAAATTTTTGAAAAAAAAATATTGCATCATGAAAAACTACTTTGAGTGTATTCTGCTTCGAACACACTCGAGTGTATTCTAGCTTGACTCTCTCTCTCTCTCTGTCTCTCTCTCTCTCTCTATCTATATATATATATATATATATATATATGCAATTTACATGTGTCACCCTAAAATTGGTTTTGATGGTGGATGTTTAGCATGGTTATGTCCAATAACCCCTAGATTTTTGTGTGTGGTTGGAAAGTTGTTATTCATCTTTTATCTCAGTTTGCATACTGAGACTCAATCTTCTCTTCCATATGTAAAAGTATTAGTTCTCTCCTTCATATGCTCCCCTTGAATGTAACGCGAGGTTTTGCCTATTACAATGTAATATGTTAAATAGGATAAGGGTAGTTTTAATTCTTAATATGGCAAAGAAGACGTTCAAAATTAGATGAACCACCTGTTTTAGAAAATGAACGAATTGGCTAGAGGACTGAGGAGGTCGGACAATAAGAGGAGACAAACCAATCGACTGGTAGCCCAACCGATCGACTGGAGTCACTACTACAGAAACAACGTTCAACGTTGCTTTTATAGGCCTCGGTTTTTTAGTAAAATCGATATTGTTAACATTAAAATCGGTTAATAAGTACATATGACATCTATATTTGAAAACCAACTAGACATGGGTATCACTTTTCATTCAGTGTTGGTTGAAGAAAAGAAACTGACGCCTAAAATAGCCCGCAAAATCCAATTTTTTTGAGCAAAAAAAAATTGTGCCAAAGTATCAGATATAACATCGGTGTTTTACCTAATAACTGACACTGAATGAAGATAAAATTTGCGCCAAAAGTTTCAATATGGGCGTCGGTTGTCTTAGCATAACCGACGTGATAAGGGTGCATGTGTCGTCCCTGCCAAAACAATTAGGGTAAAGTAATGTCCAATTGGACGTTGGTTTGTTACTATCAATCGACACTTAAGATTTCAGGTGTCAGTTTTGTAGATAACTGATGCCTTTTACAAACTTAATAGACCCACGATCACCCAAGTCTTCCCCTTTCTTCTGTTTCATCGAGTCGAATTCTAGCTCCTCTCCTATTGCTCGCCTAAAATCATCTGATGACGCCCCTGCCCACCCACATTCAACCTGTTGCTCGTCGCCACTGCTGCTGGTGCATCTCTGCTCATCGCCTCTGCCGCTCTGCTCTGCTCGCAGTCAACCTCCACCTCCGCCGCTTGCACTGCTGGCCGCAGTCAACCTCCAGCGCCGTTCACCGTCTCTGCCCTCTCTTGCTTGCTACTCCGGCCACCCACCCGCCCGCTCACCGTCGTCGCCATCCTCTGACCCACTCTCTACTCCTGGTACCTTCTTCCTCCTCTTCTCCACCATGCATGGTACATCTTCTTGTGAAATTGCAGGTTGGCACGGCCGTGCTGCGTAGCACGGCTGTGGTGGCTGATTTTGTGCTATATTGCTCAATTATATGTGTAATGATTATCTTGATTATTTTGTGCTATATTGCTCAATAGGATACCTAAATTTGTATGTAATGATTATCTTGATGAGGTAAACTTAGGATATTTACTATTTATTATTTACTGACAAGCATGATTAAATGATGAAAACTTAGGATATGAATGATGAAACTAGGATTGTAGGTATAAGAATGACATCACATGTATTTGTTGGCCTAGAAACCCGTCCAAGATTTACTCATTAGGAGTAAATCTTGGATAGTCCTCGGTTTGGGACTGTTCTTGAACACCTAATCTCACTTAGGATGTAAGTGTATAATGTGTATTGGATTTTTGAGAAACGTTCGGTAGCATTTCCCCGTTTTTTCTCTAAGTACATATATACTTAGAGAACAGTGGGGAAATGTTGTCGAAATTTTCTTGAAAACCCAATATACATTATAGACTTACTAGTGAGATTAGGTGTTCAAGGATGGGATAGGTGGTACACATTTATTATATATAAGAATGACATCACATGTATTTGTTGGCCTAAAGTTTTAACCATGCAAAAACTCTAATCTGTTAACCCTAGACCCTAATATTATTGTAATATATACTTGTTTTCTCTTTGATCATAGAATGGATAGATCATGGATGTCCATTCGCAATCGTTGCACCCCAGAGTTTATATCTGGTCTTGACCAGTTTATTAGATTTGCCAAGGAACATAGAAAACAACCTGGAGATAGGTTCTACTGTCCATGTAGGCATTGCGGTAACAACTTGAAAGTCAGCACGGGTGACGAAATCAAAAGTCATGCCATGTGCAACGGGATTATACAAGGCTATATAGAATGGCACTGGCATGGAGAGATTTCAAACCTGAAACCAGTGGATTTCGATAGTAGTGCTTGTGTGGAAGAAGAAATTGCCTCTGATGACGTAGATGTGAATGAACCAGTTCCAGTAGACATCGTTGATGCGATGCTATATAGTTGTGGGGTAGAGCACACCGATCCACCTCCCATTTTTATAAACATTGTGCATGATGCTGAGATATCATTATACACAGGTTGTACTAAGTTTACAAAGCTTAGCGTTGTGTTGAGAATGTATAAGCTGAAAGCTAACAATAGATGGAGTGACAAAAGCTTCACGTCATTATTGTCTTTGTTGAAAGAAATGCTTCCTGAAGGAAACGAGTTGTCAATCTCAACATACCATGTAAAGAAATTGTTGTGCCCAATGGGAATGGATGCCAAGAAGATACATGCATGCCCGAATGATTGTGTATTATTTCAAAAGGACTATGTGGATTTGAAAGATTGTCTAAAATGTGGTGCGTCATGGTATAAATTGATGACTTCGGGGGAGTCTAAAACTGGTTCTCCTGCCAAGGTGATGTGGTATCTACCTATAATATCACAACTTCAACGCTTGTTTGCCAATCCGATAGATGCGAATAATTTGAGGTGCCATGCAAATGTTAAGAAAAATAATGATGGGATCCTACGACATGCATCTGATTTCCCATAGTGGAAGAAGATTGATCTATTATACCCTGAATTTGGTGAAGAAGTCAGGAATCTAAGACTTGGGCTTTGTACAGATGGGATGAATCCGTATGGGACATTGAGCAGCCAACATAGCACTTGTCCAGTCATGCTTGTTATATACAATCTTCCTCCCTGGTTGTGTATGAAAAATAAGTACGTAATGTTATCGTTGTTGATATCGGGCCCTAAACAACCTGGAAATGATATCGATGTTTATCTTGAACCTCTGATTGATGACTTAAAGAAACTCTGGGGTGAAGGTGTGATCACCTATGATGCTTCACAAAGAGATACATTTCGTTTGCATGCTATGTTGTTTTGCACTATTAATGACTTTCCAGCATATGGGAATTTGTATGGATATAGTGTCAAAGGAGCTAAAGTGTGTCCTATATGTGAAGAGAATACTGATTCAACAAGACTAAAACATGGTGGTAAGACTGTATATCTCGGTCATCGAAGGTTTCTTACAAAATTTCATCTGTATCGTAGGAAGCACAAAGCATTCAATGGATTGAATGAGGAGCGGAGTGCACCTAAACCTATACCAGGGGAGGTTGTTTATGAAAGAGTAAAAGACTTTGTCAATGAATTTGGTCAGAGATCACAATGTATGGTTACACGGAGTGACAAATCTTTATTCAAGAAGAAGTCAATATTTTGGGATCTTCCTTATTGGAGTTCTTTGACAATCAGGCATTATATCGATGTCATGCACGTTGAGAAAAATGTATGTGATAGTGTCATTGGTACTTTGTTGAGTATACCAGGTAAGACTAAAGATGGGATAAAATCCAGACTGGACCTATGTGAAATGGGAATAAGGTCAGAATTAACAGAATTACATGAAATGGGAAATCAGAGAACATACTTACCTCCCGCTTGTTACACATTGTCTAAAAAGGAGAATAAATCTTTTGTGAATGTTTGATAAATGTTAAGGTGCCACAAGGTTACTCATCCAACATTCGTAGAATGGTATCAATGAAAGATCTGAAGTTGATAGGTCTTAAATCTCATAATTGTCACACTCTAATGCAACAAATATTGCATGTGGCAATTCGATCTATATTGCCGAAGCATGTAAGGTTTGCAATCACCAGACTTTGTTTCTTTTTCAACAGTCTGTGCAGCAAAGTTATTGACCCTGATACTCTCGATAATTTGCAAAAATAAGTGGTTGTTACCCCATGTTAGCTTGAGATGTATTTTCCTCCGTCGTTCTTTGATATCATGGTACATCTTGTTGTCCACTTGACTAGGGAAGTGAAAATGTTGGGACTAGTTTTCTTGCATTGGATGTATCCCTTTGAACGATACATGAGCGTTTTTAAAAGTGATGTTCAAAACCGTTATCGGCCTGAAGGGAGTATTATTGAGGGTTATGTGGCGAGAGAGGTTATGGATTTTTGCAATGACTTTCTCAGTTGTAATGACACTCCTGGTAATGACAAGAATATTAAGGAGCAATTTGGCAAAGGAATTTTGGGATCACGGGTGAAAGAAATCAGTCGTGAGCAGTTGGAACAAGGTCACTTGTATATTTTACACAGCATGGACGAAGTGAGTGTTTATATCGAGGAACATACAAATTTCATCAAGAGACAATATCCTCGAGCCAATACAATGTGGCTTGCTAGAGAGCATAACAAGACATTTATTAAGTGGTTTGAAGATAAAATCTTACATCAACTATCTCAAACACCATATGATATTACTGAAACTATTAAATGCCTCGCCTTTAAACCAAAATTGAATGTTATGTCTTATGAAGGGTATGACATTAATGGATTCACATATTACTCAAAGCGCTAAGATGATAAGAGTGTCGTCCAAAATAGTGGGGTCACCCTTCAAGCGTCGACTATGTTTTTTGCAAGTGCAAAGGATAAGAGTCCAGGTGATGCTAAAATGTCATATTACGGTGTCATTGAAGACATATGGGAGTTTGACTACATAGATTTCAGAATTCCACTCTTCAAATGTAATTGGGTTGATAACACCAAAGGAATTATAGTGGATGAATTGGGTTTCACTTTAGTGAACTTTGAAAAGATTGGTGAGAAGGGTGAACCATTCATATTGGCATCACAGGCGAAACAAGTATTTTATATCGATGATCTTGCAAATGATAAGTCGTCGGTTGTTCTTCATGGTAAAAGACAATTCATTGAAGATCCTATAGATGAAGAAGAGTACTATGATAAGTACGATGACTCCAGTCCATTCTCAGTTGGGTTGCCAACACCAACAAATATTGAAGCTAATGATGACTTGTATGTGTGCGGAGATCACAATGAAGGATTGTTAATTGATAAAAACTTGCAATATTAGAGACATGTTTATATTTTTTATATGTTTTATTTTTTTTTGAATGTGAACTTTACAATGTGAATGTGAACTTTACAATGTGAATTTTACAATGTGAATTACTTTACAATGTGAACTTTACTATGTGAATTACTTTACAAT
Source organism: Alisma plantago-aquatica (assembly GCA_963693085.1). NCBI lineage: Eukaryota > Viridiplantae > Streptophyta > Magnoliopsida > Alismatales > Alismataceae > Alisma > Alisma plantago-aquatica. Next base: position 298,871,286 of record OY856411.1, read on the forward strand.
GTGAATGTGAACTTTACAATGTGAGCTTTACAATGTGAATTACTTTACAATGTGAACTTTACAATATGAATGTGGACTTTCAGATGGCTGAGCATTCTCCTGATGAGTGTGCGGATGAATACCGTGAGGGTGAGGACATCAATGTGCCGCCTCACAATGTAACTTTTAAAAATATATCATATATTTATATGTACATGTCCATTTATAGTTATATCCTGTAAGTGTGTTTATTTTGTCAAATTTTAGGTTGGTGATACACATGTACCCTATGAAGCACTTGAGGCACTTGATCTGCAGCACCAAAAAGTTGACAAGAGAAGGGGCATCACTATGATGAAGAAGTTAATAGCACAAAGGGGCAATGGACCCAAACTTGTTGTGGATTTTGATAATGCAGGAAATGCAATTGGAGTGAATCACAATTTGTTTGTTTCATATCTTGGGTATGTTACTCATAGCCATTGCGGTTGTAAGATAGATTCTTGGAATAAAGTTCCTAAGGGGAAGAAAGACGTAATATGGAAGGATTTATGCATGAGTTATTATTAATTTGCAATTCTATTTTGTAGATTACTAATTTTTTGGATACTAGTTAATAGCAATTATATTTTACAGAGTATATTTGAATTGGATGAAAAGTTGCATCGTAAATGCATGATGCAACGTTGTGGGAGAGTCCTAAGGAACTATAGGACAAATCTCACCTGAGAATACATTAAAGAAGGTGGCAAGAAGAAGAAGACAACCACTGAATAGTGGAACTTCCTGGACCAAGAAGAATGGGACATGTTTGTTGCTTCAAGACAAACTGATGAATTCAAGGTATTAGGCGTCACTCCCAATTTAATTAATATACGTTGTATTCACCTATTCATGATTAACATTTAGTGTTACCTAACTAGGCCCTCATTGAGGCGCAAAAAGCAAGGCGTGCACTGAATTTGCATGACCACATAATGGGTCCAAAGAGGTATGCAGGCATTCGCCAAAGACTACAGGCTGAGTCTACTGCTCAATTTGCTGCTACTCAGGAGTCCTCTACTATAGGTTCCACACCACTGCCTCGCCATGATGTCTGGATAACTGGGAGGCAAAATAAGGGATAAATAAGGAAGCCTGCAACTGCTGAGGCGGCTGCAAAAATGGTAAAATACAACTCTTAGAGCAATCGTTCGAATATTGATTATTTGTGGTGTTAACTTAATTACAAATTTTTGTTTTGGCGATTAGAGAGAGCTTCATGAGCTGAGGAAACAAGGAAAGTTCATCCCTAAGGGCACAAGGGATGAATTTACAGTTGCTCTGGGTAACCCAGAGCATCCTGGACGTGTTAGGGCTGCGGGCGCTGGTGTGGGCATCAAAGCGTTCTTTGGGCCATCCTAGCGTAAACATGTCCCAAAAGAGGGACTTTCACAAGAAGAGGTAACCTATTCTTTCTCTATAATGTTACTGTAAAAGAGAATTCAATAATCAGAAGCTAACATTTCTTTTATCCATGTATAGGTAGATAAGTTATTTGATAGGAAACTCAAAGAAGTAATGAGTAAGTGGAAGACATCTCTGACTGCCACTCAGCAGACAGTACCTATGGCATCCCGCTCTAATCCTACTACAGAGGTTGGGAGTAATCCTATAGACCCACCACCTAGCACATCTGCTGTAAGTATTTTTATGACATAGTAACTAGTCTTTTCAAGATGATATGTATATATATAACATTCTTTACACAAAAATTTGTAGGGGTTGAAGCCATGCCGTCTAAAAAGTAAAGAATTTGTCGTTGCAGAGGCGTCGTCTTACCCATACCTACCAGGGGAAATGTTTCATGGGTCTCCATTACCAGTTGGTTGGGTTCGTGTGAGCCCGGTACATATATTCCCCAAATGGATGGATCTTCCATTGCCATATGCCCACCCAAATTGTGAAACGCTTGGTGAGGCAGAAGGCAGAGTGATATTATGGCCAAAAGCGGATGTCCTCTATACTAAAATTATATGGTAAATTTACATTACGTTAAATTGTTAGTGTGTGTATATGATGTCAATTGATCTGAAATTATATATATATATATATATATATATATATGTCAAAAAGAAGACACCCAGTGCATCTAGGCCTCCACCTCCACCTCCTACATTACCAAGTTGGGTTCCACATGACCTACCTGTCCTATTAGGTCCTAATTGTAGGGGTATGGCAATATGGTTAGGCGAACATGATATAAATTTCCCTATAACTGTTTATATAGATGCGGATGATGCAGTTCAATCATACGAAAGCAATCTATTTACACAAGATATTTTGGAGTTGTTTTGATATGATTGGCTGAATACATCTGTGATAGAGATATGGATAAGGTGAGATCTTATTTATACATCCATATACCTTGTGTAGGATCTGGTGATCTGGTTTCTTATTTATTAATGCATACGTAATACATGTTTTGCAGCTACTTAGATAAGATATGTGCAGATTTTTCATTTGAACATGTAGGATTTTTTATTCCATCTTTGATTAGTCTAGTAGCTAAAGACCCTCTGTCAGTTCAACAATACTGCTGTGATGCTTTTACAAATTTTGCTTAAAATAAGAAGACATTGATAATATCTCCATTCAATGTGGAGTAAGTTTACTTTGCTTATTATAGTTTGGACTTAAGAAAATTACATTTTTATTGTGGATTTTGAGTTATTAATTTTTTACTTTTTTACCTCTAGTGGTATGCATTGGGAGTTACTAGTTATTGTCTCTGAGACGTTCACTGTCTATTATCTAGATCCTAAGGGGAGTAAATTGAATTCAAAATATGGACACAAAATGAAAATGGCATTATTCCGATGATAAATATTTCATTTTCATATCCGTTGACATATGTTATTACATTACTATTTAATTATGCAATGTACTGTGTTACATTAACATGTAGGGGTTTAGATGAGTTCAAAAAGGCTGGAGGAAAGGTCCCCACAAAAAAGAACCAGAAAATAACTTGGAAGAATGTGAAAGTAAGTTCCCAACTAAAATGTATATATTATTTATGTGAGCAGTGCTTAATTAGTTATATTTTTTAATATTTTGTATGTTTCAATTTATAGTGTGCTACACAAGACAACATATGGGCATGTGCATACTATGTGATGTTATTTATGCACATGATTATCAAATATGCCGCAGTGGACATCGATACCATTCCTGAGGTATTATATATAGTCTCATTAGATAATATGAAATATATCAATCTTATTTATAGCTCATTAATTATATATATACATCATTCTCTTTACAGGTATTTAAAACTAACCACACTATAGGAAAGGCCTTACCAGATGTACATGCTCCCTATACGGCGAGAGAATTAAATGAAGTAAGATAAGAATGGGCAAAACCCATACAAGTAGTGGGGGTTTTAACATATAATTTGGATGTTGATAGCGAATAATGACTAAAGCATGATATTTTGTAAATGAATTTCTGAATTATAATACGTGTGAATGTTTCTACATGTCTGAATGTTTCTACATGTGTCTGAATGTTTATACATGTGTGAATGTGAAAATGAATGAAACTGTTGGTTGCTATATGAATGTTTCTACATGTGTGAATGTGAAAATGAATGGAACTACATATTGCTACATGAATGTTTCTACATGTGTGAAAATCGAATAGAACTGCAGGTTGCTAAATGTGTGAAAATTAATGTTGTTAATTTTGCAAGTTTGTGGCTTTTTGTTGGCTGATATAAATGGATGTTGTAAAACCTGCAGTTCATAACTGAACTATAGGTTTCTCATCCTGGGACCAGCCATAGCAGGTCTGCAGACTGATAAAAAAAACTTGCAATAGGCGTCGGTTATTTGTTTAAAACCGACGACAAATGGTTACAGCGTCGGATAAATAATTAAAAATGATGCCTAATCCATGTGATGTGGCATCGATTATCAATAACTGACGTCAATTTCCCTAATGAGGCCAAACACCACTACCGTGCTGGCCAGCACGGCCGTGGCAGCAGGATAAACACCACGGTTGTATTGGCCAGCACGACCGTGGCAGCGGGTGAGATGGCGTTGGTTATCACTAATAAACTGACGCCGATAGTGCCCCAGATGGCACCCTTTTTGTGGCGCGAAGGTTTATGGCGTCAGTTTCAAAACTAATAACTGACGCCTATACCCCCCTACTGGCGCATTTTCGGTGGCGCGTGAAGGATTGTGGCGTCAGTTTGAGAACCGACGCCTAACGGTTGGACTTTTAGCGGTGCCCACATAGGTGTCGCATTAAAACCGATACTAAAGGCCTTAAATAACCGACACTAAAGGCCGGTTATGTACTAGTGAGTTGTCTAAAAGTCACTTGGACCGATCCAAGAGACCAACCGACCGACCTTGATTTGTTCTAGCATAGTTCTTCATCAACAATAGGTTGTTGCACATGATGTAGATTTTAGGTGGTAGTAATTCCTTATGGCTCCAAGGAATTACAATATATATGGCCATAACCATTTGTCATGTTTTATTATTGCATGTTTTCATTTGTGGGATATAACATGTATATGATACTTACCATAAGTATGTAATGATTGGATATGTATATGTATATGTATATGTATATGTATATGTATATGTATATGTATATGTATATGTATATGTATATGTATATGTATATGTATATTTATATGTATATGTATATGAATATGTATATGTATATGCATATAAATACAAATTAAAAACCCCTCAAATATAATACTAGTCTTAGATGATTTTCATAAGCAAAACACGTGAAAAACTTGATCGACTAAGCGTAGGTTATGCCAAAGAGTGGTGTGTTGTCCATCTCGTGGAAGTGTGGATGGTTGATATGTAGATCTTCCAAAGTAGGGTGCATATTCTATCGTGTTGGATTTTGGGTCAGACTTAATTTGGTAATCTTAATGATATTAAGTATTTAGAAGCATGAAGATGGATTATGAAAAAGAGTTGTGCACATTATCTATCCAAGAGTTGCATTTACATGCAATTGGCAAAAGTTGGCTACCTATATAGTCAAATTGTGGGTGATCAGCCAAAGCCGACTCATGATTTGATGAAATATAGATCTTAGCTCAATAGAAGATTATACAATGCAATCTTCCAAATTGATAAATGAGGGTTATCAATTGAACAAAATAGTGGGAGCACTTATTAATTAAAGGCCTAACTAGATACCATTGAATTTTATTTTAATTAAATTGAATCAAAAGTGTTTTGACAAACTGTGAATTTTATCATGTAGACTCAAATGATAACAAATAACACATTTTCCTTGTGATAGGTCCTTGAGAAGGACAAGTTGAATGGGAACAATTTTCATTATTGGCTCAGGATGCTGAGAATTGTTCTCACACAAGAGCACAAGCTCTATGTCCTGGAAACACCAGAGCCAGATGAACCTGCTCCCACTACACCTAAGGCCGACAGGGATGCTTATAAGAAGCACTTTGAAGATGTTGTGGATGTCATGTGCTTGATGCTATTCTTAATGAACTATGAGTTGTAGAGATAGCATGAGAACATATGTTATTGAGATAGTCACACATCTTAAGAACATGCACCAAGATAAGGCATGATAAGAGAGATAAGATGTCTCCAAGTTGTTGTTCAAGTGGAACATGGAAAAAGGAGATCCATTAGGCCCCATGTTCTCAAGCTTATTCGGTATATGGAAACCTTGCTAGACTAGAATTTCCCTTGGATTAAGAGTTGGCCACATATGTGATTTTGTAGTCACTGCCAGAGTCATACAATCTGTTTTAGAATTTCTTGGCATGTTGAGAAGTTTTGAAGTGCAAATGAAGAAGGACAAACCCAAATTTGTGATGATGATCAGCAAAGGATAGGGAAAGTCCAAGGGTAAAGGCCAAGCTAATAAGAGTTTTAAAGCTAGCCAAAATCCAAGTCTTACACACTCAAAGTAAAGGGAGGGGTAAAAAAGGGAGGCAATTATCACCACTATCACCGGCCTAGACATTGGAAGAGGAATCGTCCTCTCTACTTGGAGGAACTAAGGAAGAAGAAGGGGATAGAGATTTTCACTTCAAGTATATAGATTATTGAGATAAATTTGTCTACTTCTTCATCTTAGGTAGTATATACTGGATGTGGATCTCACATATGCTCGAATATGCAGGGTCAGAAAATAAGTAAGCCTTTACTAAAGGGTGAGGTTGAACTACGTCTTACAAAAAGAGAAAGAGTTGTTTCCACTTTAATTGGAACCTATAATTTATCTCTGTCCGCGAGGCTTGTAAGAGAGTTAAAGAACTACTATTTTGTACCTTCCACAAATAGAAACAGTATATATGTATCTTATATGGACAAGAATGGATATGAATTACATATAAAGAATGGCCAATGTTATATTTTAAAAGATGAGATCTTTTATGGCAGTGCCCTGATGTCATATGGTCTTTATTTATTAGATCTTAAGATAAATGTTTATAGCATAAATACCCAAAGTTAAAACTTGATAACTCAAACAAAACATATCTTTGCCATTGTCATCTAGGGCAAATCAATGACAGTCGCATATCTAGATTCTTTTCGATTTTGAATCAATAGAGACATGTGAATCTTGTTTATTGGGAAAGATGACAAAGAATCCCTTCTAGATCTATAAAAGGGTAGGGTATGGTATGGTTATGGTCATATCCATAATGTAACCATTTATGTGAGTGGGTATGGGTATGGGTATCTACCCACTTTTCTAAAAGTTATACCCACACCATATCCATATCCGCATAACGGTAGGATATATGGACAAATAAGTGGGTTTACTATTATGGATAAATTTGCTACAGTAACACGCTACCAACTTAGGGATACAACAAACTACCACATTAATTGGTGATATTATGGCATCAAATACATTCTTTTCGTGCAAATATAGTATTTGATAAATATATAATATGTCAGATTAAAATGAACAACCAAGACTAGCTTGTTGATACTGCTAAATCAAAATACAAAAATGAAATAATAATATTACATAGTTTGACTACACAATTAATAGAAATGAGAAACTCAACGTTGACCTTGAAAATTAAGCATGGCTTCACATTTGGAGAAAACCAACAATATGTAACATATCTCTAAATCTTGTATAGAGAGATATTACCGAAGATAGTGAGGAAAGAGGAGAAGAATGAGGGAATGAAATTAATTCCTTAATTTGATGAAATATGCATGTGTGTCTTAGAAGGGGCTTGAGGTTCAGTAGATTTGTTTATTTTATTATTTTAAGGCCCTTATATTTACTAGATGTGATCCCTACGATATGGACCACTACATCCTAATAGAAATCTAAGTGTACATATACTTTCCATATGTGAGTGCTACAGTATGTGCCATTACATTCTAATATAACTCATTTATATTTAAAATATAATAAATGGGTATATGGGTATATAGGATATGGGTACATACATAACTATAATTGTACCCAGTGAGAGGTAGATACATGGGTATAAGGGTAAGATATTACATGGTTATAAAAATGTCTACCCATAAAAGGTATATAGGGTAAGGGTTTCAGGGTATGCGTGTATACCCATGTCTATTTACAACCCTACTCCCTTCACTGACAATAGTGAGAGGTCTAGTGATCTATTAGACTCATACATACTAATGTATCTAGCTCTTTCAGAACAAAAGCTAGAGGTGGTTATCATTACCTTTATTGATTACTTCAGTAGGTGTGGTTATGTTTACTTCATGAAACATAAGTCAGAGACTCTTGAAAACCAACTTGGTAAAAGTATTAATGAAGATCATTCTAATCGAGGTGGAGAATACTTAAGCTAAGAGTTTGAGGACATTCTACAAGACCGTGGTATTGTATCACAATGGACTCTACCTAGAAAACCATAGCACAATGGTGTATCAGAAAGAAGAAATTACACATTACTAGATATTGCACGATCAATGATGAGTTTAGTTGATCTTCTGACTTCCTTCTAGGGTTATACTCTAGAAACTGCAACATTTACACTAAACCATGTACTATCAGTTTTCAGTTCCAAAGACACCATATGAGATATGGACTGGGAAACATCCCAAATGTCTTTTATGAGGGTTTGGGAATGTGAAGCTTATGTCAAGAAAATATTTCCTAAAAAGCTTGGTCCCAGATTAGAAAATTGTTACTTTATTTTATATACCAAAGAAATCAATGGATACTACTTGTATAACCCAACTGGAAACAAAGTGTTTGTTACCATGGATGCTACATTCCTAGAAAATGGATTTACTTCCAAAGGAATTAGTGGGAGGAAAAAGAACTTGAAGAATTTAGAGACCAATAAGAAAACATTGAACCTATTGAGGTATAAGAGGAACATAGAGAGTCACAAATTGTTTTGGAATCTCAAATTCCTAATGTGACATAGGAACCTCACAGATCTAGTAGGACATGCCTTGAGCCAAAAAGATTTGGTTATCTTTTAACTCAAGAAGGCGATGAGTCGGTCATTGATTATGAGCTAAATACCTACCTAGAAGTTGTTAAGGGACAAGAATCTAATAATTGGATTGATGCCATGAGGTATGAGATGGAATCCATGTGTACTAACAAGGAATGGACCTTGGTGGATCCAACTGAAGGGTAAAACCCATAGGGTGCAAGTGGGTCTTCAAGAAAAAGACCGAAATGGATGGTATTGTAGAAACCTATAAGGGAAGATTGGTTGCAAAAGGTTACAAATAAGTTCAAGGTGTTGACTATGATGAAAAGTGTTCTCCAGTTGCCATGGTTAAGTCCATCAGGATCATGCTTGCCATTGCAGCTTATCATGACTGTGAGATTTGGCATATGGGTGTTAAAACTGCATTCCTTAAAGGGAATCTTCTTGAGGATGTGTACATGACACGACTTGAGGTTTTTATAAATCCAAAGATGCAAATAAAGTTGTAAGCTACATAGGTTGATCTATGGTTTCAAGCAAGCATCTCGAATCTGGAATCTTCAATTTGACAAAATAGTCAAAGAGTTTGGCTTTAGTCATAATGAAGATGAACCATATGTTTACAAGAAGGTTAGTGGGAGCATAATTGTATTCCTCACAATTTGTTTTTGGTGAAACCAGCATGCCTCTCCCTTTTTATTGCTTTTGTGTGAAAAAAAGTACAAGCAGGAAATAGAAGAAAAAAATGTACTAAAAAAGTTGTACAAACTAACTGTACATGATCTCCAAATCATGAAAAATAGTATCCCAAACATAATGGACCTTCCTACTATTATTAAGAAAGATCTTCTATTCCTCTCAACCCAAATATTATAAAGAGCACAGTATGTATAGCTCTTGGATTTTCTAGTTATATTGAGAAGTTCCCTTTTATTCTTTTGCCAAACAAGGTTGAATTTCTGTGAAAATTGATCTCAAATATGTATAGAAAATGAACAGTTGAAGAAAAAATGAGTCCCATTATCTTCATCCTCGTAGCAGAGAGAGAATCAAGAAGCCTAAGAATAACCAAACAACTGTAGAATCTCTACAGTAACCAATTTGTCCATATTAAAACCTCTAAAAGAAAACCAGAATTCTTCTAGGGAGCACATTTGACCATACCCAACTCCCCCAATCGATCTTAGAAAATTGTACTCTAGATAATTTCCAAAAGTTTCTAATAAATTCCTTCAAAAAATCTTTTAAAACAATAGAATGTTCCATATCAATGGTAGGTTTTGAATAGAATTGAGATATCTTAGAGCAGCTTTGCACCTCTTACCTCAGGAAATTTCCACCCACATTTGCTTATACAACAATTCAACTTGCAATTCAGACTCTTTCCCACCCTAAAGACCAGTTGTGGGTCAACATTCTCCAAAAGGGTAATTTTATTCAAACACCAGGGATCTAACCAAAAAGAAACTTGTTTCCATTTCCTAACTAAAAATTTATAAAACAAAAGTGCTCACCTATGTGTTTTACTAACTTGTTCCACATATAGGAACATTTAGTTTTGGTTTTTACTAACCACATGGGATCATCACCAATGTATCTTTCATGAACACACTTCACCCAAAGGGAAGCATTAGAGTTAGAAATATCCCAAAGATTACAAAGCAAGCTAGCCTTCGACGATTCAAAAATCCTCCTTAGGCCCAAACCACCCTCTTATTTAGGCCTACAGATAGAATCCTAGGAGACTGAATGCATCTTTTTCTTGCTGTCATTGTCACCCCATATGAAGTTCCTGATGATCTTCTCTATGTCCATAATAACAGATTTAGGGATTGGAAAGGTCGATGTCCAAAAAATATAAAGGAGCACACATAACTTTAGTTAACGTACTAATAAAAGAAGGAAGGCCTAAGTGTTTTATTGGTAAGATTCATATGGTGATATCAAAATTGTTAATGAAAGTAGCCTCAACTCCTTTTCTCAAAAAAATTGACTTTTGGCACTATTGAGAAGAAGTCTTGAGCATTTACCAAAAATCTCCAGAGCTTCATTAATCCCTCCCAAATTAACAAATCATCTGCAAAAATGATATGTGACACCGCAAAACCAATAGTTTCACAAGCATGCAATGGATTGATCTTCCCATCCATCACATACTTGTTCAAAATTGAGGTGATACCATGCATGGCTATGACAAACAAATAAGGGGACAATGTGTGGCGCGGGGTGTCACACTATGCAAGCGAATTACCCAAAAACATAGGAAATTAAAACCAATTTCATAAAATCACATAGGATGAAAACCTTCACATATAAGTCCACAACAGGACACCTAGATCACATAGCACATATCATAAGGTGTTTACATCATTGTTTTCAACTTTCCTATCATCAACCTGCTACATGAGATACATGTTCCATATATACATGTACATCTACCATAACCATACAAAAAGGCACACATGCCAAAAACCTCATGATGGTAACATAACCACAAACACACCAAGAACACTACCAAGGACATGAGTGTACACAGACGACTCTAGGACTCTAACACCAAAAGATTATCAACACTTCCAACCTGATTCGCTACTACTCTTGTTGCTGCTCTTCCTCAGTTGCACGATCACCACCTCGTCGTGTGCAACTACCTAAAAGATGTGGAAACCCACGAGGTGATATCAAACATCCCAGTGAGAGATATAACTCTCCGCCAACGTCTTTTAAAGCACAGATAAACTAAAGCATGTACATAACATGATGACTAGCTAAGTAGATTCAACTAAACGATATATACCCAACTGGTACAGTAGGTTAAGCAATACTAGGCAGTTACCACTAAGTAGTAGAGCAATTAATATTCTAAGAAATAATATGAAGAACATGTCTATCATCTATCAACTAAACTGTAAAAAAAAAGACAAAGCTTCAACCAATGTTATCTGCATTTGTCCCTTTGCGATTACACTACACTGTTGTATTACATATTTTATTATGCCCTAAGGAGATGAGGTATACGACTCATACTCCAACTGACCACTGCTAAGTTGAAATTAGTGCCATTAAAGGTCTATGGAAGAGACATAATCCATGACCTCTCCATACTTCCCGGCCAGTATGAGAGAAACAATGTAGTGATGTAACATATGAGTCATTTGCAAAATAGCCTAGCCTACCTTAGTATATAGGCACAATGCTAGTGAAACTGAGCTACGACCCAAAGTCACAATCCTTCTAGGGTATGACCCACATCCAATCCTGTTAAAGTATATACTAAGTCACATCATTGAGATATGGCCCATAATTGCACTCCTACCAGGGTATGGCCCATAGCCAATCCTGTGAATGCATATACTCAATAGTATATGACTCCGAGTTTCCACTAAGCGAGAACTCATTTTACTATCCAGCACTAAGACTGACACTAGAATGGATCTATGGCACAGGGAACCTATATGATTAGGTTACACTTGATTAGTTAGCCAATTGGGTGACTTTTAGCATCAATCAAGTTACAACGTATAAAATCATAACAAACTTTACAAGAATAAGGGTATAGTACAACTTTGGAAGTTATAAAACGTATAAGGTGTGAACTTGTCACATCATCACATAGTACTGTACCATTGTCATTCACAAGGCCATCATCACTATCACACATCCACACAAGGTTATCACTTATGTCACATCACGATGGGACCTCAATCCCTCAATCACATCTCTAGAGGATATCACCTCAAATCATGCACAAAGCACCTTATAGGTCATCATACCCCATCACATGATCCCTGCATATACCACATCACATTATGACTCAATCATTACTCATAATCACCATCATATATAACATAGGATTTACCATAGAGTTCACATAGTCATGTCATTAAGGTTTATATCACCTACAAGGTTAGTGATTTATAAATAAGAGATAGGAAACATCATACATAATAACCATTCCAAGTGAGAGGTGCAAACATATCACATGGCCCTACAATTAGGGTTAGGGTTTCATACTTACTCGATTAGGTTGTATAACTATATTCAAACACTAAACCCTAGATATGACATCTCCCATATATCTAGAAAACTTTAGGGTTGAGGAACATTATTAGGGTTGATTAAACCTTCATCTAAACACCACTAAACATAGTTCAATCATTAATCATATACATGTGTCGATTAGGTGTCCAATTACATGTGTCGACAACCCACTATTCATGTGTCGCGACCACCCATCATACGTGGGTCGCAAACATCTAACATGTCGGTGTCTCGACCACCAAGAACCAAGGGTTGCGACCACACACATCCAAGCTGTAGCGACCATGACGCAACTAAGGTGTCTCGATCTCTTCATCAACTAGGGTTTCGACCACATGGCTAGGGATTAACCATCAAAAGCAAACATGTCACGACCTCAACATCAAGGAAAGCAGCTTGAGCCAAAATCAAGTAGTTGTCTTGACCCTCATAGAGGTAAGTGTGGTGACCATCACAGGGTAGGATGATGCAACTGTAACCAGGTCATTTGTCTCGACCAAAACCTCACATGACAAGGTGTCGCGACCCAAAGCAAAACAAGGTGTAGTGACCACCAAAGATCAAATTACTACCAACAAATACGACCAACATCCAACAAGGATTAAACACGATCAAAGCGGAGAACTCCATAAATAAAATAGAAGGTAAAACCTAAAGAATTCAACATTGACATGGGGAAGAAAAACCCATACAAAATGGGTCACCAAAAACCCAAAAACTTGCAACATGAAACCAAAAGAGACCTCAAACAAGAGAAAGAAGCCACATTTGACATCACCAAAATAGAACCCAAACTTCATAGAACATCAAGACACTCTTCTATCATCCATGTGATCAAAACCAAGATTAAGAGATAGGGAAAAACCACCATTTCACCATAATCACCAAAATTAGGTATCAAAACTAGGGTTTCAGAGTACTTTCCAGCCAAGCATGGTTTTAACAACAAACATGTCCTAAGGCTTAGCATCATCCACTAGCATTTCAAGGGAATGTTTTAGAGAGAGAAAACATCAACATGCATATAGGAAAAGTGTTTTAATAGAGAAGGTTAAGAGTTATATAACCTACCTTAAGGAAGATCAATCCAAGGATCACAAGCTCCAAGCACACGATCACCAAGGATGATGAAGCTCTACCAATGGCTCCACTCTTGGCCATAAGATCACCTCAAGAAGAAGAAAACACTAAGGTCAAAGATAACCCAAGAAAAGAGAGAAAGAAGCTCTAGGCTGAACTAAAAGAAGGTGGAGAAAAAGAGAAGGAAACCTCTTCACACTTTGGTCTACCTTGTTAAAACATGGCCTATGACATTAGTGACGAGGGGTTCACTCTTCAAGAATGACCACCATGGAGGATCCATGGTTTAGGGCCAAGAAAAGAGAAGAAGGAGAAGGTAGTAAATCAAAAGAAACACCTTGAATGAAAGACAAACACTCACCAAGGTAGAAGATGATCAAGGATCACTACAAGCACCACATGTAAGGAAAGCCCAGCCACCAAGAGCTCAAAATAGATCTTCTTTCTCCCCAAGGCTCTAAGGACGACCAAACAAGAAGGGAGGAAGAATATGGCCGAAAAGGGTCACTTGCATGGAGAGAAGAGGGTTTATATAGCAAAAGGAGGAGAGAAGTAGGGTGAAAGATGAGGTCAACACCCTAAAGTACCAAAGGGACACTTGTCCACACGAGAAACCAACACGCAAACACTTAACACACACATGCATGAGATGGTGATACACTATAGCTTGAGTCTCGAACACTTGGGTCACCCAACATGGTCGCGGTTGTGACCCACCAAGGAACACCATCCATGGTCACGACAACACCACCAAAACATCACTTGGTCGAGACACAGGATCATCACACACACACCCTAGGTCGATATACAATTCACAAAAGCAACTATATCAACCCAAGACCATCTTGGTCATGACCACCATGCCTAGTGAAGGTGTCTTGACCATGACACCTACAAAACATGCTCTAGGTCACAACAACCCACAAGGTACACATAGGTCGAGACACACCAAACCTTAGAAAACCCTAATTACCACTAAGGGTGCCACCACTCAAACAAGGCTCAAACAAGGCACCCACTTATTTCTCTCTCCTATAGATGATGTCAAGAAAGAGAAGGAACACTCTTGAGGTGACAAATTGCAATAAATTCTCATATTTGGGTAAATTGCAATTTGCACCACAACTGACACACAAGGCACAAACATCATCCAAAAAAACTCAAACTGGAGACTTAAACTCCCCACAAGCTCTAAGATCATCTTAAAGGATTACAAAAATGCTCTATGCACATCATCAAGCCAACACAACCAGGTTTAATGCAAAATCCAAGTCAGGGGTATTACAAGCCATAAATCTCTAACAAAGATTTCACCCCCCAAATCCAAGGCAAAAGAGACTAGTACTACCTCTGCATCTTTTCCTCAAGCCCCTTCTCTGGTCAACCAAAACAGATATAAAGCGAATGTGATCATATCAAAATGAAATAGCTTCATCAAACCTATATCTACTTCTGGGTTGACCTCTCCTTCTAGCTGACTCAAGGCGTAAAGCCTAGCCGTCGCATGCCGAGAGGAACCATCATGTGACGCATATCTACGTCCTCTTCCTCCACTACTGCTAAAATGTTGTTTTTGTGAGCCTTGCTAGCTCTGCTCGACTGGTAGGTCACTTCATCACCCTTCACTGGACACTTCCACCTCAGGTGTCCTACTTGCCCACACTTATGACAAATCCTGGACTCATACAGTGGCATAGATAGCCTTGACACTAACACAGATGATGTATTGTTGTCTCCTATAGGTGGAAAAATGTGGATTCTACCCTTACTTGGCAATCATTGTGTTGGTGCACTAGACCTCTAATGTGTTGGCACTTATGAGAACCTAGGATCCTTAAAGCCACCTGACGACTGTTCTTGGTACTGGGCATGTCTCTTCTTGGCACCTTTCTCATGCTTCTCAACTAAGGATCTCTCTATCCTCCCGACGCACTCTACGAATGTGGCAAAATGCTCTCTGTTCTCTAAGGCTGCTACCGACGTCGTCAACTCTGCACTCAACCCCTTCTCAAAACATCTGATTCTCTCCTGATATGTAGAAGCCATGTGAGGACAAAACCTCAACAACTCCATAAATTTTGCTTCATACTCATTGATCGACATGGATCCCTACTGGATCTTCTCAAACCGAATGATATTCTCATCAAGGTAAGTTCGAGAAAAGTACCGATTAACAAAATCACATCGAAACTCCTCCCAGTCGATAGCAACACCAGGTCTCTTTTCATCTTCTATGGCCCACCAATGTCCATCACTCCCCTTTAAAAGATACATTGCATGCCTTACCTTGTCTACTTCAGGGATGTTTAGGGTGCAAAGGCCTTCTCCAACTCCATCAACTATATATCTACATCTGTTGGATATGTTGTACCAACATACTCCATAGCTCCAACATGCCTAATATATTTAAAGGTCTTCCCTAAGACTAGAGATTCCACATTGGGGACTGCTGATCTCATTAGAGAAATAGGCATTCTATCTGCCATATGTGTCATCGTCACCATGAACTTCCTGAACAAGGAGTGGAAGGCAATCAGTATGTCTTGGTGAAACTGAGCAGCATCAGGCGCCCTCTCCTCAACAACCTACCTCCTTGCACCTCCACCTAGTGCATCAACACCACTCTCAATAATGTGTTCTCCAGTCATCTTTTCAACTCTTCTTCTTCTTCTGCACAAACAAAAGTCATTGTAAGATAGAGGAGGACACTAGAATAGACACAAATCCTAGTCCTAGGTCCTTGTAGACTCAACAAACTTAAAGCTCTGATACCAACCAATCTATGGAACCCCACCCCACACAAAGCGAGATCACTTAAAACTAAACAAGAAATTAACACTACGGAAGTGGATTACCAAAAAACACAAGAAACTAAAACCTATTTCATAAAATCACTATAGGATAAAAACCTTCACATATAAGTTCACAACAGGACACTTGGATCACATATCACATATCATAATTTGTTTACATCATTGTTTTCAATTTTCCTATCATTAACCTGTTACATGAGATACATGTTCCATATATACATGTACATTTGCCATAACTATACAACAAAAAGCAAACATTCCAAAAACCTTGTGATGGTAACATAACCAAAAACACACAAAGAACACCCCCAAGTACCTAAGTATACATGGACGGCTCTAGGACTCTAGCATGAAAAGACAATAAACACTTCCAACCTGATCAGTTACTACTCTTGTTGCTACTCTTCCTCAGCTGCACGATTACCACCTCGTCGTGCATGGCCACCTAAAAGATTTGGAATCCTGTGGGGTGAGAGCAAACATCCTAGTGAGAGATATAACTCTCGGTCAACATCTATTAAAGCATAGATAAACTAAAGTAGGTAGATAACATGATGACTAGTGGAGGATATTCAACTAAATGATATGTACCTAATATGTAGAGCAAGTAAAGCAATACTAGGCAGTTATCACTGAGCAGTAGAAAAATTAATATTCTTAGAAGGAATATGAATAACATGTCCATCATCTATCAACTAAACTGTACAAAAACAAGACAAGGCTTCAAACAATGTTATCCGCATTTGTCCATATGCAATTACACTACATGGCTATATTACATGTTTTATTATGCCCTAAAGAGATGAGGTGTAGCACTCATGCTCCAACTGACAATCGCTAAGTTGAAATCAATTTCATAAAAGGTCTATGGAAGATCCAGATTCCACAACCTATCCACACCTCTCAGTTAGCATGAGAGAAACACCATAATGTCATAACATATGATTCATCTACAAAATAGCCTAGCTTGCCTTGGTATATAGGCACAACGCTACTGAAACTGAGCTACGACCTAAAGTTGCATTCTTTCTAGGGTATGGCCCACAGCTAATCCTGTGAAAGTATATACTAAGTCATATCACTGATCTACGACCCGTAGCCGCACTCCTTCCAGGGTATGGCCTGCAGCCAATCCTATAAATGCATATACTCAACAATATATGACTTTGAGCTTCCGCTAAGGGAGAACTCATTTCACCATCCAGCACTAATATTGACACTAAGAGAGACTTCAATGGTACCTACTTTACGTAAGTACTAGACCAGAAAACTTGCCCAGACTCGATACTACTAACATCCAAAGACAGTAGTACCAAAACTACATCATTAAGGTGTGTTGGCTAAATTGGACATTAACATACCCTTTGTTTTGATGATGGAAAACGTTTCACACTTGTGGATCTAACATGTTAGTTGAGCATTTCAGGGTTCAAAGGAATAAGGAAATCATACTAAGTGGGAAGATGAAGATCAATGCAAATTGAAGATTAAATGCGCTTAATTGTATACATGTTCATGATTATACTCAATTGTAAACACTTGTACAAAAATATAATGTACAAGTACTTAGACATCATGTAAATCAAGTGTTAGATCTTCCCTACCCACATATAACCCTTAGATAGGTTTCCCCTAAAAGTTAGTCACCATCACTCATTGAAACACGCACTTAGTAGGTGATTCAAAAGTCTAAATAGGGACACTCGGTCAAAAAACTTGTCAACCGAAACACACTTAGTTGAAGTTTGTTTCGATCGAGAACCACCTTGGTCAAAATTGTGAGAACTGTTGAACAACTTACACAATTTTGCTCAAAAATAGAATTTGGTCAAAAATATTGTTGACTGAGTAAGCTTTGATCTAAAGCTTGTGACCGTTAGACTGAGTGGTTGGTAGTTGGGAGTTGGGAGTTGAAAATAGATGTTGCAACACTTTTTCCTTAAAGCCAGGTTCGTTCAAAGAAAATCTCGAATGAGACATAGTTCGGTCGACCAAATTTTCGATCGAGCAGGGTTATGGATTGTTCTTTTCAAGCATGAACAAATTAGCAATTTCTAGCCAACTAATGTAGACATAACAATTAGTTAAGAACTAAGAACACTCTAGACACTCTCTAGAACGTCCCTAGACACTTGCAAACCATTCCTATAAATAGGAGAGGTATTAGGACACCTAAAGCACCTAAGATACACTTGAGCATTCACTTTTGAGAGCAACCAAGCTAAGATCCACTTGTTGTCTTCTTCCTTGTGGTCTGGAGTTTTCCTATAGCTATAATCTCCTAGCCATCACACATAGCCATGTTCATCTTAAGTGGACAAGAGATTCTAATGCTTGATATAAGATCAAAGAGCTACACTCAATTGTTGTATTTCCTTCTTCCAACCCCCCTATATAGGTACAAGCTACCTTTCTCCTTGGCTACTCCAGTATTGTAGAGGATGCTTGAGGGAGGTCGGTTGATGCTACTTCTTAGTGGAGAAGGCTTCTTTAAGAGGAGCTTGAGATTATTTCAAGGAAGGTTGCTTCAAGTAAGGCTCCTTGAAGACCTGCTTTGATACCAATTGAAAGATCTAGAGGGTGGTGAATAAAGCTTTTTAGGCACAAGATGTGAATCGTGGAAACTTGGTACTACTGAGTCCACAAACTCGGTACTACCAAGATGGCATCAGGGAGGCAGAGTTCAAGAAACCTAAAGACTCATTGCTATCGAGAAAATTTGATAGTATCGACATTGTGAGAAATCACGACTACCCTAACAACTTGGAAGTACTAACCTTAAAGTCAGTACTACAGAGTCTGCCCGATCAGCAAATTCAAAGATAGCAATATAATCCAATGGTTGGCGTAATTTTGTACCTTAAGTGATTCCTATGACATGATGGGAGTTTGGCCAGACCTAAGAGAGCATCCATTTTATGTTGCACGACACCAGAGAAAGAGGGGAGAAGAGCAATATACCAAAGGCTTCATCTAGGACGATTTGAGCACCTCTGGAGGGTGAATCCGGAGCCGAAAGATAGCAAATTGAATGTATGTAGAAGGGGATCATCTGGACCAGACATTCTCTAGGGGTTACTTTAGTTTTTCTAATGTTTCCCAAGTTTTGTCTTTCTCTACCATGCATTCATCAATGAAAACCATGTAGGGCCAAACCCCTTTATTCCTTAGGATTCGGGAGTAGCCCAGATATGTATTGTAATTGATTTTCATGCATTAATATCATCAATATCCCTATTTTCTGGATATAAATCAATGAAATTATCTTGTTCTATTTATTCTTGATCACCATAGATAGATTATCAGACCCTTAATCATTTTGGGAGAGAGGTTAAGGGTTGGAAAAGCATAGAATTACCCGTTTATTGCACCCCTTGGGAAAGGTGGAGAATAAATGGGAGGTGAAAATCAGATATTAATCATAAAGCACCTAACTAATCAACCAATTACTACAAAAATGGGATTGGCATTAGAATATGTAGTGAACTACACTGTGGGAGTGGGTAGTTCTGGCTACATGATCTTTATCTAGGGATAGGGGTAATAGATATTAGTGTGTGGAGTTGATTGCAATATTATCTGTGGTGAAACCATTGTCCTTAGGAATTCCCTTTAATCTGAGAACTCAATCTTTAAGCTTGTTTCATTTCTGCATTCATTTTACATAAATCAACCCAATTCAACTTTTATCAGCCTAGTTGATTAGATCATAGTTAGTAGTAGTATTCTGGAGAACATTTCCCTCTGTTTGACTCGGGCCTCAAAAGGTCTGTATTACTTCGATACGTCCACTTGTGTATAATGCACAGTAAACACGTGTCAGATATCCATGGAAAAAATAGGGTAAAACAAAAAGCATCCATCATCAACATGGGGAAGAAAAATCCATGCAAAATCGGTCACTAAAAACCCAAAAACTTGCATCATGAAACCACCATGAAAGAGATCTCAAACAAAAGAGAGAAACCACATTTTACATCACCAAAATAGAACCCAAACTTCATACAACATCAAGACGCTCGTCTATCATGTATGTGATCAATACCAAGATCAAGAGATAGGGAAAAACCACCATTTCACCATAATTACAAAAATTGGGTACAAAAACTAGGGTTTCAAATTACTTTCCAACCAAGCATGGTTTTAACAACATACAAGACCTAGAGCTTAGCATCATCCACTAGAATGTTAAGGGAACATTTTAGAGAGAGAAAACATAAACTTTCATATAGGAAAAGTGCATTGATAGAGAAGGTTAAGAGTTATATAACCCCCCTTAAGGAAGATCACTCCAAGGATCACAAGCTCCAAGCACACGATCACCAAGAATGATTAAGCTCTACCAAAGGCTCCACTCTCAGCCACAAGATCACCTCAAGAAGAAGAAACACCAAGATCAAAGATAACCCTAGAAAATTGAGCAAGAAGCTCCAGGCTAAACCAAAAGAAGGTGGAGAAAGCGAGAAGGAAACCTCCTCACATTTGGGTCTACCTTGTCAAAACATGGCATGTGACCCTAGTGATGAGAGGTTAAATCCTCAAGAACGACCACCATGGAGGATCCATAGTCTAGGGACGAGAAAAGAGAAGAAGTAGAAGGTAGGATATAAAAAAAATGCCATCAAGGAAAGGCAAACACTTACCAAGGTAGAAGATTATCAAGGATCACCACAAGCACCACATGCAAGGAAAGTCTGACCACTAAGATCTCCAAAATAGTTATTCTTGCTCCTCAAGGCTCCAAGTACGACCAAATAAGAAGGGATGAAGAAGATGGCCAAAAATAATAACTTCCATGGAAATAAGAGGGTTTATATAGCAAAAGGTGGAGATAGGTAGGGTGAAAGATGAGGTGTCAACACCCTAAATCACCAAAGGGACACTTTTCCACCCAAGAAACCAACATGAAACCACTTAACACACACATGCATGAGATGGTGATACATTATAGGTTGAGTCTAAACCACTTGGGTCACCCAACATGGTCGCGGTCGCAACCCACCAAGGAACACCATCCATGGTCGCGATAACAACACCAAAACTTCACTTGGTCGAGACAAAGGATCATCACACACACACACCCTAGGTCAATATACTCTTCACAAAAGTAATTCTATAGAACCAAGACCATATCGGTTGTGACCACCACACCTAGGTAAGGTGACTCGACTGTGACACCCACAAAACATGCCCTAGGTTGCGACAACCCACAAGGTGCACATAGGTTGAGACACACCAAATCTTAGAAAATCCTAATCACCACTAAGGGTTCCACCACTCAACCAAGGCTAAAAAAGGTGCCCACTTCTTTCTATCTCATCTAGATGATGTCGAGAAAGAGAAGGAACACTCTATAGGTGAGAATTCACAAGAAAACCCTCATATTTGGGGTAAATTGCAATTTGCACCACAACTAGCACACAAGGCACAAACAACATCCAAACAAGCTCAATCTCGAGACTTAAGCTCTCCACAAGATCTAAGATCATCCCAATGGATTAGAGCAAGGTCCTAAGCACATCATCAAGACAAAGCAACTAGGGTTAACCCAAAACCCAGGTTAGGGGTCTTACACAACAGGTTACCCTGTCTCACTCCCTTAGTCGCCTAAAGCGCCTTGGAGGGTGTACATTGATAAGGACTTGATAGGAGGCAAAAGAGAATCACTAACTAATCCATGTATCCAACATATAGGAAAGTTCATTCTACAAAGGAAGAAAATAATATAAATATGTTTATAGATTCAAAAGCCTTAGAGATATATGGTTTCAAACAAAAACTCTCCACATTTGGCCCATTGAAAGTACTCAGAATCTCATTCACCAAAAGAATAGAATCCCCAATCTTCCTATTCTTCACAAAAGAAACTTGTTTCAAACTGATAATATCACGAAAAATATCCTTTAGCCAATTAGCCAGGATCTTCATAATGATCTAGTTTATGATATTACAGAGAAAAATAGGGTGATAATCCTTAATATAGTAGCTGCCTCCTTACTCTTGGGAATAAGCACTATAAAGGATTTGTTACATTCTTTCAATAACTTTCTGTTGGCAAAGAAGTTAAGAGCAGTTGCTATAACATCCTTCTCAACTACATCCCAACAACTCTTGAAAAAAAGAAAATTGAAACCATCAGGCCAGGAACCTTATCATCCTTCATATGTTTAATAACCTCTAGTAATTCATCCTTTGTTATCTATCTTCTTAAAACATCCGCCTATTTCTCAAAAATTTTAGGAACAAACCAACTATCATCCCAACAAAACTCCTTAGAAGTCGACACTTTAAAAGCATTCTCAAAATAGGAAGTTATATGATCAGTAATGATCTCAGGTTCAGAGCAAAAAGAATCATTTATCTTCAAATTATGGATATTATTTCTCAATCTTCTATTATTCAGAGTGGCATAGAAAAATGAGTGTTCCTATCTCTAAACTTTATCCATTATACTCTCACTTTTTTATTAATGAAATCCTCCTTCTCCTTCATAGCCTCCAAATCTGTCCTTCTCATAGTGTTTTCTTTAATATGAAGATCGACATCCTTTGGATTATTATCAACCAAAGATGGAATCGCCAGAGCTTGCTCTTCTAACACTTTAGCATTAGTTAGAAAAATATTAACATGTTCTTTGTTCCATTTACTCAAAGCAATCTTCACCACAAAAAGCCTTCTATACAACATATACATAGGTGGACCAACCACATCAACACACCAAGCCTTCGAGACAACCTCTTTAAATCTAGTTTGAGTAGTCCAACAGTTAAAGAATATAAAGGAAGTGACTCTCTTACTTCCTTTGACAAGGTGTACCAAGGTTACTTTGTGGTCACTGACTATGTTAGTGACAGTTTCACCTCAAGAATTAGGAAAACTCTTCATCAAGTCAACATTACAGAATAAACAATCAATCTTAGAGAAAGTATTAATACCATATTTACTTCTACTGTCCCGAGTATAAAAAGGGTCTTTAGCAGACATCTCAGGAAGCTCCATCTCACACAAAGCATTGTTAAAAGCAAACATACTAGCTTCCTTAGGAGGTTTCTTGCCAATCTTTTCACCAGAGAAATGAACAACATTAAAATCACCAACCACACCATTCTTTAGAAATGCTTTTAGAAACATCAACCAACCCTTCCCATATACAATTTATGTCAAAATCACCATTTGCACCATAGACTATTGAAATATGAAGGAAGTAATCTCCATACGCAACATCACAGTGAATAAATTGATCACCCTCCAAGACTTTAGTGATTTGTATGTCAGGATTATCCCAGATAATAACCAATCTAGTATATGAGTGAAAGTCCAAACTGTCAATGAAGTTCTCACTTTGTCAAATAGAATCAACATAGGCAAAAATATTATTCTTATTAACTCTAGATTCGATGAGCACAAAAATATCAGTATGAAGTCTTCTTATCTCCTTCCAAATGTGAGGGATTTTATTATGTCCCCTCTTACATTCCATGGCATAATAGTGAAGGGCCTATCCATTTAGATAGCAAGAAGCATTACCCCTGCCCCTTGGATCTTTTGAGAAAACAAGTTCATCAACTACCTCATCTAGTAAGAAGTATAGATTTGGTAACACATTCCCAACATTCCCATTCCCAGATCGACCCACCTCTTAATTTGCTTGAAAACCCTTTGTAAAGCATCTTGGTGGACTTCTAAACTTACCATAAATCTGTGACTCCATTACATTATTCTTCACAGGAGTTCCCATCATCATATTCTACCCAGTAGCAATCTCTCCAGAATCTATATTAACATCTTCAACCAGTACAACTTCATCTCCCATAGCAACTTCTGCATTTACACTCCCCTTTGGACCAAGCATCTCCGCACCCTGTAGAGTCTTCTTAGGCCTCCTTTTGTTTTTATAGAGGAATTTTGTCATTACATAAAGCATAATCATGGCCAAAATTTCATCATTCAATACATCTATTAGGTTCCCATTCATATTAAAAGCTTATGACACCCAAAATACCATCATCACCGAGAATTTCCAACTCCTTGGGAAGTTGAAGTCCACCAGATTGAGAACATACATCCTAGCATATTCCAACCTTTTGAAAGAAAGAGTGAGTTGATCAGTTCTCACATGCTTACCAAGCAAAGACCCGATGTAAGAAAACATCTCCTCATATCATAGTTCTAGTGGGAGGTTATGAACCTTTAACCAGATAGTGTCTCCATTAGTTTCAACTTCTCCATCTGATTTCCTCTTTCCCACTTCATAATTATCAATGGTTTGCCCACTACAAATCAGGGGCCTCCATCTAAAGTCGTCTCCATATTTTCATCACTTGAAAACATCACCAGAAAAAGACCTTTCCCTCTCGACCTGACTTCGAGAGAGCCCTTTACTTTCTAGATCTATGCTAGGAGGACTACAAGTGTCTTCCATTGATGTTTCAATCCAACAACATATGCTACACCCATCCTACTCCATCGTTCTTTATTTCTTTACTCAATGACTTGTGGATAAATCAACTTTCCATCTCTGACCTATGTATATGTCTTCTTTATATTACCTACAAGTCCCAAATGTCATGGCTTCAGAAGGTTTGCCCATGATTTCACAACTTTCTCAATCGCTACTTGAGGAACTGGACCAGCAAGCCTCACCTATCGGCCATTAACCTGAGTAGCATTGATCCCCCTGGTAGAATATGAAGCATGTCCATTTCCTTTCATGTCCATCTTTCTTGACACCCTAGGACCAGTGGAAATATGAGTCGAATTAACTCCCTCAACCCTCGTAAGACAATCTCCATCAACAGCATGTCACATGTGATGGGGAAATCCTTCTTCACACGACATTTCTAGGCAAACATTATCAGGAATTGAAACCCTAGCATTACATATCGCATCCCCTCTCCCTTCTCCCCCACCATTAAGACGATTCTAAGAGGGAGGAGAACTACTTCTATCGTGGATTCCAGAGAGAAGGCATCCACTAACCAGACCCGTACACGAGGGATGAAGAGCGGTAGCAACTCCCTTCAGCATTTCCAACGTTCTACTTGACGGACCCCGCGCATCGCCAATTACCCTCCCGGTCGCCACTTTCATTCTCCCACGCACCATTAATTCATCCTAAGCCTATTTATTCTATTTTTATTCCTCAAAATGTATGTAGATGGCATGCTATTAATGGGGAATGACATTCCTACTTTACAGATGGTAAAGACCTTACTAGGAAATACATTCTCTAAGGACTTAGGTGAAGCATCCTACATCCTAGGAATCAAGATCTATAGAGACAGATCTAGAAGGCTTTTTGGACTAAGTTAGAGAACATACATCAACAAAATGTTGAAGATGTTCAACATGGAGAACTTAAAGAGAGGAAACTTGCCCATGTCTCATAGTGTTACCATCTCCAGATATCAATGTCTCAATTCTTGTGAAGAATGGGGGTTCATGAATAATATTCCATATGCATCAGCAATTGGATCTATCATGTACAAAATGTTATGTACTTATGTAGATATCTCCTATGCCTTGAGCATGACGAGCATATATCAATCAGACCTCGGGGAAGCTCAATGGACTATCGTGAAGAACATCCTTAAGCACTTGAGAAGAACTAAGGATCGGTTCCTTGTCTACAGTGGAGAGGAAGAGTTGGTAAAAGGTTACACTAATGTAGGCTTCCAAGATGACAAAGATGGCTATAGATTGCAGTCTAGATTTGTGTTTTTCCTGAAAAATGGAGATATAAGATACAAGAGTTTTAAGCAAGAGACAGTTGCATATTCTACAATAGAGGTTGCATATATTGTTGCATCCAATGAAACAAAGGAAGTTGTTTGGATCAATAATTTCATCTCAGAACTTTGGGTGGTTCCAAGCATCAGCGTTGCAATTGAGCTATAGTAACAACAATGGAGCTATTGAAAAAGCTAAGGAACCATGATTGCATCAGTGTGACAAGCATATAGAAAGGAAATTCCATCTCATATGAGAAATTGTTCAACGAGGATATGTAAAGATTTATATAGTACCAACTGAGAGCAATGTAGCACACCCCTTGACAAAAGCATTTTCGTAGCAAAAGCATGAAGGTCATATTAGAAAACTTGAGATTAAGTTCATGGGTAATTGGCTCTAAGTGCAAGTGGGAGTCTGTTGGTATGTATTCCCATAGAGACAATCATATGATGATTGCAACAACATATCTTGTAAACAATTTGATTAATAATAAATGAAATCTTCCAAAAAAAATTTTATTCAGTTATGAGATAATTATGTAACATAATAAATGTCTAATGAATGATATTACTCAATGGAATATGTTTTTGGGTTGAGGACCTGAATGATGAGATCATAGGAATGTTAAGAGTATATGCATTCTTGTTAAGTCCCTAGTTAGATGTTATGTGGAAGGCTGATAGATAGCAATAACACATAGGACTAGAGTATGTTGGTTGATGATAGAATCTCATTAGTCGTGATATGTGATATCAGACTAAACACATAGATACTTGTTATAAAATAGTGTATGAGACAGACCCATCTTGCGAGTGATGCATGGAAACCATGATTGGTAGTTAGAATCATCTCTCATAGAGATGGTGGTGATTGTGGCTCTTAAACCTGAAATCACTACACTCATCACATGTCAATCGATGTACTTTGACATCGTCCACCATGACCTTGAATAAGGGTTTCTATAAAGGTGGTGCTCGGGCGCATTGTGAAACATGGGGATGACTTTGAGTGATGTAGATGGGATTTTTCCCTCCTACAAGAGTTTGATATCATGGCCGCTTGATTAGCAAGGCTGATAAATGCATGGCCATCTTCATGTGAGTCAATATGTGATTTCGAGTTCACATATATCTTAGAGAATCTTTGTGGTTCAAGGAACATGGATTGAACGTTGAAGATGATGATGATTCCATGCTTCGAGTTCAATCTAGATATCAATGACAAAGGAACTATACAATCACTATAACATAAATCATAAGTTGTAGGTTGAAGTTGTTTCCCAACTTTCCATTTATTTGGATAGGAATGATGGCTTGTTAGATACCACTCATTGCTTGTGATGTCATGAATCAGTTATGGACATTCATTGTCAATGTAACTTGGAACCTATAGGGTCACACACATAGGATACACTTAGAATAGTAATTTATTCATGAATGTAGTTTAAACTTGATTACTAAGGTATTAGGTATTCAATTTTAACAACAATTTTTTAAAGTTGACTGATTGTGCTATGAACCAACCAGTTCAAGTGTTGAACCAATTGATTCAAGTGTCATGTCAATTAGACCATTATTTGCAATTAGATCCATGAGACAGATGGTTCATCAAGTGAAGTGATTGGTCAGATCTGTGAACTGACCAGTTCAGATTGTGAATTGACTGTTTTGTTAATCAATTCAATTGGATCAAGGATTGATGTTGACGTCATGTTGTGCATTAATCGAATATTAATTTCCAAAATAATTGCAATTGGGAAACATTGTGAAATGATTGGTTAAAGGGTTGAACTGATTGGCTCACATGTGAACCAATTGGTTCATCTGTGAATCGACTGGTTCAAAGATCACAGGTTCTAGAAAATTCATGAAATTTGGTTTCTTGAACTCCTGCTCAGATTGGAAACCCTGACCTTGTCCCTCCTATAAATAGAGGGGTACTAGGAGCATTCCAGGGACACAACAATAGGTTTTGATAATTGTCGTCTTATCACAATTGTAGTAACGTGAGAACCCAAGCAAGTACTACCCGTCAAAGGGAGGAACAATAAGGGAGAGACAATTGTGGGAGAGAAAGATGATGCTAGCACATCAACTACGAGAGACAAATTGTTCCTATCTATTCATCTAGAATGATAGGAGTTCCCATTGGTTCATGTGGACTACTACAAAGGTAAGGAGATTGTTGCCACCTACTAGGAAAATGAAGTCAACTACCGTCTGTGGTGTTCAACTAGGAGGCCTACGCTGACTATCGTCTAGGTGCAACTTGAAGAAAGGCACACTACTGTAAGGGATTGTCACTATACTTTCTCCAAGACCAGGTATAAACCTTACAACCCTCCTTTTTGTTACATAGTTGTTGATGTGTAAGGGAAATATGGCAAGTTAAAAAAAATTTGTTGCTTTATCTGGTGCCATATTTCCCAACATATATGATCTATACGAGTGATTGTAGACATACTAACTAAGTCTTCTCACTTTTTATCATCTAAGAGAACAAGGGATATGTAAATATTAGCCAAAGTGTATGTAGATGAGTAAGTCAGATTGTATGGAGTATCAGTTTCTATAATATCTGATAGAGGTGCCAAATTCACATTTAGGTTCTAGTATCAATTACATCATTCTCTAGGAATAAGATTGAAATTTAGCCCAACATTCCACCCTCATACATATAGATAGTCATAATGGACCATTCAAATCCTAAAGAACATGTTGAGAGCATGTGTTTTGTAGTTTAGTTGCAGTTTGGATGATCACCATTGTCTTATGGAGTTTTCCTATAATAGTAGTTATCATTTCAGTTTAGGCATGTCCCCTTATGAATCTTTGTATGAAGAAAGTGTATATCTCCTATTTTTCAGTATGAAGTTGGAGGAAGACATATTGAAGGTCCATAGTTGGCGGAAGAGACAACATAAAAGATACATGTGATCAGACAACACCTGAAAGTTGCAAAGGATAGACAAGAAATCTATGCAGAGAAAGGGTGTACACCACTTTAATTTGAGGTTGGGGATGAGGTTTACTTAAAAGTGTCACCATGGATAGGTGTACTGAGGTTTGGAAATCGAGTTAAACTAACTCCTAGGTACATGGTCCCTATCCAATCATTCAGTGAGTTGGACCAATAGTATATAAATTTGAGTTTTCTCCTGAGCTTACCAATTTGCATGATGTGGTTCATGTATCCATGTTGAAGAAATGTCATTCAGGTGTAGAGAATATCAAAGACCCAGAACCAATACAACTAAGGGAAGATGTCTCCTATGTTGAAGGTCCTATAGAAATTCTATATCATAGGATTCATAAGCTCAAAAATAGGGATATTCCCTTCGTGAAAGTACTTTGGAGGAACCATGGTGTAGAAGAAGCTACATGGGAGTTAGAATCAGATATTTGTAACAAGTATTGCTTCCTCTTCTAGGAATTTTGAGATGAAATTTTTATTCGAGGAGGAGATTCTTACAACTCATATCGTGCTTTACTGGTAATTTGATGATTTAAGATAATTCAGGTGTTACTTGCACCTTTACTTTACCTTATTAACATGTTGCATAGTTAACATGTTGTTTTATATTTTATCTTAATTAAACTTATTTTTTGATAAGTTAAATAAAATATACGTTGTGAATAAATCAAGGTTTGAACCCAAGTTGATATGATAATGGCCAACACATGTATGTGGAAGAATATTAGAGATATTTAAGATATTAGTTAATAAATAAATGATAAATGATAATTTCATCAAAAAAAAATTCTTTAAATTTTTAGAGGATTCAGTTATGAAACTAATGTAAAAATAATGAACCAAATTGGAGTTAAAATGAGGAAGTTATGCAACTTTTAGTTTTCACACAATTTTACCATTGGTTGACAAAGTGATGGTGGGTCTTCTAGTAGTGGGTCTTCCAGTAGTGGGCCTTCCTATGTAGGGCCTCCAAAAGTGGGCCTTCCTATGTTGGACCTTCTGATGGCGGGCTTTTAATGGTTTGACCGAAGGTTGACCAACGCAGCCGCCCAGAACAGTCAATCACAAAATTGTCATAACTTTTGCTATACTTATGGGAATTCAACAAAACCAGTTTTGTTGGATATGTTTTCTTATCCTATTCACAACTAAAGCCTTAAACTATGGAAAGATTGAACTGGAAGGTGATATTTTGGTAATTTTTTGGGAAGAACACGGAGAACAGTTGAAACTAAAGGTTTCATTATAGATTCAACTTGGTAAGTAATTCTTGATTGATGACCCTTCATTTTCTTATTGTTTCCTTTCTTGGAGATCCCTAATTCATCAGACGAAGGTTTTGATTAACTTTTTTCCTTCATATTCTACCTCCAGAAGATCTTCTTCTAACCTGGTAAACCTACTGAAAGGTTGTCTGTACAAGATTCTTGATGTCAGAAGCTTGGATCAGACTAGGACAAGGTAGATTTCAAGTCTAGCTAGGTCAAGGACAATATCAACAAGTTAGAATGTATGATAGTGAGTGGAAAATCACCTTCCAACCCTAATTTACAACATAAAAACTCAAAATTGGTTTTTTAATATTGAATCTTACATTGTGATAATTGTGAATAATTTCATAAGTTTGTACATTGCCAGTAGTAGAAATGCTTTAATAATTAAATTTGACGATGTGATACCATATTGAAAGATTCATACGCAACATGTTAGGTATGACAACTGATTAATTGGTGGATTTGGAGGCCCCAAAGAAGCTGGGTTTGCCCTAGTTTAGATCTAAAGGATTGATTCATGGTTTATGAGAGATGAAAGTTGGAAATTAGTTAGATGATTTTGTGTTCAATTTTAAACAACTTATTAATGAAAGTTGGAAATTAGTTAGAGGATTTTGTGTTCAATTTTAAACAGCTTATTGATGAAAGTAGTGTAATCATTAGAAATGACAACTATACTTTTAGAATAAATTAAATATTATTAGACAATGGATGTCTTTGACACTATAGAATCCTCACAAGAGGCATGCACTATGAAAAGGAAACATGCTTCCCGACTGGAGGTATTTTGTCTAGATTGAGGTAAGTTGGTAGGGTGTGGGGGTCTTGGTTAGTGAAGGCATACTCCTTATACTTTAATGATACCCAACACCAACTGGTGATGCCAGTGGTACCTATGTTACTTATCAGTTGACATCTTTAGTAGGTCCACTACTGCAAAAAAAAAGCTAGAATACTTCGACTCTCTACCTGGGTACCCAGGTTTAGTAGAGAATTCTAGATATCCAATTGCTCCCATTTGCCGTCGAGAGCCGAACGTGTCAATGCCAACTACAAATGTGGTATGGAGATTAAAGACTTGGGATGTCAGGCATGCTTCTAAGTCTTGCACAATGAGATCATAGTGTGTTTGATGCTTTCACATGTTTTAGTACACCTCATGTGGATCTAGTGGAATAATAAACATACTAAAAATTATGTGAATGGATTTAGTTTATCCTTTTACTACAGTCAATATCAGCTCAACTACCATGTTGATTTATTTACGATTTTAAACCTACCATGCCTACATGCTTCTGTATTTAAGTTCTATTAGTTAGATAGATCTATATCATCATGGATATTGGTTGCTTTTTTATGCATTGAGCCAGTAGCTCATCAAACTACTAAAATATTTTTTGGGTAAAGGACCAACTCCACCAGAAGAGGTAGAAGCCAGTTTTTTATCAAGACTAGAGAAGAGGTCATATAAGGCAGTAGTTTAGATTAGCTAGTCGGTCTCTTATCCTTCCTCTGGATCATGGGAATGAGAGAGTGAGAAGAGAATATTTTGTAATTTGTTGTACTTGATGTATATTAATGAGAACTCTTTCTTTTATGTAAAGAGAGTATTTTGTAATTTGTTGTACTTGATGTATATTAATGAGAACTCTTTCTTCTATGTACAAGTCAAACGCTATTGCAATAGTCAATGTAAATTATATTTGATATTTCTAGTTCTAATAAATTAATGCTTCCACAAGTTTCTTTATTATTAATGAATGGAAAAACTTAAGGCGGTTTATATCATATGATAGAATGATTGGTTAGTTTTAATCCTTCCTTGACGGTCCCTAACTTTGGTTAGTGGGTTCAGGTCCCGTCATTAAGTATATCTTTTTTTAGAAGGACTTCAATAAGAGATAGAAAAGCTGATTGGAGTTGATAAAAAACTATGAAAATTTGATACCTTATCACCCTAAAAAGAAAATTTCGTGAAAGATTCCCTTAGCAAGACGTTGTCTTTATATTCATTTGTAGATATTTTACAATGTATTTTGTGACTTGGAATAAGTGAGACATATCCATATCTCTTTGAGAGATAAATGTACAATAGGAAATATACCCATTGGGAGGTATATTGTCTCATGCAGGTCAAACCAACCTCAGCACAATATATCAGAGATTCTTACATAACATATTCAATGTACAACACATATGGGAATATCTTGGAGGTGAATGTTTCAATGGGTCAAATGGCATTTTAATGTGTTTTCATGGATGCTTAGTATTCCTAAGAAGGAAGCTTTAGAAATGTGTACATTGTAATATTATTATATGTTGGTAATGGTTCATATTCTCCTGATTCTCAAATTGAAACTATATTGATGGGACCTCATTTGAAGATGTTGGGACTAGACATGACTTCATAACCTCTTCAAACTAGAAAATTTCCATTTGGCTTGAACTTATCTAGAGGTGTGGTTTGGTTTAGTTTATTACCCATCCTATTCTTGTCGATTCAAATTGGGAATAAAACCAAGTATCCCCCATCTATAGTTACCTACTTAGAAAAAATCACTCACTAAATGTCTCTGTCTCCTTGTAGAACCTCATAAAACTCATTCCACTTTGCAAGAAATTTACTTATTGCATATTTGTTTATCAGAGTTTCACTTACATGTACTCATCATATTACATTCCTTTAAGATATATCCAATGTGTGAAAATTATTGAATCAAACCATATTGAAATCAGTATGTGGTTGTGTTTACAAATGATATCTAAGATACTTGTAAATGAGAAATGTCTATGCATGGATTTACAACTATTCATACATGACTATTTGTATGTCGAGTTATGTAAATGTGACTTTTGATTGTATCAAGTAGCATTTATTAGGCACGTTATTTTTGGAAAGGGGACATGTGCGGATCCCAAGTAGATCTGATATATGAAAATAACTAAAAATTTCGACATAAGTGTTGACTCAAGGTCAATTAGGTCAATGTTGACTCACGTCTAAATTGACTAAACCCGTGTTTTGATGATGACTAACCATTCCACATATTGGTGTCTAATGTTTCTACTTGAGTGATTTTAGATTAGGTATAGACACACTCCAATTGCCCTAACTTGCGCATATCAAATTGGAGAAAAGACAAGTCAAAGTCAATACAAGTGCACATTTTTGTAATATGATGTAAATCCATTAGAATCATGTTGTAAATCACTTGTTATGATTGTATGACTTGTAATTAAGCTTAGAAAAAATCAAGAGCACTTAGATCGAATGTTTAAGAACTCAAAAGCCATTTTCCAAAATTCACATTAGGTTGTTCATCGGTCGAGTTATGTGAGTTGCAAACTCAACCGATCCTGATTGGATCTTGAAAATGACTTTTGATCGGTCGAGTTTACACTACACAGAACTCGACCGATGGAGTAGCTGACCAATTCAATTTTCATTGGTCGGTCGAGTTTCCCCAGGACAAACTCGACCGATGGTATGAATATCGGTTTTGTCTTTTACTCTATCGGTCGAGTTACCCTTATAGAAACTCGACTGATTGCACTATACGGAAAAGTGCTTCTAGCCATTGTGGAGTTGCAACAAGTGAAAATATATCTGTTGCAAGCCACAAAATAGCTAGTTTTTGTTCTCAAGTGTTCCCAAAGGCTAAGAGGCATCCCCATCTATAAATAGGACCCCTTGGGCTTCATTCTAAGGTTGAGCATTCAATGCAAACTCTATGTGAGGTTCCTATTCTATAGTTGAGTGCTTCCTACTACCTCATCTCTCTTTCTCTAAGCTTAATCACTTGCTACATCTATTAGAGTGAGTAGGAGATTTGTAAGAGAGCTTGTCCTACATATATATCTTGTGAGGCTCTCACTTCCACCACCTTCCTATCTCTCATTTCAACATTAAAGATGAAGGTTCTCTCTCTTAGCTAAGAGAGGTGAAGAAGAACAAGGGAAGGCAACCCTTGGTGAAGATCAAGGCTGAAGACTTGGAGCTAGAGTGGGTAAGCCCTTGGTGAAGGCAGAAGACTCCTTGCTCAAGTGGGTAAGTCCTTGGTGGAAGCTTCTCCGAGTGAAGGTGAAGTCAAAGGTGGAAGATCCCAGAAGAGTGGGTAATTCCTGCAAGGCTGAAGACTTGTGGAAGAGTAGGTAAGTCCTTGGAAGAAGGCGGAAGACTCCTTGCAAAGTGGGTAAGTCCTTGGTAAGGTTGAAGACTCTTTGTATTGGATAGGTAAGTCCTTTAGTTGGTCATGTATTGTAAGTCTTATGAATGAATATAAGAATGCAATGGTTAGGAAATCCTAGAGGCTGACCTCTCTAGGTAAGTGGAGTGACTCACTTTTAGTTTGAAGTGAGGAACCACTCTAAATAGCTTGTCTCTTGGTGTATGTTCAATCTCTCTCATCCTTTCTACGGATGTTTTAGTTGCACTCAAATTATCTATTTAGCAACCTCATCTCATGATATATCTTGAAGGTCTAATGAATTTTATTTAAGTGCATTCAGCTCTATTCACCCCCCCTCTAGAGCATCTAATCACCCATCTTGGATCCAACAGTTGGTATCAGAGTGGGACTTCTCTGAGAATACTTCAACAAGTAGGAGAAGATGGGTGACTACCAAGGAGGGAGATACTTGATCAGCCTACCAATCTTTGATGGGAGGAATTTCCTCTATTGGAGAAGAAGGCTTCAGTTCTACATCCAAGGATCAAGTCTTGAGATGTGACAAATGGTGAATAGCCCATACATGCTACCAAAGACAAAGATTGAAGAATGGAATGAAGCTACCTTGAAGAAAACAACCTTGAATGCTAGAGTCATGCACATCCTCTATGCCTCCATGACACCCACCGAGTTTAACCGGATTTCTTCATGTGAAACAACCTATGAGGTATGGAGAAATCTATGCATCACTTATGAAGGGACAAATCAAGTGAAGGGAAGAAAAGTGTACATGCTCAAAGGCTTGCTTGAGAACTTTAAGATGGGAAAGGAGAGGAGAGGTTTGTCAACATGTACTCAAGGCTCAACACCATTGTAAATGGTCTTGCTGTTCTAGGACATCATATGTCTAGTGGAGAGATCAACTCAAAGATCCTTAGAACTCTCCCCAAGAGGTGAGAACCCAAGGTGACTTCCATTGAAGAAGCAAGGTCCCTTAAGGATGTCCCTATCGAAGAGCTCATTGGAAATCTACAAGCACATGAAGTCACACTTGACAAAAGAGAAGAAGTTGAAAGACAAGAGAAGAAAGATCTAAAGAGAATGAAGAAGGCTAAAATGAAGGCTCAAATTGAAGCTATCACGGAACAAGTCTCTCCATCCTATCAAGTTGAAGAAGATGCAATGTACTCCAAGGGTAGATTCTACAAAGGCAAGTCCTCCTCCATCCAGTGTTTCACATGTGGAAAGAAGGATCACTACAAGAAAGATTGCTCACAAGGCAAAAAGACTCATCTTCACAAGAAGAAGGAGAAATGGCACTCACGCTCAAGTGGCTCCTCTGACTCAAGCTCAAGTGAAGATTCAAGTGAAGGATCAAGCTCAAGTTCTAGTGATGAAGGATAATGCCATTTCGCTCTTATAGCATCAACAAGTAAGGACTCAAGTGAGGTAAATCTAAACTCTTTAGATAAAGAATCTTTGATTTCTATTATTCATGATACTTGTGCCTCTCTTAAGTCTTCTAAAAGGAAAAGGAAAAAGCTTGCTAGAATTGTTGATAATTTTCTTGTAGAATTAAATGATCTTAAACATGCTAATTCTTGCTTGCTTGATGATAAAAATGCTTGTCTTAGCCAAGTAGACTCTCTTAAACTTGAAAATGCTAGTTTGCTTGATAAGATTAGATTTTTAGAAGCTCAACCTCTCATGCCTAGTTCTAATGAACAACATACTTTAATTGTTGATTCTCTCATGCATGATATTAATGTTCTTAAATTTGAAAACAAGGACAAAGATTTTGTTTTGCAATAATTAGAAATATAAAATGTTTCCTTGCTTGCTAAAATCAATGTGCATGAATCTTGTTCTAGTTCTACTAGTAGAGAGAATGATGTTGCTGCTCTTCATATTGATAGAGATTCTTATTTAGGTAAAGCTCTTTGCTTAGAAAATGATCTTTTGCATGCTAGAAATAATATTAAACAATTGTCTTCTACTATTACCTCTCTTATGCATGAAATTGATAGTTTGAGATCTTCTTTGCAAAGATTCTTAGTTGGTAAAAAGAGTCTTAATGACATCCTACACCATTCTACTAAACAAATTTGTAGACATGGTTTAGGATATGATAGTAGTCAAAGGAACAACAAAGATAAGGGACCTCCAATATTGCATGGAGAATCCTCTAGTTCCAAGACTATGGGCACATGCAACTATTGCAATGATTTTGGTCATTATTCTACTTGTTGTCCTTTTAGGAAAGCACCCAAGAGCAATAGGATTTGGGTTGCTAAACTAACCCCTCCGGATCCAAAAACATGATTGGGGACCACTTCATCTTTCTTCTTGTAGGTACTTGCAAATGGATTGACTTGAGCTATTGAATTTCAAATTGACTTGTCAATCCACATGAAAAAAGAAAGGTGAGATGTGTAGAGGGTGACAACAAGTGGAAAAGGAATGGTAAGAACAAAGGTAAAGGTTTTATTGCTTATAACCATTTCTAACTTGTTTTTGTCAAATTAGTGTGTACTATACATATGGTTTTTGAGTCAAAAGTAGTATTTTTGCTCAAAAACTATTTCTAATGCTTCTATAGTGCAATACTAACTTGCTTAGATATGTTTGGATATGGTTTGTATTTTTAGCATGCCTTGAAATATGTTTTTATGATATATATGTTCTTTTGACAACAGCTCGGTCGGTCGAGTTTGTCCTGATAGAAACTCGACCGATAGGCACCTATGGGTGTTGCCAATAGCTGTCATCGGTCGAGTTGTCAATGCATAGAACTCGACCGATAACACTGTATACATAATATACTTTTGGCTTATTGAATGAGAATTTCCCTCTCAACTAGATTTTCTCAACCAATAGCCTTATTCTTTGACACTCCTTTGGTACATTTATATATGCATATTGCCATTTTCTAAATTTCCTATCTTACTTACAACTCTATCTCTCTAGTTGCTCTAAATTGACATATCCATATCTTGCAATTACTTGCTTTGAGTTGTTTTGCAGGTTTTGATGATGATCTCTTTGGATCTCTTGGTTGTGTCTAAAAATTGCTTCTGTTGTACTCTAACTTTGTACATCTATATAGGTGTATATCTTGTGTTGATACAACCTTGAGGTTCTTAGAGGAAATCATCTTATGGTAAGGATGCATATCTAGTGAATTATATCCTTTCATGTTTCTAAAATGGCTTATCTCTTTGTTTGGATATATCTTTACATCTACTCATAACTTGCTTTATCTTGTGTATCTTTTGGTATCTATTACTATGATATAGATCCTACTAGTAGTCCTAATTTGTGATATCATCTACTAGTAGTTCACATACATGTAGTTCTAACCCTGTGTATAATTAGCATCTTTGCTCATCCATATGTTATGCTTGTATCTTGTCTCATACATGCTTAAGATTGTTCCTTGAATTGCATATCTACTATCTTGAGTTTCTTGCATAACATTGTGATGCAGGGTACTTAGATCTACATTATATGTAGAAATTTGAGTATTTTTTGTTTTTATGTAGATTCTGCTCCAGTTTCAGTTTTTGATGCAAGACTAGTGTTTTTCATGCAGAAACGGCCTTCTAAGAAAGACTCATTTATTTTCCATGAGCCCTAATGCTTTTTGGGAAAATTATGTCATCTTGAGGGTCAAAATTGTGTTTTATTGTTTTTCTACAACACTTCATCTTGCATTTTAGGTTATTCAAGTATATACTTTAACTTGATTTTCTTTCTATGTTTGCACAAGCCCCTATCTGTTCTCTTCTACTCTCCTTATATAACTTTTGTGTTATCTCCCTTCTCTTTAACAAGTGATGTTTCTTATTTCTTCATAACCCCACTTTTTGAAATGACAAAGGGGGAGAAATGTATGTTGTCTTCTTTTGACAAAAGAGGAAGAAGGCATGTCTTACATGAAGAGGAGAAGCATGTACATATAAAGGGGAGAAGGTAAAGGGGAGAAGGCATATATGTGTAGAAATACATATGAGTAGAAGATATAGTATTCTATAAATGTTATGAAAGCTAACCATGCAGGAGAAATAACATCAATTGAGGGGGAGTATGAGAACTCCATGCCCATCAATTGAGGGGGAGCATATGAGCTCAGTCCTATTGAAACCCCTAGGTTTCTCCAAAGGTATGATTTTACTTAAAAGCTTTCAATACATTTATGGAATGGTTTGTCATCTTCAAAAAGGGGGAGAATGTTGACTCAAGGTCAATTAGGTCAATGTTGACTCACGTCTAAATTGACTAAACCCGTTTTTTGATGATGACTAACCATTCCACATATTGGTGTCTAATGTTTCTGCTTGAGTGATTTCAGATTAGGTATAGACACACTCCAATTGCCCTAACTTGCGCATATCAAATTGGAGAAAAGACTAGTCAAAGTCAATACAAGTGCACATTTTTGTAATATGATGTAAATCTATTAGAATCATGTTGTAAATCACTTGTAATGATTGTATGACTTGTAATTAAGTTTAAAAAAAAATAGGAGCACTTAGATCAAATGTTTAAGCACTCAAAAGCCATTTTCCAAAATTCACATCAAGTTGTTCATCGGTCGAGTTATGTGAGTTGCAAACTCGACCGATCCTGATTGGATCTTGAAAATGACTTTTGATCGGTCGAGTTTACACTACACAGAACTCGACCGATGGAGTAGCTGACCAATTCGATTTTCATTGGTCGGTCGAGTTTCCCCAGGACAAACTCGACCGATGGTATGAATATCGGCTTTGTCTTTTATTCTATCGGTCGAGTTATCCTTATAGAAACTCGACCAATTGAACTGTACGGAAAAGTACAGAAAAGTGCTTCTAGTCGTTGTGGAGTTGCAACAAGTGAAAATATATCCGTTGCAAGCCACAAAACGGCTAGTTTTCGTTCTCAAGTGTTCCCAAAGGCTAAGAGGCATCCCCAGCTATAAATAGGACCCCTTGGGCTTCATTCCAAAGTTGAGCATTCAATGCAAACTCTAGGTGAGGTTCTTATTCTATAGTTGAGTGCTTCTTACAGCCTCCTCTCTCTCTCTCTAAGCCTCCTCTCTCTCTCTCTAAGCTTAATCACTTGCTACATCCATTAGAGTGAGTAGGATATTTGTAAGAGAGCTTGTTCTACATGTATATCTTGTGCGGCTCTCACTTCCACCACCTCCCTATCTCTCATTTCAACCATGAAGATATCCCTCTCCTTGTAGAAGCCAGTAAAAGACAACCCAATGGTGAAATAATTTTATATATTATATCTTTAGTTATCTAACCCCTTATATGTGCCCATCATCTTCCGTTCCTCCCAACATATTTTGAGTAAGTAAAAGCAATGAATCAAGCAATGGAAGAAAAATAAAAGACGCAAAATCCAGCACGTCGTGTATCAGCAAAACAATTATTGGTAAATTACACACATATACTAGTAGTACTGGTCTCAATCTTGTTACGAAAGATACATGATTGTTTTAGAAATAATGCTTAGTCAGGATTATCCAGCTGAGAAACAAGCTGGTGTGCCTTTTGACATCAGGCAGGGAAAGAAATAAAGAATCCCCGGTGACATTACATCATAATCATGTATACAGTTCTATATAAATTTAAAAAAAAGGCAAAAATACCTAAATGGCACATTTGCCAATTTTAATTACCTAAATGGCACGTTCTTGAACTTATTGCCCAAAATGGCACATTTCTGGAGCAATGCGTCCCGACAGGTGACGCATTGCCCTTGTGTGGGACCAATGCGTCCCCCGCAGGGACGCATTGGCTCGCGGGAGAGCAATGCGTCCCGGCAGGGGACGCATTGGTCCCACACGAGGGCAATGCGTCACGTTTTGGGACGCATTGCTCTTTGTGGGACCAATGCGTCGCGCCCCGCGACGCGCCCAACGGCTAGAAAATGCCACGCAGGCAATGCGTCCGGGACGGGGACGCATTGCTCCCAGGCAACGACTATTTTACCGTTGGCCGCCGCGCGGCGGTGCCACGTTGGCGCAATGCGTCCCCAACCGGGACACATTGCTCCCCTATATATATTGGGCAAAAACAGCCCCCCAAACTCACACTATTCTTCATTTCCTTCATCTAGCTCTATATTCCCATTGCTCTGGAGAAGTTCTCAGATTTCTATTGCTTTGGGTGGTTTTAGCTTATTTCGGGTGATCTTGGAGCTGATATCTGCTACTGTTCGGAGACTTTTGGAGCTTCTTCTTTCTCTTCTTCTATTCTTCGATTGTCAACAGATAACTCTCCATTTCAGGTATTTATTCTATCAAATTTTTAATTTTCAAAATATGAACTTAACTTTAGTACGAAATATTACATCTGAAATAAATGTATTGTTAGTCTTTAATTGCACATTACTGAAATAATGATGTAGAAAATGACAATTGAAGGCTACTTAATACCTGAAAATTTATTGTTCGAAATTGCAAAATTGTTATTTTGAAATGTTAGTGTTACTAAAAAATTAGCAAAATTGTTATTTTGAAATGTTAGTGTTACTAAAAAATTAGCAAAATTGTTATTTTGAAATGTTAGTGTTACTAAAAAATTGCAAAATTGTTATTTTGAAATGTTAGTGTTACTAAAAAATTAGCAAAATTGTTGTTAAGAATTAGTTAATTTTACAGAAAAAATAGCAAAATTGTTGTTCTTAATTGTTGTTCACTGTTAATGTTATAGAAAAAGTAGTCCAATAAATTTAATTCCAAATTGATGTCACTGCTCTAAAATATTAATTCATGTTGATATAATGTCATAAAATATGAATTTCTTTCTGATGTTAATATAATATTCTAAAATATAGGAACATGGCATCTAGTTCAAATTCACGAATTGTGAAGATGCGATATGATGGACAATTTCTCTCTGATGGGTCTTATTCTAGTCGATCTGTTAGACCCATAAACATTTCACTTATTAATACCCTATCTGAACTAAAATCATATATCTATACAACACTTGACATCAATCTCAACCACTTCTCTATCAAAATATCCTATCTTTTCCCTGGAGAAAATCATATGCTCATACAAGTTGATGATGATGATGCATACAGAACCTTGTTATCACTTTCAGCTGATGCCTATATTGATGTGTTTCTTGAAAAAACATCTATCCACCAACAACCTTATTTAATGAGTCTATTGAATCAATTTCAATCTCAATTCTCTCGGAGTCAACCACCTCAATTCTCTCAAAGTCATTTAACTACTGAATGGAGCCAACCACCTCAATTCAGTCTTACACCTCAATTCAGTCTTAGCAATTTAACAGCTGAGTGGAGTGAACCACCTCAATTTTCTCAAAATCTAACTACTGAGAATATTGGTGTTGAGGTTGAGGAGGGAGATAATGATTGTGATCATGAAGGTGATAATGATAGTGATCATGAAGGTGATAACAATAGTGACATTGAAGGTGGTAATAATAGTGAACCACCTGAGGATGAGTCATTGACTGAAACCGATGCTGAGCACACACATCCATTCCCTGACTCTATTGTAGCATTGAGTCATATTCCATCCATATTTGACAACCAATGGCCCCAACATGAACACATTGATTCCAACTATGAAGCTTTTCAAGATGATGACTGGGTGGAAGATTTTTGTCATGAATTTCGTCTCGATTATAATCCTTCCAGTGCTGTTATATATGAGGGTGCTTTATTTGCATCTAAAGTTGTACTGGTTGAGACACTCCAAAAATGGTCGGTACAAAAGAATGTCCAGTACCGTACATTACGCTCAAATAATCGTCATCTTAAACTTGCTTGTATCCATGATGAACGATGTCCTTGGAGATTGACCCCTTGCCAGTCCAAAAAAGCAGGTGGCATGTGGAAGATAAAACGTTGTAAAGAAGGCCACAATTGTGAATTAACTGTTATGAATCATGATCATCACCAAGTCACAACATCTTATATTTCTCGAATGATAATGCCAATCCTAGTATCACGACTGGATATGTCGACACGAGAAATTCGTGACAAGGTGAATGTTGAACTAAGGCTCAATATATCTTACAAGAAGGCATATCTAGCGAGGAGGAAGGCTGTTTGTAAAATATTTGGAGACTGGGAATCATCATATCATAGTTTGTTGCCGTTCCTAATTTCCCTGACACAATATATTCCAAGAACTATATATGCCCACCTTATTGATGATTATATCCTTCAAACTGAAGGCACTCGTAGATTCAAGCGGGTGTTTTGGGCATTTGGTCCAGCTGTGAGGGGTTGGGCCTATTGTAGCCCTGTTCTTACTGTTGATGGCACATTTTTAACAGGAAAATATACTGGCATACTTCTCCTTGCATGTGGCATAGATGCTGATAATGGTCTATTTCCACTTGCTTTTGCTGTTGTCGAGAAAGAAAATAAGGACTCCTGGGAGTGGTTCTTTGGTTCTCTACAAACTTGTATTCCAATCATTCCACGACGTACAGACTTGTGTATTATTTATGATCGAATGAGTGAGATTTTTCCAGCCCTTCAATCAAAATTTCATTGGGCTCAACATCGTTATTGTCTTCGACATCTTCGGGAGAACTTCCATAAGCAGTTCAAGTCCAAGGAGTTGAGGGACCTTATGTGGAAGGTGGGATCCACAACTGATACACATGAATTTGATCGTCATATGACTGTTATAGAAACCATAGAACCAGCAGCAAAGTCATATTTATTGGGCCAAAATCCAGTACATTGGGCACTCGCATATGACAGAGGTTGCACGTATGGGTCATTGACTACCAATCATGTTGAAGGCTGTAATGGAGTCTTAAAAGGTGTTAGAGGTTTGCCAATACAAGCGTTAATTGTTGCCACATACTATCGCTCTGTGACCATGTGGCTGTGCAGGCGTAATCTCGCAAATAAACGTGCACAAGATGGATTTCATTGGCCCTTTAAGGTTCATGATAAGCTTTATAATGTTCGAGAGGATGCAAAAAAATTGACAATACACATCCGTGTGAACAATGATGAATGGCTTGTTGGTGACATGGATGGATATAAATTTCAAGTAATAGTGCGTCCAAATGGTGGCAGTGAATGCAGCTGTGGTTTTCCACAACAATGGCATTTTCCATGCTCTCATGTTTGGGTAGCTGTAGAATCTGTCAATTGGGATCTTGATGCACTCGTGAGTGCATATTATACAAATGAGGCTTATCTAAATGCGTACAGAACTGAATTTCGTGGCATTCCCGACAAGAGGTATTGGCCTCAATTTGATGAAAGTAGAGGTATTTATCCCTTATTACCCCCTAGGAAACGAAGGCAAGCTGGAAGACCAAAGAAAAAGAGAAGGCATTCAACTATGGATGTTGATCCAAATCAGTATACATATCACTGTCATAAGTGTGGCAGAAAGGGCCATAATAGACGCACTTGTCCTAATGTCATATGATGGCTTATCTAATGTAATGTTTACAATTTCAATTTACTCAAGTCATGTAATATTTGCAGTTTCAATTTAACTAAAGTCATGTAATGTTTGCAATTTCACTAAAGTCATGTAATGTTTGTAATTTCAATTTCTATAGATGGCTCATCGAAGGACATGGACATTTCACATGTCCGTAGAGTTAATCCAAATAATAGCTACGAAGTGCCTACAGGGAAAAATGGCTCATCAAACTCTATTGGATGATGATTGGAATGATGTACCAGATTTGTTGCACAACAAGTTAGGATTTATAGTGACAAAAGAACAAGCAAAATTTCATTGGCAATTTTTAAAGCAAATGTTTCACATGTATGAAGAACTTCTTGAGCTACCTGGTTGGTATTGG
Organism: Alisma plantago-aquatica; assembly: GCA_963693085.1. Lineage (NCBI taxonomy): Eukaryota > Viridiplantae > Streptophyta > Magnoliopsida > Alismatales > Alismataceae > Alisma > Alisma plantago-aquatica. Next base: position 298,915,626 of record OY856411.1, read on the forward strand.
GATCACACAAAACAGAAAGCAATGCCAATCAACGAACAAGTAAAAAACTAGTTAGTTGTATCACATCCAGAGATACATCGAGTGGTACATCAAGTGTGGCCATTTTATGAACCTCTAGATGAGATACTGAATCAAATGCAGTAATTTCATATAGTTCATGTTGTATTTTTATATTGTTTGTTAATGTAATTCATGTTGTTCATGTTGTAATTTCATCTTATCTAATGAAGAATCTTGACAATCTTAAATGTTGTACACTATTTGCACTTTTCATGTAATGTAGTTTTTGCAGTTTTCATTTAGTGAAATATTTTCACTTTTCATAGATATGGCTCCTAGACAAGAAACCTACCGACTCTCCCAGCACCACATTATGTTGGCACAATGGCCTATTATTGACCAGGATGTTTTAGACAATATTTACATAGCTGGTTTTGGGCTTGTTCATAGGCTACCATGTATCCACCTTGACCCTACTTTAATAACTGCATTAGTTAACAGGTGGGACAACTCTAGCAATACTTTTAGGCTTCCCCCTTTTGAGATGAGTGTCACTCTTCAGGATGTTGCAGTTCTTTTAGGCCTGAGGATTGATGGCCCACCGATTATAGCTTCATATCCTTTAGGTGTAAATGAGGGGCAATTTTCTTCATGGACTCACCTTTGTGAGAATTTCTTAGGAGATGCACCAGATGGGATGTCTAAGGGGCATATCTCCTTGATTTGGTTGCGTGAGACCTTCAAGGATATGGATCTGACCGCGGGTGATGAAGAATAACAAGTAGAAATGAGGACAAGGTATACTAGGGCATATCTCTTATATTTCTTAGGTAGTTACCTTATCCCAGATAGTACAGGGGATAGAGTTCATGTTAGGTATCTCCCTCTTGTGTCCGATTTTGCACGTTGTGGCACTCTATCTTGGGGTGCTGCAACTCTAGCTTTCTTATATAGGGAGTTGTATAAGGCAACCACCCGGTCTAGGAGAACAGCCCATCTATTAGGTTGTGTGTGCCTATTACAGCTGTGGTGTTGGGAGAGGTTGGGAATTGGACGCCCAGGTACAATTAGAATGCGCTGGAATGATTGGCCAGAAGATGTTCCCTTGGGCTACAGGTTAAAGATCAACACAATTAACTTTTTTATTTGTCTAAATATTATGTAGTGTTTATCTAAATTTAGTTTCTCAATTTAATAGGTGGCCTACCTTTGTCCAAAGGAGTCAAACTATCAGGGGAACAATTCAATTTTACGATTCAGCATTTGACCAGATTTTGCCCTCACAGGTATAACTTACTTACCTCTGTTGTTTGATATGTTTTATTTATTTACAATTTACTCCGTTTTATATGATACACGTTGTTTATATGAATAACAGATAGAGTTGACTCCTTACACTGCTGAGGTTCTCGAGAGATTGCCTGCCATTTGTAGAGATGGTAGTGATATTTGGTTGGCACGAGTGCCTCTGTTGTGCTACACAATAGTGGAGTGGCACTTTCCCGACAGAGTACTTGGACAGTTCGGCTTTGTTCAAGTACAACCTACTCTTGAGCTGCCGAAGCTTAGCCGGATAGATGGGAGGGGTCATGCGGCTGAGGATTGGATGATTCATTATAGGCAGGAGGTGCAGATGTGGAACAACAGACGTGAGAGCTTAGTTCCCGCTCCACCAGCTGATACAGTCTACAGTCCTCAGGGTCACTATGCATGGTATCATCCACAATACATTGTGCCCCCTCCAGCTATGTCTCCAAGCATATACTACCCGCAAAGTTATCGTCAGCAGGAATTTGTGAGTATCATTATTATTTTCTTTTACAAATTGTTATTATTTATCTTTGTTATTTGTAATATATGTAATTGGTCTTTATTATGTGTACATACTTTATTTTACAGGTACAAACACATGTGGCGATCCGAGCGGCAGTAGAGCACGCCCCTGCACAGATCAGAGACAGCATCTATACCATCCAGGGGAGTTACTTTGATAGTCTTTCCGAATATGCTCGGCCGTGGGATCCCATACCCACTCATACCACAGCCCCTGAGCCCACTCCTACTCCTACTCCTACTCCTACTCCTACTGTTGAGCCCACTCCCACTCCCACTCCTCAGTTCATGTCATGGGGACCGACAGGGCCATATTTTTCAGGATCTGCTTCATATTCCTCATTCATCACCCCACCTCAACCACCATCATACCATGGAGCAAGTTCTTCTTCTGCTCCATACACTCCATTCCCACCAGCAATTATTCCCGAGAGCCGACCACCATCTTATGTCACATATTCACCTACTCCGTTTGATTTCTCAGGATGCACCCCACCTGATGCATCCTATCCTGGTTTTCCTATACCCCTCACCCCACCTCCACCTTTTCATTTCTTCCCTGATGCTCGCCAGCAGCCTCCTACGCAGTTGTCCCCAGTTCAGCAGTCTCCAGATGATATCGGTACAGAGGATCCTGATGTAGAGGGACGTGGGCGAGGACGTCGTGGGCGAGGACGACATACTTAGTTTTTTATATATTGTACAGTTTTGTATGTATGCCTTTGTGAGGACATCTATTGTATGTGGATCTATCATATTATGATATGACATTGGTTCATTTTGGATCATGTTGTTGTGGATCTATCATATTGTTCTGTTGTATTATTTTCTCGTCATGTTGGTTCATGTTTTAACCTTGTTTTTAATTGCTATCTCATTTATTTAGATTAAGTTCGTATTATATAATCAATTAGGAACCAACCAATGTTGGTTGCAATATACTTATATATTCCATATGCATGTTACGACCTATTGAAATTGACAAATTTATAATAATTGAGTATATTATAGACATCCAAATACAAGTGAACGAATTATAAATGTATAAATATAATCAATATTGTTAATTTACATATCAATAACATATCAGTGACGGTAAAAAATGATTAAAAAACCAATGCGTCTTGCATGGGGACGCATTGCTCCAATGCGTCCTGCATGGAGACTCATTGAGCAATGCGTCCCACCTGGAGACGCATTGGTCCCACACAAGGGCAATGCGTCCTGAGCCGTGACGCATTGCAGTCCTGTCGGGTCAATGCGTCCCTTTCCGTGACGCATTGCTCTCCCGCGTGGCAATGCGTCCCGGTGGGGGACGCATTGGTCCCACAACAGAGCAATGTGTCACGGCTCGGGACGCATTGCCCTCCTGTGGGACCAATGTGTCCCCCACCGGGACGCATTGCCTCGCGGGAGAGCAATGCGTCCCAGCAGGGGACGTATTGCTCCAAAATGTGCCATTTTGGGCAATAAGTTCAAGAACATGCCATTTAGGTAATTAAAATTGGTAAATGTGACATTTAGGTATTTTTGCCAAAAAAAAAAACCAAGGAATAAACAAACAAGCAGTGACATAGTTGTGTCATAGATATACATACAGACGAGCTCCATTTCCTATGCAAAAAAAAAAAAAAACAGACGTGTTAATTGATAGCTCCAACCTCAATCATCTTAGCTGATGACCATGGGCGCCCCCGCGAGGTGATGGTGCGCTGGGTTATACAACAGCGACTCCTGGTAAATGAGCTCCTTCATCTGGTCCTCCGTGAGCGCCATCTGCTCGAAATCAAACGAGAACGGCACGGTACACACAGGCTCATCCGCAATATCATGTAACCGATCAAGGTACGGGTGCGCGAGCGCCTCTTCGACAGTAATCCTCCTCGTAGGATCAAAAGTAAGCATCCTCTCAACCAAATCAATGGCCTCAGGCCTCACATGTGGGAACTCCCTCTTAAACGACTTCCTCGGGTGCTGCGGTAAATGTCTCATGAACCTCCTCGCATCCTCATTCCTCAAGAACGCCAAATCTTCCTCAGTACTCGGCGTCCCGACGAGCTGCGTGACGAGTCTGAGTTGGTGCATGTGGTCCTTACCTGGGAACAACGGCCTCCTGTTCATGAGCTCCATGAATATACACCCTACCGACCAGACGTCGATCGCCGCCGTGTAGTCCATTGAGTTGAGGAGGAGTTCCGGAGCCCTGTACCAGCGTGTCACGACGTATTCGGTCATGACGTCGGCGTCCGTTGCGGGTCTGGCGAGGCCGAAGTCGCAGATCTTGAGGTCGCAATTGGCGTTGAGGAGGAGGTTGCTTGGTTTGAGGTCCCGGTGGATGACGCCTGCGGAGTGGATGTATTTGAGGCCACGGAGGATCTGGTAGAGGAAGTACTGGCAGTGTTCCTCTGTGAGTGGCTGCTGGGATCGGATTATGTTGTGGAGGTCGATGTCCATTAGCTCGGTCGCGATGTACACGTCGCTGAATGCCTGCGGGATTGGTGGAGGGATCACGTCGCGGATGGCGACGATCTGTAAGTGAAGCAAAGTCAAGGCAAGGTCAGTCAAGTTGATGCAAACGCACGCGGTTGGGTCAAAAGAAAACAGCTCACTAAATCACGCTTTACGGAACCAACAAGGTGGTCAGATTCGGCAGGCTGCCTAACTCAAACCATTTCCATTACTCGAAAGTATATCTACATAATATATTGTTTTTAATATCTTCAAATCACCTTTTGTGTTTGTTGTAATAAAGCACTGCAGGACAAACGTATATATATACGAAGAGAATATAACCTACCGCATATTCCTTATCACAGTTTTTAAATCCAGAATTTTGAATATTAATATCTCGAAGAAATTATTTATATCTCAAGAAAAACGGATATCATCAAAGTCAACTATGGAAGCAAGTTGGACATATACATCATGTGTTGTTGTATGTATACCCAAGAAAATGATCACAGTGACAGCGATGATTTATTGGAAATTGCTATCAAAGGATGCTGATTTTTTGACAAGAATATGCCAAGTTGGCCAGTCATCGATTCCAACGCATCTATAACATTCACATACCACGGACAAGTTACCACCTACTAGCTGTTTGTATTATTGTTTTAGCGCCCACTATCAATAAACCTGGCCCCACCTTCACATATGCATTCATGACGTTGCTATCTTATGAAAACAAACGCGGTTGTCCTGGCTCTGCATTTTTCAAAGCTTAGCTGGTGCAGTTTATGTACTACCAATGATCGTTTCTCTAGTGGTGGTCCTAAAAGCCGCAAGGCTGGAAAACGGAAAAGTCTTGATTCACACAGCCGCAACCGACGGCACACACACACATGGCAATTGCAAACTAGATTTGACCAGTGGGGGTTGATGCGGTAGTGGAAACAACTGTACAGTAAAACGGGGGGGGGGGGGGGGGGTCGAAGAACATGTTATACAGAATCATCTCGCTGTCGTCATGCTCTTCTTGTATTTATTCTAGATTGATAAGCTATGAATTATTGATAACAGGGTTACCTAATCGTAGTAGTAGTAGTAGTAGTGTCCACAGCTGATATGATTATGAGGCTCGAATTGAATGATAGAAAGAAGAAGAGAACCTACGTTTTCATGATCCATATGCCTGAGCAGCTTGATCTCCCTCAAAGTCCTCTTGGCATCCATGTGGTTGTCGAAGGCGTTGGCGATCTTCTTCACGGCCACCATCTCGTTGGTCTCGCTGTTCAGGATCGAGCTGCAGATCACCGGACGGGATAATCAAGTCAGTTACCGGAGATAGAGATAGCGCTTTTCGGCATCAGGGAAGAAGAAGACACACACAAGCACAAGAAAAAAGGGGGGATTTTTCTCACGGAACAAAACATACTAAAACCAGAGTGAAAATTGTGTGTCCCCTTGACCGTATTTACTCACCAGACGATCCCGTATGCTCCTCGACCGATGGGCATGACAGGGGGCCGGTACTTGGCCGTGACCTCGAAATTGTTCCCAAAGATGCTGTACCGCAGGTACAGCCCGCCGTGGGTCGGCGTCGCCGAGAAGTCGTTGGCGGCAGCCTGGTTGCCGGCGTCCATCGTATATCCCTCTCTCCTCTCTTCTCCTTTTTACAATTCCTGCGCCTGTTTCGTCTTCTTGAGAAAGGACACACGAAGAGGTGTGTACAAACCGTGTGCTTTGGCTGGGCTGAAGCTGGTGGAATAGACTGTCCAGAAGTGTAAATTGGAATGAGGAGACGGACGGACGGACGGACGGACGGATGGACGGTCAGCTCTCTCACAGTTTCTCGGGTTGAGGAAAGGAGACTGCAGAGTCCCGGGGTCTTATATCGGGGTATATCTCACGCGGCAGTGGGCGGGCGGCAGCCGCACACCACATGCTCTGTTTCTTCGAGGAAAGACGAGGAGGATCCGGACAGGAAAGAGAGAAGGAAGAAAAGGAGGAGGAAACTACCAGGTGGCGAGACCTCTCTGGGCCAAAAGTTAAAAGGCGACTCAAGAAGAGTGCTGGTGCTTGACGGTGGTGGGGCCTAACGCACGCGGGAGCTCGAAATATCAACCAAGGGGAAGGGGGGTTGTTGGTGGTGACGGCCTGACGGGGTTTGGATGCTTTCGCGCTGGAAGAGGGTGTATCAACCGACGGTTGCGATGACAGCCGCCTGGAGTTGACTGATCGATTCGTCCACCCACCGCACTTTTTTTTATTGCTTTTGAGTTTGTATGCACTTTGTTGATTTTCTATTACAAGTTTTTTTCCAAAGGCATTTACATGGCCCTTGTTTGGATCTCTGTGTTAGTATGGACGAGTAGACTTTTCGGGGGCAAAGTCATATTAACACACGACAAATGACCAATCCATTATAATATCAAATTTGATCATCCTATAACAAGTCAACCACCATCCATCGACGACTTATTGGCAGACAGCGTTCACACACAAAAATAAGCAGCAGCAATACCAAAACAAAGAAATTAACAAGTGGGGGGAAAACCTTGCTGTAGTACATGAAGCTCTCGATTACACATGATTTATTAAATTCGCTTAACAAAACCCCATCGACATCGGGATTGGCGGAAGCAAGTAATTAAACTTGTGTTGTAGTACCATTCACACTCTAGTCTCCTTCTTGAGGGGATTATCACACTTATTAACTATTATATGAGCCGTCTTCTACTATGGACAAATGACAGGCTCACCATATTTATCTCTATAAAGCAGTTCTAAACTAGTAGGTGAGTTCCTAATTCGGATAAATTGTTATATGCATATTCAAACACAATCCTTCTTTTTCTTTGAAATAATGACCTTTTGCACACTAATTTGGATGTTCACAACAACATGTTTGTTTCTTGTATATACATGACCAGTAGATATAAGCGCAAATCCTTCAATAATATAAATTAGGAATTTTAGCTTTCAATATATTGGATTTATAGTGGAGAGAGTCGGGTGAATAATAATATTATAACACGCACACTTGTGAAACCACTCGTACATACACGAGTGAAAGCATCCGTCTATTCACATGAGACGTGGATGTTACATACATTAGACACATTGCAATGATACAACTGCATTTTAACCAACACAATAATATAAATATTCTCATTTCCACGAACCAATCAAAAATAGGAGAATCTATAGTGTTGATTACATGGTTCATGATACATTTATAGGAGGCTAAGATATTAGGCATAATCATAGTTATTATAGGCACCCCACCAAGGGAGACTTAGTTTTAAATCTCATCAGTTAATTAAAGTCTTCTGGCCCTAGTCCTCCTTGAGCTCTTTGCCTATGGGCATCACAAACCGTGTATGAGACTAAGACACCTGAGGAATGATGTGACGATCAATGTTGTGCATCCCATACCTTAGATTCTAAGGTGTCATGAATGCATGTTGATCAACTCAACATCAAACATTTGAGTTATCTTCAAGCATATATGGGTTCTCTGACATGGTAAGCGGTACAAGGTTTAGGCGATCTATTGGTGGTAAACAATATAAAGGAATCAAATTTTAACTGATTGTATCGGCTTTAATATCATACTTGTAGTGAGTGAGATCCGTAACGGTCATCACTAATTACTTAATTGAATAATAAGACTTATCCTACATGCCTAACATAGAAATTTTTCACGAAGTGATGAAACTTCATGATTGAAGCATGATAGTATATCATGTACCAAATTATAGAAGCAGAAATACAAATACTATAACAACTACACAATATCTTAATCTAGGATAGTTCTTTACCTACAAGGATGGATACATAAAGGAAACTTAAACAACTAAATTTAATGGTGGCTGATACTAAGGGAAACTTAGTCATTCCAATTATGTATCTACAAGCCATCGAATCATGTGTAGGTTGCGGATCTAGATCAACCACTCCAATGTTCCATTCATCTAAGTGGGTTCAAAATGAAACATCAGAAAAAAGTTATAAAATAGTGGAGGACATCAACATATGTGGTGTGTACATGTAATAAACTTTTACTTAGGGCATAATAGGGAATAAAGACCATGGGAAAACATTCCAACACAATTGAGAGAATAACAATTGTCATAAAGGATGTCAAGGGGAAATTTGCATAGGACGATATCAATATATGAAGAAATAAAATTAGCATCTTTTCTTATATCACGAAATACAACAATGGAAAAGCATGTAAATTGTAACATCCCCAAAGTGCAATCTATAAAAGACCATCAGAAGCATGGATCATCAAGATTATGCTCGTGGAATGTCACAAATAGCATATATCATACATTGCAAAACTTTACACAGGGTATAGATACATTGATTCTCATACATATTCTTTTCACATAACTTACAAGAAGGAACATAATACATGATATAACTGGTAAACTTGTTAATCTCCTTGGAACTTATAGATAGCACCCCACCAGGTCTTGAACGCGTATGTAGATCTTTGAGCTAGTCCTTGCACGTCATATGTCGTTATCCTCTAAGATTGCGCCTTACCTACGGGCATCACGCCCCCAACCATGCATTCGACAAACCATTGTAAGTGGTTGGATTTCAATAAAAAAAGATAGGAACATAACTTAAATAAGCATAGAACTGATATGAACTTGCATAAAGATTATTCATAATTTCACGATACATTTTTATTTGATTAAGATTTCTTATTAGGGCACCTACTCAATGAACATAAACATATCGAACACATTGAAAGTGAACAGTCTTCAGAACATAATGAAAGTGAACAGGAACATAAACGTATCGAACACACTGAAAGTGAACAGTCATCTAAACACTGAAAGTGAACATGAACATAAATATATTGAACACACAGAAAGTGAATAGTCTTGTGAACACACTGAAAGTGAACATGAACATAAACATACCAAACACACTGAAAGTGAACGGTATTCTGAACATAGTGAAAGTGAAAATGATTGGGCTTGAACCCAATAAAATGAAGGGGGCTCATGAGGCACCAACCTTCCATAAAAATTTCATGATAGGGCCTAATTATTTGTTCTTAATTTGATTTTATCTTATCTTATCTTAATTATGATTTTCACCCATAATCACATTACTGATCTTAGACATGAAGAGGTAATTCTTTTAACTGGTATGATCTTAACATGAATCTTAATGCATGCATATATAAATACCTCTTAAAGCATTAAGGTGATCACATAATAACATATGTAACATGACCTTTAAACATGATTAAGAAAGAAAAATTATATAAATGTAGCATATTGAAGCCCAAGGCATGGACCACTTACCTAGTCCAATAGGAATCATTGCGCCTAGATTCCATGATGTTAAGACTTTAGTTTTCCTGTCATTATGATCCAAACCCTAATTAATGTCTCATAAACCCTCATTTGGTCAAGTCTTAAAATCTGAGAAACCAGAGTTAAAATCATGATTCCTAACCTAGTCCAATGGCTAGATCTCGAAAAGTCGATAAAAATTCATATACAACTCGACCCCATAGGGCATACCAATAAAACCATATTAATTATCTTACATTGGCCATCATGGTTTAGATAAATCATTTGTCTTAATTTAGGCTCGGATTAAATGAAAAAGTAAAAGACCAGAAAGCCCTTCAATTATATCCCATACCATAGGTGTGACAAAAGGGCTAGTAAGTAAAAATCGGCCACTTCAAGAATCATACCTCAGATAACTCAAAATGCTCTAAAGATTTAATTTATAAAATCAGAACGTGACATATTAAATTATGCTACAGGGACATCAGATCCCTCTTTCCCCTTCACCCCCGACTCCTGAGACTCTCGCAGCCATCCATGGTGTAGATCTCTCTAGCCTGGTACCAGGAGCTCTCATGCCACCATGGCTTTCAAACGGGAAATCAAAACCCAACTTGAGTAGTGGTTCGTCCGTGTTCAACAACTAGATGTTGCTCTCCACAAGCTCCCTGGAGCTACGAGCTACAGCCTTCGACCGATGCCATGACTGGCGGGGGAGCAGGGAGACTCAAGATCTGTTGGAGTAGTGCCCAAAGCGCAACAACACTCAAAATTAAATCGACAAAACATGACAGAACTAGAGCACATCACATCCCCAAACCAAAAAGGGGTGCGGCCCCTTTCATGCCCTTCCGCCATGGGGGACAGAGGAGAAATAGGGCAACATGAGTGGCTTCACAGAAATGATACCTCGACGGTGGAAACGGCAAATAAACAACGGATCTGACTTCGTAATGGTCCACTTGAGGATGAGGAGGCAAAAACACCCCTACTAGAAAAAAAGGTCTTTGGAATCGGTTATTTAGAGTCTTTAGCGTCGGTTTCCAACCGACACAGCGCCGCTAAAAGTGGACACATTCAACGTCGGTTTCTAACCGATGTCATAACTCTTTTCGCTATCGAAAACGTACCTATAGGGAACTATAGGCGTCTGTTAGGAAAGAAAATCAACATTATATCATGGTTAAATACGTTGGTTATTAAATAAAAACCGACGCAATTACCCTTCCCGCCACCAAAACGCGTCAGCAAGGGAACTTTAAGCGTCGGTTAGAAAAGAAAATCGACAATATGTCATGGTTAAAGACGTCAGTTATTAAATAAAAACCGACGTCATTACTCTTCCCGCCACCGAAAACGTGCCAGCAAGGGAACTATAAACGTCGGTTAGTAAAGAAAACTGACACTATATCATGGTTAAAGACGTCGGTTATTAAAAAAAAATCAACGTCATTACCCTTCCCCCCACCAAGCTAGCAAGGGCACAAAGACGTCGATTTTTTTTGCTAATAACCGACGTTGTATGTCATTGGTGTCGGTTTTATACAAATAACTGACGCCTGTGTTTTGATTTTTTTTTCTTATTAGTTTACAAACCTGTTGTATGGCTGGTCAGTAGGATGCAGAACCTGCAGCTCAGTTTTGAACTGTAGGTTTACAACATTCATTGATATCATCCAACAACAGTCACATTCAGACACATGTATTGATCAAATACATGTAGAAACCTACAAAGTCATTTACATTCACATTCAGTTCTATTCATTTCATCTCTTTTCACATTCAGACATTCATGTATTGATCAGAAAAAAATCATTCACATTCACACATATGACAAATTAAAAAAAAAGTCATTCAGATTCACACGAAAATAATTATGAGAACAAAGTTTAGAAATATCATTCTTTATTCATCATCGTCATCATTGTCATCAGATACCCAATTATATTTAAAAATTTCCACTACTTGTAGGGCTTTTGCCCATTCTTCTCTTACAACATCTAATTCCTCCCTCATATAGGGAGTATGTACATCTAATAACTTTCCACCTATACTGAAGTCAGTTTTAAATACCTACAAAGAGAATGATGTATATATAATTAATAATATATAATAAGATTGATATATTTCATATTATCTAATGAGACTATATATAATACCTTATGTATAGTATCGATTTCTATTGCGGCATATTTGATGATTAGGTCCATAAATCGCATCACATAGTAGGCACATGCCCAGCTGTTGTCTTGTGTAGCACATTATAAATTGAAACATACAAAATATTCAAAAATGCAAATAAGCACAGTTCACATAAATAATATATACATTGGAGTCGGGAAATTACTTTCACATCCTCCCAAATTAGTGGTTGATTCTTTTTCCTAGGGACCTTTCCTCTAACTTTTTTAAAGACTCTTGTAAAGCCCTATGTTAATGTAACACATTAAATTGCATAATTAAATAGTAATGTAATAACAGATGTTAACGGATATAAAAATATGAAATATTTCTCACGGGAATAATGACATTTTCATTGTGTGTCCATATAATATATTCAATTTGTTCCCCGCAGGATCTAGATAATAGATAGTAAATGTCTTGGGACAATAACTAGTAACTCTCAATGCCTACCACTACAGGTAAGAAAGTTAAAAATTAATAACTCAAAATCCACAATAAAAATGTAATTTTCTTAAGTCCAAATTATAAGCAAAGTAAACTTACTCGAAATTGAATGGAGCTATTATCACCGTCTTCTTATTTTTACCAAAATATTCAAAAGCAGCACAGCAGTATGAAGTAATTGAAGAAGGGTTTGTATCTACAAGACTAATCAAAGATGGAACCAAAAATCCCACATGGAAAAATGCAAAATATATACATATCATGTGTAAGTGGCTGCAAAACATGTATTACATATGCATTAATATATAAGAAACTAGATCATCGTATATAAAACAAGGTATACGGATGTATAAATAAGATCTCACCATATCAACAACTATCATAGATGTGTTCATCCAATCATAACGAAATAACTCCAAAATATCTTGTATAAATAGCTTGTTTTCGTATGATTGACATGCATTAATACCTATGCATTAATATGTATGCAAAACCTATATAAATAGATTGTTATAGTATGATTGACCTACAGCATCCTCCAGAATTGTAACATTTATAGGGCAATTTCGATCATGTTCGTCGATCCATACTACCATACCCCTACAATTAGGACCTAACGAGGCATGTAGGACTCTTGGAAGCCAACTTGGTAGTTGAGGAGGTGGAGGTGGAGGTCGAGATGTAGCGAGTTTCGTCTTTTTGACATGTATATATAATTTCAGATCAATTGACTCATATATACACACTAACAAATCAACGTAATGTAAATTTACCGTACAATATTAGTATAGACAACATCCGCTTTGGGCCACATTATCACTCTGCCTTCTGTCTCACCATGTGTTTCAGCATCTGGGTGGGCATATGGCAGTGGAAGATCCCTCCAATCAGGGAGTACATGTATCAGGATCACGCGAACTACACCAACTGGTACTGGAGTCCCATGACATATGTCCCCTGGAAGGGTTGGGTAAGCATGTGCCTCTGCAACGACATATTATTGACTTTTTAGTTAGCATGGCTTCAACCCCTACAAATTTACGTAAAGAATGTTATATGCATATATACACAAACATATCATCTTGAAAAGACTAGCTACTATGTCATAAAAATACTTACAGAGGATGTGCTAGGTGGTGGGTCTATAGGATTACTCCCAACCTCTGCAGTAGGAGTAATAAAAGCACGACACGTCACAGGTACCGTCTGAGTGGCCGTATGAGACGCCTGCCACTTCACCATTTCTTCTTGGACTTTCCTCTCAATTAATTCATCTACCTATACATGGATAAAAGAAATGCTAGCTATCGATTATTGAATTCCCTTTCACAATAACATTCTAAAAAAGAATAGGTTACCTCAACTTGTGAAAGTCCTACTTTTGGGACAGGTTTGCGTTGGGATGGCCCAAAGAACGCTTTGATGCTCACACCAGTGCTTGCACCCCTAACATGTCCAGGATGCTCTGGGTTACCCAGAGCAACTGTCAGTTCATCACTTGTACCCTGAGGGATGAACTTGTCTTCCTTCCTCTGCTCGTGTAGCTCCTGCTAATCGCTATCAACAGAAATTGGTAAGTAAACATAACAATAATCAATATCGATTGATTGCTCTAAGAGTTGATTTTTACCATTTTTGTAGCCACCTCAGCAGTTGCGGGCTTCCTTATATCTCCCTTCTTGTTTTGCCTCCCAGCTATCCACATAGCATGGTGAAGCAGAGGTGCGGGAGCAGTAGAGGACTCTGCAGTCTCCTGATTAGCAGCAGGCTGAGCAGTAAACTCAGCCTATAGTCTTTGGCGAATGACTGCATATCCTCTTAGACCCATTATGTGGTCGTGCACATTAAGTGCACGCCTTGCTCGTTGAGCATCACTGATAGCCTAGTTAGTAAACATATTGATTTGGTTAGTAACACTAAAGGTTAATCTTGAATAGGTGATTACATAAGAATGTATATTAATTAAATTGGAAGTGGTGCTTAATACCTTGAATTCATCCTTTTTTTTTGGTAACAAACTCCTCCCAGTCTCTAGGGTCCAGGTAGTTCCATTGTTCTGTTCTTTTCTTCTTCCTAAATTTATTTTTTAAAGAGAATACAAATAAAAATTATTAGTGTAGAGTTAGTCAAACAATGATCAATATCTATAATTAGAAATCAATCGAAAACCTCTTCTCAACATCACGTATGTAATCTCGGGTGAGATTGGTCCTATAGTTCCTTAGGACCCTCCCACAGCGTTGCATTACGCATTTACGATGCATCTTTTCATCCAGATCAAATATGCTCTACAAAATAGAATTGTTATTAACTAGTATCCTATAAATTAGTAATCTACAAAAATAGAATTGCAAATAATAATAACTCACACATAGTTCCTTCCATACTAAGTCTTTCTTCCCCTTAGGAACTTTATGCCAGTATTCTATGTTAGGACTACAATGGCTGCGAGTAAAAACCCCAAGATATGAAATAAATGAGTTGCAGTTCACTCCAACTGGATTTCCTACATGATCAAAATCCACAGCCAGTTTGGGTCCATTGCCCCTTTTCTATAGTAACTTGTTCATCATTGTGATGCCCCTCACTTTATCAATTTTTTTTTCTGCTCATCAAGTGCCCCAATTTCTTCAGGGGATACATCACCAACCTAAAATTTGACAAAAAAAATACACTTACAGGATATAACTATAAATGAACATATAGATAGAAACCTCAGGGATATATTTTTAAAACTTACATTGTGAGGCGGCACATTGACGTTCTCATCCTCACGATAATCATCAGCACTGTCATCAAGAGAATGCTTAGCCATATGAAAGTTCACATTCACAATGTAAAGTTCACATTGTAAAGTTCACATTCACATTGTAAAGTAATTCACATTGTAAAGTTCACATTCAAAAAAATAAAACATATAAAAAATATAAGCATGCATGCCTCTAATATTGCGATCTTTTATCAATTAACAATCCTTCATTGTGATCTCAGCGCACATCCAAGTCATCATTAGCTTCAATCTTTGGTGGTGTTGGCAACCCAATTGAGAATGGACTGGAGTCATCATACTTATCATAGTATTGTTCTTCATCTATAGGATCTTCAATGAACTATCTTTAACCATGAAGAACAACTGACCATTTATCATTTGCAGGATCATCGATATAAAATACTTGTTTCACCTGTGATGCCAATATGAATGGTTCACCCTTCTTGCCAATCTTTTCAAAGTTCACTAATGTGAAACACAATTCTTCCACTATAACTCCTTTGGTGTTATCAACCCAATTACATTTAAAGAGTGGAATTATGAAATCTACGTAGTCAAACTTTCATATGTCTTTAATGACACCGTAATATGACATTTTAGCTTCATGTGGACTCTTATCCTTTGCACTTGCAAAAAAAATGAAGACGCTTGAAGGGTGACCCCCCTGTTTTGGATGGCACTCTTATCATCTTGACGCTTTGTGTAATATGATAATCCATTTAAGTCAAACCCTTCATAAGACATAACATTAAATTTTAGTTTAAAGGTGAGGCATTTGATAGTTTCAGTAAGATTATCTGGTTTTTGAGATAGTTGATGTAAGACTTTATCTTCAAACCACTTAATAAATGTCTTGTTATGGTCTCTAGCAAGCCACATTGAATTGGCTTGAGGATATTGTCTCTTGATGAAATTGGTATGTTCCTCGATATAAACACCCACTTCATCAATGATGTGTAAAATATACAAGTGACCTTGTTCCAACTACTCACGGCTGATTACTTTCATCCGTGATCCCAAAATTCCTTTGCCAAAATGCTCCTTAATTCTCTTGTCATTAACATGAGTGTCATTAGCACTCAGAAAGTCATTGCAAAAATCCATAACCTCTCTCGCCACATAACCCTCGATAATACTCCCTTCAGGCCGATAACGGTTTCGAACATCACCTTTAAAAATGCTCATGTATCATTCAAAGGGATACATCCAATGCAAGAAAATTGGTCCCAACATTTTCACTTCCCTAGTCCAGTGGACAAAAAGATGTACCATTATATCAAAGAATGAAGGAGGAAAATACATCTCAAGATGACATAGGGTAACAACCACTTCTCTTTGCAATTTCTCGAGAGTATCAGGGTCAATAACTTTGTTGCACAGACTGTTGAAAAAGAAACAAAGTCTGGTGATTACAAACCTTACATGCTTTGGCAATATAGATCGAATTGCCACGGGAAATATTTGTTGCATTAGAGTGTGACAATCATGAGATTTAAGACCTATCAACTTCAGATCTTTCATTGATACCAATGTACAGATGTTGGATGAGTAACCCTGTAGCACCTTAATATTTATCAAACATTCACAAAAAGCTTTCTCCTCCTTTCTCGACAACGTGTAACAAGCAGGAGGTAAGTATGTTCTCCGATCGCTACTAACTATTTCTGTTAATTCTGTCCTTATTCCCATTTCACGTAGGTCCATTCTGGATTTTATCCCGTCTTTAGTCTTACCTGGTATATTCAACAGAGTACCGAAGACGCTATCACAGATATTTTTCTCAACGTCCATGACATCGATACAATGCCTGACATCCAAAGAACTCCAATAACGAAGATCCCAAAATATTGATTTCTTCTTGAATAAAGATTTGTCACTCTTTGTGGCCATCGTACATTGTGATCTCTTACCAAATTTATTGGAAAAGTCTTTTACTCTTTCATAAACATCCTCCACTGGTATAGGTTTAGGTACACTTCGTTCCTCATTCCATCCATTGAATGCTTTACGCAACCTACGATACAGATGGAATTTTGGAAGAAACCTTCAATGACCAAGATATACAG
This sequence comes from Alisma plantago-aquatica, assembly GCA_963693085.1. Classification (NCBI taxonomy): domain Eukaryota; kingdom Viridiplantae; phylum Streptophyta; class Magnoliopsida; order Alismatales; family Alismataceae; genus Alisma; species Alisma plantago-aquatica. The sequence continues at coordinate 298,932,689 of OY856411.1, forward strand.
TCTTGCCGCCGTGTTTTAGTCGTATTGAGTCAGTGTTCTCTTCACATATAGGACACGCTTTAGATCCTTTGACACTATATCCAAACAAATTCCCATATGTTGGAAAGTCATTTCAGTGCAAAACAACATAGCATGCAAACGAAATGTCTCTCTTTATGAAGCATCATAGGTCATCACACCTTCACCCCAGAGTTTCTTCAAGTCATCAATCAGAGGTTCAAGATAAACGTCGATGTCATTTCCAGGTTGTTTACGGCCCGATATCAACAAAGACAACATAACGTACTTATTTTTCATACACAACCAGGGAGGAAGATTGTATATAACAAGCATAACTAGCCAAGTGCTATGTTGGCTGCTCAATGTCCCGTACGGATTCATCTCATCTGTACAAAGCCCAAGTATTAGATTTCTGACTTCTTCACCGAATTCAGGGTACAATAAATCAATCTTTTTCCACTGTGGGGAATCAGACGCATGTCGTAGGATCCCATCATTATTTTTCTTAACATCTGCATGCCACCTCAAATTCTTCGCATCTATCAGATTGGCAAACAAGTGTTGAAGTTGTGGTATTATAGGTAGATACCACATCACCTTGGCAGGAGAACCAGTTTTAGACTCCCCCGAAGTCATCAATTTATACCTTGACGCACCACATTTGGGACAATCTTTTAAATCCACATAGTCCATTTGAAATAATACACAATCATTCGAGCATGTGTGTTTTTCTTGGCCTCCATTTCCATTGGGCACAACAATTTCTTATAACCGGTATGTTGAGATTGGCAGCTTGTTTCCTTCAGGAAGAATTTCTTTCAACAAAGACAACAATGACGTGAAGCTTTTATCGCTCCATCTATTGTTAGCTTTCATCTTATACAATCTCAACACAACGCTAAGCTTTGTAAACTTACAACCTATGTAAAATGGTATCTCAGCATCATGCAAAATGTTTCTAAACATGGGAGGTGGATCGGTGTGCTCTACCCCACATCTATCCAGCATCGCATCAACGATGTCTACTGGAACTGGTTCGTTCACATCTACGTCATCGGAGGCAATTTCTTCTTCCACACAAGCACTGCTATCAACATCCACTGATTTCAGGTTTGAAATCTCTCCATGTCAGTGTCATTCTGTATAGCCGTATACAATCTCGTTGCACATGACATGACTTTTGATTTCATCACCAGTGCTGACTTTCAAGTTGTTACCACAATGCCTACATGGACAGTAGAACCTATCTCATGGTTGTTTCCTATGTTCCTCGGAAAATCTAATAAACTGATCAAGACTAGAAATAAACTATGGGGTGTAGCGATTTGGAATGGACACCCATGATCTATCCATTCTATGATCAAAGAGAAAACAAGTATATATTAGAACAAGATTAGGGTCTTGGGTTAAAATATTAGGGTTTATGGTTAAAACTTTAGGGTTTAAGGTCTTATATATAATAAATGTGTACCACCTGTCCCATTCTTGAACACCTAATCTCACTAGTAAGTGTATAATGTGTATTGGGTTTTCAAGAAAATTTCAGCAGCATTTCCCCACTATTCTCCGAGTACATACTTAGAGAACAAACGGGGAAATGCTACTGAAATTTTCTTAAAAACCAAATACACATTATACACTTACATACTAAGTGAGATTAGGTGTTCAAGAACAGTCCCAGACTGGGGACTATCCAAGATTTACTCCTAATGAGTAAATCTTGGACGGGTTTCTAGGCCAACAAAATATAACACCATAACAACAATTTTCTTATAAAAACACTTGTGGACATCCATAACAACATATCAATGCTTCCTAAATTAATCAATGTATTCTTTTATAACACAAATCGTGGTGGGTATAACATAGCAAAAAAACTCTACATGTCTCAACAAAAAGATGTCATTAACCTAATATACAGATATTTGTAACAAAACTCATTAGGAAGACCAATCACATATATTTGTAACAAAACATGTCCTTAATACAACATTATTTAAAAGATATGATGTTCATGTGACATCAACTTAGGGTTACAACAACATAGAATTAATTTTACAAAGAAAATGTTGTTTATATTAGCAATAGCATGTAAGACTTGTATTTGATGTAGTAGTACTTGTAAAAGAATTAATTTTACATGCTTTTTGAACAATAATGGTTTGTTCCTTGGTCTTTTTTTGTGTGTGATTGCAATATGGAAAAATGACTCATTTTCCCTCTCCAACCCCAAGCCCAAAATACAATGCAGATATAATCATACATAAAAAATGTTGGGAATTTAAAAGAGAAAACCCAAATAGAGGCTCAACTTAATTAACCAAATTGGCCGAACTTAAACTACAATAATCGTGTTAAACCAACCCTTGTTGACCCTAGTAGCATCATCTTCTAATAATTGTGTTAAACCAAACCTTTTTTGACCCTAGTAGCATTATCTTCTACTAAAAACTAGTATGAATTTAAAAGAGGAAACTCAAATAGAGGCTCAACTTAACTGACCAAATTGGCTGAATTAACTATAATAGTCGTGTTAAACCAACCCTGGTTGACCCTGGTAGCATTATCTTCTAATCAAACAAGTCAATTCAGATATTAGTAAGTCATCAACACTGCATACATGGTTGTTTTCAAGTTCTATCGTTTGACCTCTAAAAGAAACTAGAACCAAACTGGATGAACACAATGATGTAGCCTCTATCAGGTTCTATCATTGGGCATGTACCTTTTGATCAAGAAGATGAGCAGTGCGGCAGTGGCGAGCAGGCAAGCAGGTCATAGTTGGAAAGAGAGACAGTGGTGAGTAGGGAGCTGATGAGCAGGGAAGGAACAGTGCCGGCGACGGCGAGCAGGGAGAAGGGCGGCGGTGGCGGTGAGCAAGGAGAACGAGTGGTACGGCGGCGGTGAGCAGGGAGTAGTAGGGAGTGGCTGGCAGTGGCGCGCAAGGAGGAGGGAGCAGGGGGTAGAATCGCCATACCTAACATTCAATCGCAATGAAACAGAGAAAGGGGAAGAGTCTAGCTTGTACGGGTGCTATTAAGTTAACCATATACATCAATTATTCAAATAAACTGACGCTTAAAACAATAGGCATCGGTTCCCACCAAAAAACCGACACCAAAGGGGGTGAAACTTTTCGCGGGGAAAGTGCGCGAAAACACATTGGCATCTGTTATTGTAAGATAACCGATGATAAAATTGGGCCAAATTTCTGTCTCGTGAAAAATCTTTAGTCGTCGGTTAATTAGTTAATAATTGACGTCGTATGTTAATTTTTGGAGGTAATTTTTTCCCATTGGGAAAATTTAGATTTGGCGGTCGATTTTAGGCGTTGGTTGCTTATTAAGGAACCAATGCTAAATTAAAAGTGATACCCATATCTGACCGCTTTTCACAGATAGATGTCAATTTTTGTATTCAACCGACGTTGTAGGGTTTAGGCGTCGGGTTCTGGTATACAACTGATGCCTATAAATGTGACGTTATAAGCCATTTCTGTAGTAGTGCATGAATAAATGTATGGAAATGGACCAAAGTTCCACCACCCCCTCTAGTGGCACCACGACAGCTTGTTGACCTGGAGGTTGGGGACAACTCTCCTTGAACTAGAAAAAATGGAAAGAATAAGCAATGAGTCTTGATGCTTATGGTGTCCTCAATTTGGCAATTCAGTGGACAGAGTAGAGGTCACGACCATCGTCGTTGAGGAAGAAAATGAATCTGTGGTGGTGATCCAGGGAGTGCCTACCAAAAATTTGGAAGATACCATCGGTTTCTTGGTGGTGGACAAAGCTACCAGGGCCAATACTTGTCACCGCAGAGTCCCATCCCAGCATCTACAACTTGTCATAGAGAAGAAGGGAGGTGCAAAATTGGGCATTTCAATTAGACAGAGAGTTAGGGTTTCATATTAGGTATTTATAGGCTTAAAATCTCCTCTTGGTTCGATTAGGACACTTATTTTGCGATGCGGAACTTTAAAATTTGTGCAGGTCGCGGGGGTTATAGGGAGGTTACTAGAATTGCAGAGTCTAGAGGTTGAAGGCAACCTCTGGACGACGTTGATTAGGCACAGCCCTCACAACCCCCATCCAAAGGCTAGAAGTAGATCCACGATTACAACGTAAAATGTGACATCAAAATCATGGAGACAAAGTTCTTCTGGTCACATACATCAAAAAATTGATATTAGTTCATTTAAAATATATGCTTACCTTCTAGGTTGATTTGAGGGGTCAAACAAGGTCTGTTTGACTTCAAATTTTAAGCATAGATTTCAGTCATTATGTAGGACATTATCATAGGTTTAGATTTCCAAACTTCTCAAATGAAAGCCCTAAAAAATATTATTTAGATTTTTAATATTATAATTTCTAATAAATCATAGGAATATCATTATCTTGTCAAAATTGACCATAATGCTTATCTTATCATTCTCTTTGACATAAAATTTATTTCATCACATTTTATACCCCCAAAAGTCATAAGTAACACATTATCCATTCTAATCCAAATAAAGGGTAAAATTATGTACAATGAAATTACATACCTAAGGAAAAGTGAGGATGTTACAATCATCTACTCCTTATAAAAGTTTTGTCCTTAAAACATCAGGGATTGAAAAGATCTAAGTACTTATTACATAAAATCAATCAACCAGATTCTTATTGTTATTGTTTTCTTTTTCATTCAAGCGTACTAAGGACTTAGTTGAAAACCTCTAGAGGGGGGGTGAATAGAGTTTTATAGATAATTTAACAATTATTGCACTTCAACAACCACAAAGAAAATATTGGACAAGGAGACACAAGGTTTAGAGTGGTTCCAACTATAGCAAATACTATAGCCGTCAGTCCACTACCCGGTTGCTTACCCAACCAGGATTTGAAAAGAAATTTATTTTATTACCTCTTCAAGGAATTTACATAAAATACAATCTCTTTTCCTAAACCCTTCAAGCAGCCTTCACCTAGAAGTAATCGCCAACCTTGAAGCAGCCTTCCCTTGAAGTAGATGCACCAACTCCCGTTGCACCAGCCTTCTGAAGTAGCTTCCCCTGCGATAGCCTTCTTGAAGTAGCTTGAAGTCCCCTTCTCCACCTGAGAAGTCAACCCTCTCCAATCCGCAGCCTCCAACCCTAGGAGTAGCAAGGAGAGTACACAAGATAAACAGGAACAAGAAAGGAAAACAGAAATTACAACTTATCCTTTAAGCCCAAGGCTTGATATGCCTAGATCAAGCGTAAGATCTCCTAGCCAAGTATGTGAACTTGTGATTGCTGTAGGTAGGAGAATCTAGCCTATAGGACACGAGATTGAGCTAAGGAGAATGTAGGCCAATGATCACAGTGCTCAAATTTTGCTTGCAAAAGATTGCTCAAGTATGCTCAAGTGTATTCTCAAGTGTAACAAGTGTATCCTATTGTCCTATGGCTTGTCCTATTTATAGGAATGGCCTAAGTATGCTTAAGGACATTCTAGACAACTTCTAGGGGTTCCTAGTGCTTAACTAGCCGTTAGGAATAAGTTAGGTGCATTAGCAACAGCTAGTTAATTAATTCTGCAGTTGCTGTCAGAGACCATCTCGGTCGAGGACTTGTCGACCGAGATGCCCGGTCGGTCGAGGATTTGTCGACCGACAGGCTCTCTGGATTAACGTTTATTTGCAACTGTCAACTGCTGTGTCTAACGGCTACTTTTGGTCAATCTCGGTCGAGAAGTTTGTCGACCGAGAGTGTCTCGGTCGAGGAGTGTGGTCGACCGAGATTGACTCTGTTTTCAATCTTTCAATTAAGATACTAAGTGAGTGCATGAGTGTGCATTATGTGATCCTATTAGAAGGAGATATCCTAACTAAGTGTGGTGTTTAGTTAGGGAGATCTAACGCTTGATTTACATGAAGTCTAAGTACTTGTACATTATATATTTGTACAAATTTACATATGATTACATTGCATGACATTTATAAACATTCAAGCGTAAGGATTCCCTAGAACTTTGTCATCACCTTGTTCCTGCACACTTAAGTAGCTCGTTAGATTAATAAGAATGAAATGTTTGTCATCATCGAAACAAAGGGATTTATCATAATATCCAATTTATCCAACAATCTCCCCCTTTTTGAAGATGACAAACATTTCCTAAATATGAAATAAGTATATGAGTTTCATACCTGAAAATTTACCTTTTGTAGCCATTTATGTTTTTTCAAGTAAGTGCTGGCCAAGATGTGATGAAACTCTTTTATATATATTTTTATATTCTTTCTCCCCCTTTGTCATTTCAAAAAAATATCCAAGTTGAATGTTTTATTTTTCTTCTCCCCCTTAATATAATGCTCCCCCTTAATTAGATATCCTATTAGGAACATGGATTTTTATCTAATTTATCCACAATTTGTTTCTCAATCATTCGCAAAGGATGTTAAGCCTTGGAATGATATGAGATACCTTTAAGCATATGATGAAATGTATATGGATTTCTCATATATCAAAGGATGTTAAGCCCTAGATTAAATGAGAATTCTCTAAGCTTAGAGTACCTAAAAATGTCTCCATCCAAATGCAAGGGATGTTAAGCCCCATTTTGGGTAGAGAGTTCCTTCAAGTACAAGATACCAATTTCAATAAATTCATAACTTTCTGGAAAATATTCAGTTACACATAGTGATTACAAAGTTTTTGTAAGCTTCTTTTAATCAATGATCAAAGTTTTAATGATCTCCCCCTTTTTCTTATGCTTTGCTCCCCCTTTGATAGATATCTCAAATGAAAGTTTGAATAAATATATAAAATGTCCAAGATTTTAACAAAGATGTATGCAATTATGTCAATCTGGAAAAATAGAAACCCAGTCGGTTGACAATTGCTCGACTGACAATGTTCTCAGTCGACTAGTTGCTCGACCGAGAATGTTTCTGGAGAACTATTTTGTTATTTGAAAATTTAATTTTAATTTGTAATAGTTGCCTGTTTTAATTATTATTATTCCCTTATTTGTTATGCTCTACAATAATGAACTGATAACCCATATTTTGAAGATGTCATCATATGCCAAACAAATAACCATGAAAAAAAATGGCAAATTTCATTCAATAGCATGAAGAAGATTACAATCATATAGAATTTGACTAATCATTTGTATTACAACTATTACAACTCCAACACTTCACAGGAAAGATTTAAGAATTACATCGATGTCCGGATCTTTCCCAAGAAATGGCTCGGCTCCATAGTATTGGACCAGAGTTTTCCAATCCAAAGCACCAGTTGTAGTCAACGCATATGCTTCCAGGAAAGTGGGAACTCGGTCAAAACGGAAGTGAGCAGCTATGTCTTGCAATTGTATGGAAGAAAATTGAGTATGTGCAAGATCCATTGATGGTGAAGGTGGAGGTTGATAGTAGTTGTATGAGGGGTTAAATGGGTTGAGCATGCCAGGGTTTAAAGAATGCGGATATTCATTGGTTTGGCTAGGAGAAAGGTTTTGCATTCTTTGATTTAAGTATGTCATGGCATGGTGATTGTAGTTTAATTGTCTACTAAGATGGTATTGGGAGCCAGCAATATAAGTAAGGGTATTTTGAATGGGATCAATGGAAAGGTTAGTAGGAGGAGGGGGTGGTATATCCTGATGTGATGACTCTCCTTCTACTCTTGCCCTTTTATGGCCAAAGTCAATCCCCATCTTCTCTACGGTGTTCTTACTTATCTTTGGTGGTCTACGCTCCCATATGTATCCCATATCTTCAATGTTTGACTTAAGACAATGTTGAGTAATCTGGCATACAAAATCGGCATATGGTGGATTGCCAGAAAACTCAAGCATATTTTTAAGTACTATGCGAATGAAGTTGATGGGAATTTCTTTTATGATAGCATAAATTAGACACATACGGAAAATAGGAACCTCGGATTTATTGGCTCGTGGATGTATGTTGGTGGAAACAATGAGGTTTACTATTCTACATGCCGGTTTTAGGTTTATTGCATAATAGGTTCCCCTATCTTCATGACAAGTGGTATTGGCTTGAAATATGGCTCTTTTTATATCACTGAGGCTAGTGGTGTGGTCATCATGGGAAAATAAATTTATTGGATTGCCGGTGGTAAGGTCAAGGAAATCTTGATATTCATCTATATCAATTTCAAGCATGTCAAGAATATCCCCTTCGGAAAATTTAAAACTATGCCCATTGACCATGGTGTAGAAGAAAGTGGTGTCATTTTCGGTGTGGGATAGAAGATTGGCATAGAATTCGTTGACTACCTTAATGGAGTAGGAAGGAAAGGATGGATTGATGAAGTCCTTCAGCTTTTGTACTCCAAAGAGATGCTCCAGGTCGACTATGTTGATGAAGTCCATCACTTCGACCGGGCGTCGGGGAAGAGGAGCTTTAGAGGAAAGCCGAAAGTATCTATCTCCAGCATCTCCGTCGACGAAGGCGATGTCATTGATGATCGTCAGTGACGGAGTGGCTTCCCGATCTTCTCTTCTTTTTCTTCCAGCAACTTTCTTCTTTCCACGGACATTTGATGATGAGGCCATTGTGTTTCTTGAGAGTGGAGAAGAAGAAAGGAAGATTTGAGGGTAAGAATGTTGAAGGATTGCACGAAATTGCACTAGAGATGGACTATGGAAGCAAGGAAATGCAAGTGTGAGTAAGTGGCTCGTTTTTACACTTATTTATAGAATTCCAGCGACCTGGTCGGTCGACGACTCGTCGACCGAGCGTCCGTAACGGTCGAGTTGCAGACGCGCCACTTGGTCCTCCAACGGTAAAGAAAACGGTCATAACGGTCGGGTCGCAACGGTCATATCCAACGGCTATATCTCGGTCGAGCGCTTGTCGACCGATATTGTCTCGGTCGAGCACTCGTCGACCGACCGTTTGTCCGATACTGAATCTGTTTAGAATTTGTCGGTCGAGTGAGATGGGCTGACCGAGTGGTTCTCGGTCGAGCGCTTGTCGACCGACGGACTTACTGAGTTCAATTTTTGACTGAATTTTAGAACATTTTTGTAGAGCATATGTATATGTATATTCCAAGGGAGTAATAATATTTAAGGCTTCTAATTTCCACAAATGATTTGATGTTTTGATTTAAAAATATGCTAAGATTAAGTTCAATAAAATAATGTTCAAATAAAAAAATTTTTTATCAAAGTTTATTTTAGGTCGCCCTTGATTACGACCATGGCGCCCCTTGGTCAAATTTTTATTTTAACCAAGAGGCATATTCTGCAGGTTTCCAGTATGAATCATTCATATGCGAAGTATGAGTTCTGCAGATAGCTTGCAAATATCAATTTGAGACTCATTAAAGTGTACTAATTATGAGAGCTTAATAAGGACATCAAATATGATGAAGCATATTCAAGAATAATATCCATTCATGAATTTAAGATTACTTTGGATAGACTAAAATAAGTGATGCTTAATATAAAAGCACACAAAAATTTATTTGAAACATTTTATTCATTGCAAGTATTTCTGAAAAAGAAATGTGCAATAAAAGAATGATTAAATAGAAATGTAAGCATGATCAGTTAATATTTATTCCATATAATCTTTCAAGAATAATTTTCACATACAATGTAAAGATTTACAGCAGTTTGAGAACAGTGATATGCTCGGTCGACAGTTGCTCGACCGAGGATTATTCGGTCGACAACTTCTCGACCGATCAAGTTTCTGGAAACTGTTTTAGAAATATATTTCAAGTGCAATATAGGCTGTATCTTATTCAATTATTTCACAGATCAGTTTGAGATAAACATATGTGTATCAAGGTGCTATTAAATCTTTTAATTTTTGATTTTGTTATCCCTAAATGTTAAGTTGAGATAGACATAAGAATATACAAATTAAGGTCTTTGGTCATATCTCAACTTAGTCGAACCTATTTAATTTGGGGTTTTTGGAACCCATACCATCTCGACATGCTTTTTCTTGTATGGGCATGAAAAAGAATAATGTCCAAGGCGTGAGCAATAATGACAACAAATTGAATCAACCTCAAGCCTTTTTCTATGGTTTTGATTTAGGTTATTCTTGGGTATATACATTTTTGTGCCTCTAGGTATATAAGCAGATTGACTCGCTTGTGTTCTTCTAGGTTGTTGATGGGATTTCTCATTAGGCTTATAACCTAGTCCTCTTCTCCCTATTTGATGATAGGAATTTTCTAATATTCTATCAAGGATTCCATTGTTGCTTAACTTACTAACTTCTTGTTGCAACTTGACGATCTCATCCATTCTTTTCTTGATATCTAATTTTGCTTGGTCTAGATTGGATGATAACATATTTCTTTCTTTCACTATATTGTCATAATCTACATGGGTGCACAATATAGGTTGTTTTTGAAAATCATTTAATTTTGTAAGCAATTCAGCTTTTTCTTGACATAGAAGATCATAGTTTGTTTCTAGAGTAAAGATCTTTACTTCACTGTTACTTAGAGATGATTTCAAGGTACGATTATCAGACATAATGCTGTCTTTTTCAAAACCAAGAGTATTTAATTTAGCATATAAATCGTCATTTTCGGATGTAAGAGCAAGAAGTCTAGCATTTAGATCATCATTTTCTTTACTGGATTTCTTTAACTTCTTTTTGCATTCAACATATTTATTATGTGTTTCTTCAATAATAGCAACTAACTCCTCCTTGGGTAAATCAAGCAAGCTTACCTCTTCTTCTTCTTTCTCACTTATTGTAGCAACGAAACACTCTTTATGTGCATCTCCTTTCTTTGACCTCCATGGACATTTAGACGTAGAGTGCTTTGTTCCTAAGCACCAATTGCAACTTGTCGAACTTTGGTCCATGCTCCTTTTCTTGTGGTTGTAGTCACCTCCTCCCTTTATCTCTTCAAGACCTTGTTAGGGCTCCTTGAAGCCTGCTCTGATACCAATTGAAAACCTCTAGAGGGGGGGGGGTGAATAGAGTTTTATAGATAATTTAACAATTATTGCACTTCAACAACCACAAAGAAAATATTGGACAAGGAGACACAAGGTTTAGAGTGGTTCCAACTATAGTAAATACTATAGCCGTCAGTCCACTACCCGGTTGCTTACCCAACCAGGATTTGAAAAGAAATTTATTTTATTACCTCTTCAAGGAATTTACATAAAATACAATCTCTTTTCCTAAACCCTTCAAGCAGCCTTCACCTAGAAGTAATCGCCAACCTTGAAGCAGCCTTCCCTTGAAGTAGATGCACCAACTCCCGTTGCACCAGCCTTCTGAAGTAGCTTCCCCTGCGATAGCCTTCTTGAAGTAGCTTGAAGTCCCCTTCTCCACCTGAGAAGTCAACCCTCTCCAATCCGCAGCCTCCAACCCTAGGAGTAGCAAGGAGAGTACACAAGATAAACAGGAACAAGAAAGGAAAACAGAAATTACAACTTATCCTTTAAGCCCAAGGCTTGATATGCCTAGATCAAGCGTAAGATCTCCTAGCCAAGTATGTGAACTTGTGATTGTTGTAGGTAGGAGAATCTAGCCTATAGGACACGAGATTGAGCTAAGGAGAATGTAGGCCAATGATCACAGTGCTCAAATTTTGCTTGCAAAAGATTGCTCAAGTATGCTCAAGTGTATTCTCAAGTGTAACAAGTGTATCCTATTGTCCTATGGCTTGTCCTATTTATAGGAATGGCCTAAGTATGCTTAAGGACATTCTAGACAACTTCTAGGGGGTTCCTAGTGCTTAACTAGCCGTTAGGAATAAGTTAGGCGCATTAGCAACGGCTAGTTAATTAATTCTGCAGTTGCTGTCAGAGACCATCTCGGTCGAGGACTTGTCGACCGAGATGCCCGGTCGGTCGAGGATTTGTCGACCGACAGGCTCTCTGGATTAACGTTTATTTGCAACTGTCAACTGCTGTGTCTAACGGCTACTTTTGGTCAATCTCGGTCGAGAAGTTTGTCGACCGAGAGTGTCTCGGTCGAGGAGTGTGGTCGACCGAGATTGACTCTGTTTTCAATCTTTCAATTAAGATACTAAGTGAGTGCATGAGTGTGCATTATGTGATCCTATTAGAAGGAGATGTCCTAACTAAGTGTGGTGTTTAGTTAGGGAGATCTAACGCTTGATTTACATGAAGTCTAAGTACTTGTACATTATATATTTGTACAAGTTTACATATGATTACATTGCATGACATTTATAAACATTCAAGCGTAAGGATTCCCTAGAACTTTGTCATCACCTTGTTCCTGCACACTTAAGTAGCTCGTTAGATTAATAAGAATGAAATGTTTGTCATCATCGAAACAAAGGGATTTATCATAATATCCAATTTATCCAACATTAGTCTGTCCAAATTTTACCATATGTATCATTAGAAGACTCTAGTGGTCATGTAATGTCATCGTTAAGTCATTTATAACTAAGTTTATAGGTCAGTTGCAAACAATCTGATATTGCCAAGATCATCCCTGGAATTTATGAAGAAAAATATTACTTTCCATAATTACTCCTAGCATCACTAACGATACTACTCCAAATGTGCATTATTATTTTTTCACATACTATGACATGTGTATCATTGAAAACCAAAATACTTATGTTATTCTTAGTTCAAACCCAAAAGTCATCTTGCCTATGAAGATTGCTACTTAGCACTAAGTTGTGTTATACCCTTCCCATGAAGGTAACTATTGTCTCAAATCTTTAGTCTCAATCTCAAACCTCCATGCAAGGTCTATCATTTCATATTATTACAATTATGATCCAAATTAGTTTGTATGCATTCCTATAATCAATTCCTTTTCACTTTCTTATCCTCTAACCATATGACACATTGACTTAGGTCATAAAATGATTTTTGGTATGGTTAGAACATGGAGTCTAAATTATGTTACTGATAACACCAATTTTGGTGACATTTTAGCCTTGTTTTCTATTATCAAAACTGCCCTTTTCTACTATTTTCCTCTCTTTTATATGCACTTTCGCAATAATTGGCCAAGCAATGCTCTTAATCCAATACTTCCATCTTTTGTAGAATTTTCCTCCCATTTTGGCCCAATAAGGCCATCCCGGCCAACAAGCAATAAGTTCAAAAGTCCAAACCTGCATCGGCCTTCCAATTTCCCGATACAACACAAACACTGCCCGACAGGGTGGCGCGACGCAACGACGTGCGACACGGGGATACCGTGCAAGAAGAAGCTGATGGACGACACACCCTTTACCCGACAGGGAGCCCAAGCTCGCCCGACAGCCATGGTCTGTCGCCTGACACGGACCACCCACCGGCAGGCGCCACCCGTCACGTGACCGATAGCCGAGATCCCCCTGTCGGGCGATATGTGTATCGGCCGTCCACCAAACTCGCGAATACAGAGGACACGTAGCGCGTCGAGCACCATAACTTCCCCCAACCGCTGCCTATAAATAGCAGCTACAGCGAGCCGAAAAGACAGGTCGGACATTTTGGATACTTTAGAGCTTTGAGTGATCTTCGGAGGAACTGCGAGAGTAGGAGTATCGCGCCCCAGTGCTCATGTCGGGCGACACTAGGTGAGCTCTCCCTCATCCCAAGAGGGAGGGGATGGTTCACTTAGGACTGTCCCGGGCGACACTACGGGCCGATATCGGCCAACGACGATGAGCGACACAAGTGTCTGACATTAGGACGCGTCGCTCCATGCCCGACACGATATCGAACCCGATACGCTTTGCCCGTCATGCGTGCCACCCGAGAGGGTGTGTCGCCCGACTTGAGTGTATCGGCCAGGTCCTTGAGCGATACAGTCGGCCGTCGAAGCATGCCGCCCGAGAGGGTGTGCCGCCCGACACTGCTGTATCGGGCTAGGCCCCGGGCCGATATCGGGCTGGAGAGCCGCTGTAGCCTGTCGTCCTTCTACATCAAGAAGGCGACACTTATCTTTAATTCTGTCATTTAATTATTTATTTACGCATTGTAATTAAGACCCTTAATGTTTATGGAAATGGAAATGCTTCTTTACTTGCTGCTATACGCTTGGTGTGATATATCGGATAAACTGCTATGTTTGATATCTGAACTCTAGCTTGCATGTTTGGATCGCGTTTCGCTTACCTACCGAATCGTGTTTTCCCGTCGCAACAACTTCGAGAGTCGTGTTGTGGCTCTAGTGTTTGGTCTGATTATGGAGTACGAGAGTGCCTGGAACGGAGTTGTTTTGATAACTCTCCACTCTAACTTAAGTCCAGCAACCTCGAGAGGGGTGTTGATGCTTGGTTAGAGGTACCCGCTCTGAGAGGAGGGGTGTAGGACGTTACCGCTGCCGCTTGTTTTACTGTAGTCTTATCCTTCACATCTTGCTCTAGCTCTGGTTTTATCTTTCTATTTCTGTTGCATGAAAACCCCTAAAAACTGCTAAATGACTAAAACCTTAAACCTCCCTTGTAGCTCCAGTTGGAGATAGTTTTCTTTGTTTTATTTGTGACATCTTGTTGTTTCCCCTTTGGGAATTTATATCTCTTTATACCTGTCGGAGTGTAGCGTGTCGATTCTGGGTTCTCAACACTACCCGCCTTATCCCTGTGTTCAACCCCGTATATCTACTTTGACCCCGTAAACAAAGTTGTGGGGGCCTAGAAGGATTCGGGTTTATAAATGTAAAAGCTCGACTACCTCAAATCCGCCTCCAATTTTAGGACGCGCAATTTAGGCCGGTCAACTTTTTGGCGTCGTTGCCGGGGACAAGGAGAAAACGGTACTGTAGACGAATCCGAATCCACTAACTACACTCATGTGCCTCAAGCTTAGAAATGAGTTTGACAGCACTCTTTTTCTTTTTTTCTTTTTCCTTACTATTATTCTTTGCTTAAAATTAATAATTCAATTTTCTAAACTTGAATTTTCGTGCTATTTCAGGAACTCTGAATAACTGTGACCTATTCGGCCGAGCTTTGATAGCATGTCTCGTTGCGAGCGGTCTCTTTCTGAGGGTGAATGTCAGGAATGTTTACGCTCCTAGGATTCCGTTCCCGTACAAACTGATAAGGGCAAATCTGAAGAAGCATCATGAGAAGTTCATGGAGTCGATCAGGAAGCTGCATCTTGAAGTGCCCTTTCTTGACGCATTGGAGGAGATGCCTACATACGCCAAGTTCCTCAAGGACCTTATCACAAAGAAGAGAAGGGGAGGAAGGATTGAAACAGTGCACCTAGCTTCCGCCTCCTCTGCCTTCCTGAAGCCCGACATGCCGAATAAGAGAAGGGACCCCGGAGCTTTCACGATCCCGTTCGCCATCAGGGACAATGTCGAGCGGAAGGGTCTAGAAGACTTGGGAGCAAGCCTCAGCCTTATGCCCCTAAGTTTCGCGCAAAGGGTGGGCTTGACCGACATGGTTCGAACCAACATGCGGATTCAACTGGCAGACCACACCTTTAAGAGACTCGTTGGCATTATCGAAGATGTGCCGATCAGGGTTGGTGATTTCTTTATCCCCTGTGATATAGTCGTCATCGACACAGCTGAAGACCCCCGTTGCCCGATCATCTTTGGACGTCCTTTCTTGGCAACAAAAAGAGCGTTGATTGATGTCTCTGAGGGGTTGATCACTTTGAGGGTCGGAAATGACCATATGGACTTCAAGTTGAAAGAGATCATGAGAAGTCCATCCCTGTCTGAATCAGCATGTTTCGTGGATAGTTACAATAAATTCTGCGAGGAATTAGAGGAGGATATCAGGACAGTAGACCCTCTCGTGAGGGCCATAAGCTGTCAGGACCCCGACCTCGAAGATCCTGAAGTCGCGAGGTATCTCGACCTTTTTAACCTTTCTGATGAAGACTTGCAAGAAGAAGATAAGGTGGTGGAGTCTGCGATGTATGCCTCTCTGGAGGGGGAGCCCCAAGAGCAGGCACCCAGACCAAAGCCAGAGTTAAAGGCATTGCCTGAAGGCCTAAAGTACGATTTCTTGGATGAAGAGTACAGAAACCCTGTCATCGTAAATGCCAATCTTTCAAGCAATCAGCTGGACTGACTCCTTGAGGAGTTGAGGCTCCACAGGGGGGCTATAGGATATTCAGTAGATGATATCAAAGGCCTTAGCCCCGCCCTGTGCATGCATCACATCAACTTAGAAGAATCTACCAATCCTCTAGCCCAACCCTAGAGGAAGCTGAACCAGATACTCAAGGAGGTCGTCAAGAAAGAGGTAATAAAGCTTAGGGATGCGAGGATCATTTACCCAATCAGCGATAGCAAATGGATAAGTCTGATCCACGTAGTGCCCAAAAAGGGTGGGATGACAGTGGTTAAGGGTGAGAAGGGAGACGAGGTGGCGGTTAGGACCGTCACCGGATGGCGGATGTGCATCGATTACCGAAAGTTAAATCAGGCTACAAAGAAGGATCATTTTCCGCTACCTTTTATTGACCAAGTTCTTGAAAGGTTAGCGCATCACGATTTCTTTTGTTTTCTTGATGGCTTTTCAGGTTTTTACCAGGTACCCATCTTACCCGACGATCAAGAGAAGACAACATTCACCTACCTTTACGGCACTTATGACTTTTGAAGGATGCCCTTCGGACTCTGCAACGCCCCAGCTACCTTTCAAAGATGCATGATATCGATGTTCTCAGATTTTCTAGAAGATATCGTAGAAGTTTTCATGGACGACTTTTCAGTCTATGGGAAGGACTTCGATAGCTGTCTGAAGAATCTGTCATTGGTCCTTCAAAGGTGCGAGGAGAACATCCTAGTTCTGAACTGGGAAAAATGCCACTTCATGGTGCGGGAGGGCATCGTTCTAGGGCATAAGATCTCAAGGCTTGGGATTGAGGTGGACGTAAGCAAAGTTGAAGCAATATCCAAGCTTCCTCCACCCAGATACGCGACGGGGGTGCGCAGCTTCCTCAGGCACGCCGGATATTACCGAAGATTCATCAAGGACTTCTCGAAGATTTCCAAACCGCTGTCCAATCTTCTGGTAAAAGATGCTGAATTTGTTTTCTCTAACGACTGTCTCAGTGCTTTTTAGGCCCTGAAAAACGCTTTGATATCACCACCTATCCTTCAAGCGCCAGAATGGGGTTTACCTTTTGAGCTGATGTGCGACGCTAGCGACTACGCGGTTGGAGCGGTCCTGGGGCAAAAGAAAGACAAAAAGCACCATGTGATTTGCTACACTAGTCGCACGTTGGACGAGGCTCAAGTAAACTACACGACAACTGAGAAGGAGATGCTCGTGATCGTCTTCGCATTCGATAAGTTCAGGTCGTATCTTGTCGGAGCAAAGGTCAAGGTATACACAGATCATGGAGCAATAAAATACTTAATGCAAAAGAAAGAGGCAAAACCCAAACTGTTGAGGTGGGCCTTATTGCTCCAAGAGTTCGACCATGAAATTATCGACAAGAAGGGAGCGGAAAATGTGGTCACCGACCACCTATCAAGGATCGTGGCTGAAAGACAGGGAGGGCCACCAATCAACGATGACTATGCCGACGAAGCTCTAATGTTGGCAGATGATGCTCAAGAAGAAAATTTTCCCTGGTTTGCAGACATCTGCAATTATCTTGCTTGCGGAGAACTGCCTCCTGACATCACGTACAATCAGAAAAAGAAGCTATTCGCAGATGCTAAAAACTACTACTGGGATGATCCTCTCCTATTCAGAAAGTGCGCCGACACCTTATACAGGAGGTGCATCCCAGAAGAAGAAACTGCGGACATCCTGAAGGAATGCCATGCCTCCCCCTATGGTGGTCACCTGGGTAGCAAGAGAACAGCTGGAAAAGTGTTGCAGTCAGGTTTCTACTGGCCCTCCTTATTTAAATACGCTGAACAATTTGTGAAGGTTTGCAAAGAGTGCCAGTTTACAGGGAACATAGGGCGGAGGAATGAAATGCCAATGGCGAGCTAGATCGAAGTGGAGATATTTGACGTGTGGGGGATCGACTACATGGGACCATTTCCCCCATCCCGGGGGTATCAATACATACTCGTGGCAGTGGATTATGTATCGAAGTGGGTGGAAGCGGTAGCCACCCAAACCTGCGACGCCAAGTCGGTTATCAAGCTCTTCGAGAAGACCATCTTCCCTCGTTTCGGTGTACCACGCACTGTTATAAGCGACGGAGGGTCACACTTTGGAGAAAGACAGTTTGAAGCACTTCTGCGCAAGTACGGAGTGAAGCACAAGATTGCTACACCCTACCACCCACAGACGTCAGGGCAGGTAGAGGTTTCCAACATGCAAATCAAGCATATCTTGGAGAAAACTGTCAACCGAACGAGGAAAGGCTGGTCCATGAAACTTGGCGACGCACTTTGGGCCTACCGTACTGCTTACAAAACACCCATTGGAACCACCCCCTACCGTCTCATCTACGGGAAGTCATGCCACCTACCTTTAGAGTTGGAACACAAGGCCCTTTGGGCAATCAAGTTCCTAAATATAGACCTCGACAGGGCAGGAGAAAAGAGGTTTTTTCAGCTTCAAGAGCTCGAATAGCTTAGAATGAATGCCTACGAAAATGCAAAAATCTACAAACAGAGGACAAAATCGTGGCATGATACTTGCCTCAGGAGAAAAGACGTAAGCAAATGAGATAAGGTCTTGTTATTCAAGTCCTCTATTCGTCTTTTCCCTGGGAAGTTACAAACGAGGTGGTCTGGACCGTTCACCGTGTCAAAGATATACCAATCAGGAATGATGGAGCTCTACGAAAAAGATGATCCGACCAATGTCTTTCAAGTAAATGGGCACAGGGTAAAAAGGTTCTATGAAGATGAAGCATTTGTTAGGAGAGCAGAGGTCAGTCTGCAAGATATGGTCACAACTGAGGGCAGAGCAAGATGATCTTACACGGGTCGAGCTGGCGACGCAAACTTCAGCACTACTCGGGAGGTAGCCCGAGTTTTTCTTTCTTTCGTAGAGTAGGATGCATTTTTCTTATTACCTATAAAAACAAAATTTATGAATTGTAATAAGGCCCGAGTCGGTGCACGCGCCGAGCGCACCAGCTCCTCGGTTTTATGGGTCATCGCTGTCATACTTCCTGAGGTCGAGGACTTAACCCTAAACTGATGATGGTCCTTCCTTCTCCTAGCTTTGGTTTTCGGCCGCCCGTTTTAAGCCGTGTCGGGAAGCAGCTCAACTGGCGCGCAGTAACGCTTGTATCAGGCCGCAGTTTCTGGGGCACCACAGGAGCCACGACGGATGGTATTCCCGAGCAACTGCCATATCGTGCAGGAATAAATGCCCTTGTTTTAACTGACGTGACCTTCATCTCGGGAATTGCCTGACTCGTCGACCGACGCGTGCCCCGGAAACGCCCGTTTTATCCCCAGCTGAGTTTGATATATATAGCAATGTGGGCTCAACATGTCGGGCTGCCTCACTTCTCTTTTCCACCACCTGTAGAACATGTAGTGATCCACCTTTTCTCGCATGTCGGCCAGCTTGCTTTCACTCTTGAATCGGGAGATGGCTCCTATGAGCAACGGTATCGCCCGACATGCTTATATCGCCCGACATGCCTATCGCCTGACATGAGTTTCATATCGCGCGGTGCTTATCAGGTTTACAAGCTTAGTCGATTTTTGTGTATCGCCCGGCGCATTTGAGCACGACATAACGGCTGATAAGTGTTTTCCCGATACGCCATACCGGACGACACCTTTTACTTGTATCGTGCTTTTGCCTCATGCGACTTTGTCACCCGACACACCTGTATCGGGCAGCAAGTTGTGTCGCGCGGTTAACCCTGTATCATCTTGAGCTTCCTTTTGATGGACGATACCCGGATTTTGAAATAAGTCTTATCGTGATTCCTGTCTTTGCCGACCTAACATTTAGATGGTCGTTGGACTTGATAACAGGGACGGGTCGCACAGGGCAAACCTCCAGCCGAGCGGAAGTAACAACTGTCGGGCAGAAACGTAACAACCCCAGGGCAGCTAGCCGTCGACTACCGCAGGAAGGGAGCGGGAGTTTTTTTTCTTGATATGGTAGCTTCAGAGGAAGATCACTTTCTTATAATAGTTTGTCTTCTGCGATGGTTTAGGACCATCTACAGAGACAGCACGAGTCTTTTGCCGGTGGCCTCCGGGTGGAATCTGGGCATTCCGGTTCCATCTTCTTAAGGAGGAAGCGCCCACAAGTGTTTTCAAGAGCTCTCGAACTTCCATCTTGAGAGATTTGCACTTGTTCTGGCTGTTTCCAAATGAGAAAATAAGGAGGCTGCAGCAAAGAAGCATATTGCAGCTTCTCCAAGGCACAAACAAACCCGCTAAATAACCTTCACTGGACTAACATGACCTCACCCTCTTCTTCACTACTCTGGGACAGAGTGTGGAATAAGTTTCGGGGGGGTACCCATGTGCCAGTGAAGGAGTTATAAAAATTCTCTTGTGCCATTTTGTTCTCCTCCTAAATCATGTATTTGTACCCTTGCTCATATAAAAATATTTTGAAAATTTTTGCTTTTATTCCCATGCATATGTACAAAATCGCTATATTAGTAAAAAACTAATACAACTGCTTGCAAAGTTAGCTTTCTTTGTGCTTAATGTGATACAAGTTCTGTTATATCTTTCTGATAATGCTGCTTCAAACAAACAGAAGATTACGTTTTTCCACGCCAAAAATTTCGAAAAATATAATAATCTCGCAAACAGCTAAGAGACGAGTATGGAGAAGGAAAAAGCTGCCCAAACAGCAAGAAATATCTTTGTTTTACCTTACCCAATGAAAATCCCAAAAAGAGAGAGAAGCCTTATGAGTGTGAATAAAAGCATGAGAGTTGTGCCCAATAAGAGAAAAGAAAATATATATATATATACACACACTTGTTTTCCAAAAGTACCCATCTTTAGGCATGGTAGATCCGGGGCAGTGGTACGTAGGATGTGAAATCACTGCTCTAAAGCCAACTGGCTTGGACTGCAGGGACCACTTTCCCGCTAACAGACCCTTACCTGGATGGACTGATGGGAAACAAGATGAAAAACCCAAAAAGCCTTAGCCTACCCCTTTACACAACTTGCTGCCCCGAAAATAAAGTTGTTTGGTGTGGAAGCTAACTTCGGAATCATACGCTAAAGTCTCGCTGAAGCTGTAGGGAAAAATTTTACTGAAATAATAAGGCAGGAAACGTAAGGTCTTTTTGTTCGTAATGAGACAACATTATCTCTAAAGGCATTACTATACTTGCTTTACCTCTTGGCCTGAAAGCTGTACCAAGCAAGAAGAAGCATCACAAAATAAAGTTTAAATATTGATTGAGGACAATCAAAACGCTAAGTTTGGGGGAGTTGATAACACCAATTTTGGTGACATTTTAGCCTTGTTTTCTGTTATCAAAACTGCCCTTTTCTGCTATTTTCCTCTCTTTTATATGCACTTTCGCAATAATTGGCCAAGCAATGCTCTTAATCCAATACTTCCATCTTTTGCAGAATTTTCCTCCCATTTTGGCCCAATAAGGCCATCCCGGCCCACAAGCAATAAGTCCAAAAGTCCAAACCTGCATCGGTCTTTCAATGGCCCGATACAACACAAACACTGCCCGACAGGGTGGCGCGACGCAACGACGCGCGACACGGGGATACCGCGTAAGAAGAAGCTGACGGACGACACGCCCTTTACCCGAAAGGGAGCCCAAGCTCGCCCGACAGCCATGGCCTGTCACCCGACACAGACCACCCACCGGCAGGTGCCACCCGTCACGTGACTGAAAGCCGAGATCCCCGTGCCGGGCGATATGTGTATCGGCCATCCACCAAACTTGCGAATACGGAGGACACGTGATGCGTCGAGCACCATAACTTCCCCCAACCGTTGCCTATAAATAGCAGCTACAGGGAGCTAAAAAGACAGGTCGGACAGTTCGGATACTTCGGAGCTTTGAGTGATCTTCGGAGAAACTGCGAGAGTAGGAGTATCGCGCCCCAGTGCTCGTGTCGGGCGATACTAGGTGAGCTCTCCCTCATCCTGAGAGGGAGGGGATGGTTCACTTAGGACTGTCATGGGCGACACTGCGGGCCGATATCGGGCAACGAAGATGAGCGACACAAGTGCCCGACAGTAGGACGCGTCGCTCCATGCCCGACACGATATCGAACCCGATACGCTTCCCCCGTCATGCGTGCCGCCCGAGAGGGTGTGTCGCCCGACTTGAGCGTATCGGCCAGGTCCTTGAGCGATACAGTCAGCCATCGAAGCGTGTCGCCTGAGAGGGTGTGCCGCCCGACACTGCTGTATCGGGCTAGGCCCCGGGCCGATATCGGGCTAGAGAGCCGCTGTAGCCTGTCGTCCTTCTACATCAAAAAGGCGACACTTATCTTTAATTCTGTCATTTAATTCTTTATTTATGCATTGTAATTAAGACCTTTAATGTTTATGGAAATGGAAATGCTTCTTTACTTGCTGCTATACGCTTGGTGCGATATATCGGATAAACTGCTATGTTTGATATCTGAACTCTAGCTTGCATGTTTGGATCGCGTTTCGCTTAGCTACCGAATCGTGTTTTCCCGTCGCAACAACTTCGAGAGTCGTGTTGTGGCTCTAGTGTTTGGTCCGATTCTGGAGTATAAGAGTACCTGGAACGGAGTTGTTTTGATAACTCTCCACTCTAACTTAAGTCCAGCAACCTCGAGAGGGGTGTTGATGCTTGGTTAGAGGTACCCGCTCTGAGAGGAGGGGTGCATGACGTTACCGTTGTCGTTTGTTTTACTGTAGTATTATCCTTCGCATCTTGCTCTAGCGCTGGTTTTATCTTTCTGTTTCTGTTGCATGAAAACCCCTAAAAACTGCTAAATGACTAAAACCTTAAACCTCCCTTGTAGCTCCAGTTGGAGATAGTTTTCTTTGTTTTATTTGTGACATCTTGTTGTTTCCCCTTTGGGAATTTATATCTCTTTATACCTACCGGAGTGTAGCGTGTCGATTCTGGGTTCTCAACACTACCCTCCTTGTCCCTGTGTTCGACCCTGTATATCTACTTTGACCCCGTAAACAAAGTTACGGGGGCCTAGAAGGATTCGGGTTTATAAATATAAAAGCTCGACTACCTCAAATCCGCCTCCAATTTTAGGACGCGCGATTTAGGCCGATCAGTTACATGTGGTATGAATCCATGACCACCTTGATAGGGGTTTCTAATTTTCTTAACACTACAACAAAGACCCTATCTTATCCTTCCTCTCAAGGAACTGAGCTAGAGTTCCACCCGAAACTATAAGTGCTTAGGTATAAAGATTTATAGTGGATGAATCTTCCTTCTTTCCTTAGAATGCACATTAATATTGTCTCATGATTCATTATTATTCGCATGACCTTATAACTTGTAATTTATGAGTCAACAATAGTAATTTATCCACATAAACATACACCGAAGTTCTCATTGATCCAAAGAGCTCATCATACCAAGTGATCATTGCATCCAAGTGCTCATTAACCTTGAAGAATCATTAACTTAACATTGCTTTCTTAACATTACTTTGAATAACGTTATACATCTTACCATGGTGTTCTTACCTAGATGAGTGCAAGGTATTTGAAGTTACTATCTTACCATGCAACCATATAACCTATACCACTACATATCATGTATCATTAGATACAATAACATTGTTCATGTATAACCTTAAAAGTATGGCTCTAAAATATCATAATTCTTAATGTGTCCTCACTATCATCCTTAATACAAAACTTTCACTTACAAACATTAACATAATGAAAAAACTCTGACCATGATTCCTTAAATAGATTTAAGGATGTATCTTATCATTACTTAATCATTACATGAATTCTATGTATGGACATCTATACCTGGAACTGATTCGATTTAATACACAACATGGTGCATAAAAATGTAACTTGGTCTCCATCATGTGATGTGAGTCACCTTAAACATAAGTTACTATATGCCTACCACATGATGTCGATGGATACAAATACCGAGTCCCACCACATAGTTCTATAGTTGAAATCCAGGGCAAAGTCCTACATACAAATGTATTCATTTACTTAAACTTTAGGGTTTTCAACCACATAAGCATTTATGATCATGAAACATGATGTAGATGCATGCTACGCCAATTTTATATTGAACTTTTAATACGTATAAGAACATATACATTAATGAAAAACATTTATATTCATTTACTTTAGAGGTTAATTACCTTAACTTGTTCCATGATACATGTACACTTACTTTGCATAAGAAACATAATATCGTTTGAACTTAACTCAACCACTACATTGGGATTTTCATAATCCTTACCACACCTTATATCTACATATGCAACAAATATTAAGGTATTCCTCCTTAAGAAAATTTATACTCTTTCCGTTGAGGTTAGTATTTCTAAGTATCAACAATAAGTCCTCAAAATACTTGTGGATGTCATAGCTTGACATCTCATTTAACAAGAAACCCTTGGGATAAGACATATTTTTGTACTATACTTACACCAATTACCTTAATTGTTATTAAATATATTTTACTTTCCTTTTCATGAATTACTTAATTCTCATCATTCCCCAACCATCTCTAGATAACCTAGAGCATGCACTATCATATGAGCATGTATACTAGGAAACCTTACTATTGTAAGTTTGGGGTATTATTAACCCGTAAGATATTACTCTAAGCCATTATTTTGTTCTGTATACCAATGATTCTGCTATAAACCATGATTTGTGAACTCCTTTTTAGCTCTAGTATTGTCAGGTTCAAGTGACCACATGTATGGCTTTCTAGCATTAACTCTTTATATCGTCTCTTGACACATACTTGAGAATATACATATCTAGAGATGATAAACCATATGATAATCATCCCCAACATGTTGTAGTACAAGTGTCCCATACCACAAATACCAGAGGAAGGAGGTTAGTAAAATAAGATTATGTGTGTCATAATATATCCTCTAAGGTTCTCAATTTATATGCACTACTACAGAACACGCATTTGGTGTCGGTTGTTTAACCCCTTTTAGCGACGGTTTTCAAGCGACGCCTATGTGGGCACCGCTAAAGGTCGAACTCTTCGGCGTCGGTTTTATAATCGACGCCTATATAACTAACATGTGTCGGTTATATATAGTCAGTCGACGCCAAAAGGGTTTGTGCCACAAAAAGGGCGTCATCTAGGACATTTTCTGCGTCGGTTATCAACTAAACAACCGCCGCTATATATTCTATAGGTGTCGGTTTTATACGAATAAGCGATGCCTTTTCCACCACGGACGTGGTCACATTTGGCGGTGGTTTTTTTCCAAAAACTGACGCGGTAGGCCTTTGATGACGGTGTTCTATAAATAACCGACGCCTATGTTTTATTTTTTTTCTCATCAGTTTGCAGGCCTTCTGTGGTTGGTCAGCAGTTTGAGAACCTACAGTTCAGTTTTCTGAACTGTAGGTTTACGACATCCATTGATATCAGCCAACAAACAGGCCACAAACCTACAAAATCAAAAAATATACTTTTCACACAAGTAGATACATTGATACATTCAGACATCATTTCAATTCTCACATTCACACATGTAGAAACATTCAAATACATCTATAAGCATTTATATATGTATAAACATTCAGATTCATATAACAAAATACATCTATATTCATTTACAAAATACATAAAGTGCAGCACGCACAAGTGCTTCAGATTCATATAACAACATGACAGACTAACACATATATAGTGCATAACAACAGCAGTGCCAAATTTACATACAACACTAGCTTAGTACATATATAGTGGGACTAAGGTGATGATCCCACCTGCTAAAACAGGTTACCGACAACTACATGTTACAACTGGGAGGTCGTGATTCAGTAACCGTATGCATTAGCAGGAGGACAAACATATTTCACCATGAGTTAACATTGAAGAAGGTCTACTAACCTACATTGAGCTAAACAATTTTATCAGTACTAGCCTAAGGCACAAGTACCGTTCGTCGGGACAATGATGGTCGTGGAAGCTTAGTGGCCACTACACATTGTCCCAACGACCGTCATTGTCCCAACGAACGGTACTTGTGCCTTAGGCTAGTACTGATAAAATTGTTTAGCTCAGTGTAGGTTAGTAGACCTTCTTCAATGTTAACTCGTGGTGAAATCTGCTTGTCCTCCTGCTAATGCATACAGTTGTTGAATCATGACCTCCCAGTCATAACATGTAGTTGTCGGTAACCTGTTTTAGCAGGTGGGATCGTCACCTTAGTCCCACTATATATGTACTAAGCTAGTGTTGTATGTAAATTCGGCGTTGCTGTTGTTATGCACTATATATGTGTTAGTCTTTCATGTTGTTATATGAATATGAAGCACTTGTGCGTGCTACACTTTATGTATTGTATTTGTATCCTGCTTCTCTTCATTGTGGCTTCTTTTGCTGTTTCATGGCATGCTGCCTATATATCTATATAACCTTTGGCGAACGCCTACATATCCTGCATAGTTATGTCATGGCCGTCTTGCATAGCCTGTAGTCTTTGGCGAACGCCTGCATATCCTCTTGGACCCATTGTGTGGTCGTAACATGTAGTTGTCATTGAGCATCGATGATAGCCTAGTTAGTTAGCACATTGATTTGGTTAGTAACAATAAAGGTTAATCTTGAATAGGTGAATACATAAAAACGTATATTAATTAAATTGGGAGTGGCGCTTAATACCTTGAATTCATCTGTTTTTCTTTGGGTAACAAACTCCTCCCAGTCTTTGGGGTCCAAGTAGTTCCATTGCTGTGTGGCTTCCTTCTTCCTATATTTATTTTTCAAAGAGAATACAAACAAAAATTATTAGTGTAGAGTTAGTGAAATACTGATCAATGTCTAGAATTGGAATCAATCAAGAACCTATTCTCAGCATCACGTATGTAATCTCAGGTGAGATTGGTCCACCCTCCCACAACGTTTAGCATTTGTATTAACTAGAAGATAATGAAACATCAAATCAAAAAATGATATTGATATTAAAAAAGCAAACATTTAGCTTCAATAAAAAATATAAACATGCATGCCTCTAAAATTGTGATCTTTTATCAATTAACAATCCTTCAATGTGATCTCCGTGCACATATAAGTCATCATTCGCTTCAATATTTTGTGGAGTTGGAAACCCAACTAAGAATGGACTGGAGTCATCATATTTATCATAGTACTCTTCTTCATCTATAGGATCTTCAATGAACTGTCTTTTACCTTGAAGAACAACCGACCATTTATCATTTGTAGGATCATCGATATAGAATATTTGTTTCGCTTGTGATGCCAATATGAATGGTTCACCCTTCTCGTCAATCTTTTCAAAGTTCACTAAAGTGAAACCCAATTCATCCACTATAACTCCTTTGGTGTTATCAACCCAATTACATTTAAAGAGTGGAATTCTGAAATCTATGTAGTCAAATTCCCATATGTCTTCAATGACACCGTAATATGATATTTTAGCTTCACATGGATTCTTATCCTTTGCACTTGCAAAATACATAGTCGACGCTTGAAGAGTGACCCCACTGTTTGGACGACACTCTTATCATCTTGGCGCTTTGTGTAATATGTGAACCCATTAATTTCAAACCCTTCATAAGACATAATATTCGGTTTTGGTTTAAAGGAGAGGCATTTGATAGTTTCCGTAATATCATTTGGTGTTTGAGATAGTTGATTTAAGACTTTATCTTCAAACCACTTAGTAAAAGTCTTGTTATGCTCTCTAGCAAGCCACATTGAACTTGCTCGAGGATGTTTTCTCTTGATGAAATTGGTATGTTCCTCGATATAAACACTCACTTCGTCCATGTTGTGTAAAATATACAAGTGGCCTTGTTCCAACTGTTCATGGTTGATTACTTTCATCTGTGATCCCAAAATTCCTTTGCCCTCCTCAATATTCTTGTCATTAACAGGAGTGTTATTACCACTCAGAAAGTCATTGCAAAAATCCATAACCTCTCTCGCCACATAACCTTCAATAATACTCCCTTCAGGCCGATAACGGTTTCGAACATCACCTTTAAAAATGCTCATGTATCGTTCAAAGGGATACATCCAATGCAATAAAATGGGTCCCAACATTTTCACTTCCCTAGTCAAGTGGACAACAAGATGTACCATGATATCAAAGAACGAAGGAGGGAAATACATCTCAAGCTGACATAGGGTAATAACCACTTCTCTTTGCAAATTATCAAGAGTATCACGGTCAATAACTTTGCTGCATAGACTGTTGAAAAAGAAACAAAGTCTGGTGATTGCAAATCTTACATGCTTCGGCAATATAGATCGAATTGCCACGGGCAATATTTTTTGCATTAGAGTGTGACTATCATGAGATTTAAGACCTATCAACTTCAGATCTTTCATTGATACCAATCTACAGATGTTACATGAGTAACCCTGTGGCACCTTAACATTTACCAAGCATTCACAAAAAGTTTTCTTCTCCTTTCTAGACAACGTGTAACAAGCGGGAGGTAAGTATGTTCTTTTATTACCCATTTCACATAATTTTGTTAATTCTGACCTTATTCCCATTTCACGTAGGTCCAGTCTGGATTTTATCCCATCTTTAGTCTTACCTGGTATATATAACAGAGTACCAATGATGCTATCACAGACATTTTTCTCAATGTGCATTACATCGATATAATGTCTGACTGTCAAAGAACTCCAATAAGGAAGATCCCAAAATATTGACTTCTTCTTGAATGAAGAATTGTCACTCCGTGTGGCCATACTACATTGTGATTTCTTACCAAATTCATTGGCAATGTCTTTTACACTTTCATAAACAACATCCCCTGGTATAGGTTTAGGTGCACTCCGTTCATCATTCCATCCATTGAATGCTTTGTGCTTCCTACGATACAGATGGAATTTTGAAAGAAACCTTTGATGACCAAGATATACAGTCTTGCCACCATGTTTTAGTCTTATTGAATCAGTGTTTTCTTCACATATAGGACACACTTTAGCTCCTTTAACACTATATCCAGACAAATTCCCGTATGCTGGAAAGTCATTAATAGCGCAAAACAACATAGCGTGCAAACGAAATGTCTCTCTTCTTGAAGCATCATAGGTCATCACACCTTCAGCCCAAAGTTTCTTTAAGTCATCAATCAGAGTTTCAAGATAAACATCGATATCATTTTCGGGTTGTTTAGGGCCTGATATCAACAACGAAAGCATAACGTACTTATTTTTCATACACAGCCAGGGAGGAAGATTGTATATAACAAGCACGACTGGCCAAGTGCTATGTTGGCTTCTCAATGTCCCGTACGGATTCATCCCATCTATACAAAGCCCAAGTCTTAGATTCCTATCTTCTTCACCAAATTTGGGGTACAATAGATCAATCTTCTTCCACTGTGGGGAATCAGACGCATGTCGTAGGATCCCATCATTATTTTTCTTAACATCTACATGCCACCTCAAATTCTTCGCATCTTTCGGATTTGCAAACAAGCGTTGAAACCATGATATTATAGGTAGATACCACATCACCTTAGCAGGAGAACCAGTTTTAGACTCCCCTGAAGCCGTCAATTTATACGTGACGCACCACATTTTGGACAATCTTTCAAATCCACATAGTCCTTTTGAAATAATACACAATCATTCGGGCATGCGTGTATCTTCTTGGCCTCCATTCCCATTGGGCACAACAATTTCTTTACCCAGTATGTTGAGATTGGCAGCTCGTTTCCTTCAGGAAGCATTTCTTTCAACAAAGTCAACAATGAAGTGAAGCTCTTGTCACTCCATCTATTGTTAGCTTTCAACTTATACAATCTCAACACAGCGCTAAGCTTCGTAAACTTAGCACAGCCTGTGTATAACAGTATCTCAGCATCATGCACAATGTTTGTAAAGATAGGAGATGGATCGGTGTGCTCTACCCTACAACTATCCAGCATAGCATCAACGATGTCTACTGGAACTGGTTCGTTCACATCTACGTCATCGGAGGCAATTTCTTCTTCCACCCAAGCACTGCTATTGACATCCACTGATTTCGAGTTTGAAATCTCTCCATGCCAGTGCCATTCTGTATAGCCTTGTACAATCTCGTTGCACATGACATGACTTTTGATTTCGTCACTAGTGCTGACTTTCAAGTTGTTACCGCAATGCCTACATGGACAGTACAACCTATCTCCAGGTTCTTTCCTATGTTCCTCAGCAAATCTAATAAACTGATCAAGACCAGATATAAACTCTGGGGTGCAGCGATTGCGAATGGACATCCATGATCTATCCATTCTATGATCAAAGAGAAAATAAGTATATATTAGGACAAGATTAGGGTCTACGGTTAACAAATACATGTGATGTCATTCTTATATATAATAAATGTGTACCACCTATCCCATCCTTGAACACCTAATCTAACTAGTAAGTGTATAATGTGTATTGGGTTTTCGAGAAAATTTCGATAGCATTTCCCCACTGTTCTCTAAGTACATATGTACTTAGAGAACAAACAGGGAAATGCTGCCGAAATTTTCTCAAAAACCCAATACACATTATACAATTACATCCTAAGTGAGATTAGGTGTTCAAGAACAGTCCCAAACCGGGGACTATCCAAGATTTACTCCTAATGAGTAAATCTTGGACGGGTTTCTAGGCCAACAAAATCATATCATTAAGAGCATGGTTTCATGTTAGGTCATCATAGGTCATAATAATCCACTAGAATGGGCATAAGAGTATTATATCTTGATTCTAGAGTGTACAAGACATAATAGTGACTACTGATTTTATGGGGTGATATCATTTCATAGGATTTATAAATTCAAATTTAACAAGTGTACAAGTTGCATCATTTTAATACTCTAAAGGTGACTAGTGGGTCATAGCACATAAAAGATGGCATTACAAGGAATGTAAGCAAGCTAGATCAATTACCTCTATTTGAGCGTTAGCAGGGAGAGAGGGCGAGACGGAGGGTAGGCAAGTAGGCAGGCAAGAAGGTGAGCAGGCGACGGGCAGGGAGACGGCGGGCAGCAGTAGATGATCAATTAATTCCTGAAACATAGTATAGAATATGCATAGATAATACATTAGTTGAACGCATAACATTAGTAGTAGGCAGTGCATCATTTTAATACTCTAAAGGTGACTAGTGGGTCATAGCACATAAAAGATGGCATTACAATGAATGTAAGCAAGCTAGATCAATTACCTCTGTTTGAGCGTCAGCAGGGAGAGAGGGCGAGACGGAGGGTAGGCGAGTAGGCAGGCAAGCAGGTGAGCAGGAGACGGGCAGGGAGACAGCGGGCAGCAGTAGATGATCAATTAATTCCTGAAATATAGTATAGAATATGCATAGATAATACATTAGTTGAACGCATAACATTAGTAGTAGGCAGTACATGATATGTACATTATACCGTTATATGTATTGCAAACTACAAAGTACATCTACATAGATAATACATTAGTTAAACACATAACAATAAAAGAAAAACTAAGGTATGAATGTATGTATAGGTACAAGTATAATGTATCAGTAAATATTAGTGGTTGAGTTCATAGTAGAGCATCAATGTATGTGCAAATGATAAATATGTAATGTAGGTGCAGCAGTTCATACATAAAGCAGTTCATACATAAAGATGTAAATGGGTGCAGCAGTACATACATACAGAGCTTATATGAAGTAGGAATGATTTTGATGCATGTACAACTCAATTAAAAATGTGAACAGTAGGAAAAAACAGGAAGAGGGGTAGGGGGCCAGGAGTAGGAGCAAGGAGCAAGCCGGAGAAACCCTATTGTCTAAGCAGGAAGAGGAAGAAGAAGGGTACCAAGTGAGCGGGTGACCAGGAGCAGAGCGCCGATGATGGTGAGCGGTCGGGAGACCAGGAGGCGTGTCGGTGGCGACCAGGAGATAGTGTCGGCACCAGAATCGCCAAAGCAAACAGGGGGAAGGAGCGGCGGCGGTGGGTGCTTGCTCACCGGAATCGCCAAGTAGGGGGAAGGAGCGGCGGCGGCGGCGGGTGCTTGCTCACTGGAATTGCCAGACCTAAAATCGACGCTAGATTGTAGTGAAATAGAGAAAGGGGAAGAGTCTGCTTTGTGGGTGCTAATTAGTAAACAATCGGCGTCGGTCATTCCGAAAAACCGACGCCATATTAGACAATCTTATTTGGCGGGAAATATTATCAGCGTCAGTTATAAAATAATTCACCGACACCGAAAGAGGAACTTTTCATGGAAATATCCTTCTAGTATATGCGTCGATGATTACTGAAAACACCGACGATGTATGTGACACAAATTTTTTTTGCTCGAAATTTGGATTTCACGGGCGATTTTAGGCGTCGGTTTGGTATATCCAGTCGACGCTAAATAGAAAGTGGTACCTGTGTCTGGCTGGTCTTCGACGATAGACGTCGGTTTCCCTAAATATCTGATGTTGACTAATATAGGCGTCGGATTATCTTAATAACTGACGCCCAGAAAAGCGACACTGAATGTTGTTTCTGTAGTAGTGATGTGTCCCATGCCACAAACTATTGAGAAAGAAAGAGGACATTCTATGAGACATTAAGTCATTACTCAAAACTTGTAACAAAATGACACTTAAACCTAAAGTCACTTATCCCTCTTTGGCTCTTGCATTCAATATGTAGCAACTTCAATTTCTAAAGCGCTAAATACGGATACAGTGTTTCTTTCATTCCTTCTTTGAAAAGAGTTTGAGAGTTGAAAACATTAAGATAACTAGAATATTTTATGATACAATAATTATAAGAAAATATATTCTTTGTTTGATCATAATCAATGTGCTCAAGAGGAATGATAAAATTGTCATAAAATGTGGATCCAAAATCATTATTCGGGAAAAGATAAGTCAATAGTTGTACTTTAATGCTAGCCATGTATCAAGGGTGAGGGATATTTACCTAAACAAAAAGATATGGTTCTCATCATGTCATTATTTTCCATTATCCTCAATTCTAACTTATTAGATATGTCATCCTACTTGATCTCTACCTAATTATCTTTTTAGAAAGGTAGACCTTTCATCTAGGGTATACCAACCCCATGAATTAGGATTTCTATATCTACAAACTCCCATTATTCATTATAGTCGGGAATAAAGATAACATAAACCTATACCTTTATGAGGATCTTATTACTAATACTTGGTCTGACTTCACTAATTTTTACACTTAGGAATCGTCTAATAGGTGAAGATTCTAATAATGTGAGAATCTTTCCTGGTGGCCATCTATATTATTTCTCTGATGCCACTTTTGTAACACCCCCCAAGTGTAATTCATAAAACAATATCGAAAGCATGGATCATCAAGATTACGCATGGGGAATGTCACAAATAGACAGTATCATTCATTGCAATAATAAAAAAACTTTATACATGGTATCGATACATTGATTCTCATACATATTCTTTTCATAAAACTAGAAATATCTGATTATATCTTGACCTTAGGTCTATTTGAAGGAACACCGTAGAATCTATCTACTGATCAACAAAACATCTATCCTTGGGAGTGGTTACTCATTCCTTATTGTGATCTTATCCAACTGTTGACAGCCCATGTACAACATCACGGAATCACTCCTCTTCTTTTCCAAACAACACTTGAAGGATCTTTGCATCAAACAAATCTCCTTTAAAGGGAAAGGAACACCAGGAAACTCATATGATAATCATATTCAACTCACATACTATTGGTACACCCTGGATACTAGGACTCATCACCTTGGTACCCACTCTATGTTCTATAAGGAACTCACATCTCTGCCTCATCAACTTCTTTGCCATCATAACCAACCCCGAACGTGTACGAGGAGTCTTCCAATCTCTTGGGAGGCTCAAAAAGCATGCTCACCACAAAACATTATGATCTTGGAACCATATTCCATAAACATCCATCTGTCACACCAAGGTATCCACCCCCAAGATTATAGCAAATCCACATGCTTCAAGTGGAATGAGATCCACTTGAAAGTTGTGCCTCAAAAAGAAAGAACACAAAGGAAAGAACACTTCCCACAAACTAGTAGTACCATCCAGGAATTACTAGAAAATGGTTACCGATTCTATCTTCTTCATTCAAGTTACAACTTTTTATGTATCATTTTACCTTTTTCATTTGGGTTCCTTGCCATTAGAATAGGAAATATCTTGATTATTGTACTTCATTACTCTTTCTAGTTAACTATTTATCATTCTTGTATATGTCCTCTCGTGTTATCATGTTTTTTAATCACTTATGAAGGGGATAGTTCAACATATTTTGCATTTTCTTCATTAATTTCTTCAACATATTTCCTTACTTAGTTATCATCCTAGTCCTAGGTCCTAGTATCCATGTAGACTCATTGAACCTAAAGCTCTAATACCAACTTCTGAGAACCCGTCAAGCTAAATAAGATTACTCAAAACTCAAAACACAATCAATCACTAAATAACGACATAGCACAAAAAGGGGATAATAAAAACCGATTAAACATTCCAAACATATCTTACAACATTTTCATAAAATCCTAAAATCTTGTTGGTATTCATATATCATGCCAAGTATCTTTTACAACTTCTCTATGGCCTCATCCACAACATATACATACAGAAGAACATGATCCACATATACCACATGTACAAGCATGAAAATGCTACCAAAAGCTCGATTCGATTGAAACATCATATACAAACTTTCCCACCCATATTTGAGAGTATAGGAATGACTCTTGAGCACACTAGACATCTATACAAACTTCTCTAAGTCTATCACCACAACTCCTCCTCCCTGCTATGAGTCTGATGTTGCTATTGCCGGTCACCTAAAAAGATGTGGTGTCCCATGAAGTGAGACCCATGTCCTAGTGAGAGATATAACTCTCAACAATGCTTATTGATTACAACAATTTAAGTAATTAAACAGATAGAGCATATTATTTAATAGAATAGATATACCAGATATATAACTTATTGAGAATAATTCTAATTGTAATCTTATTCATAGAGTTGAAAGGATAACATTAACATCAGAAGATCAGGTGTAGTTAAAATCATGGGCATAATTATCATCATGAGTTTGACTAACATCCTAACATAGCTAACATCATCAGCATAGCTAACAATATAAGTATGGCCAACAACAAAGCATATCTAGCAGCATGAGATAACTAGCAACATAAGAAACACTACTTTATCTTATTGTGCTATACATCATTTATATGTGAAAGGAGCAATGCAAGGGTTATCATTAAATGTGAAGTGTTGTGTATAATCCTAACAGATGTAATACACTGTTGGATTACATCTTTTCTTAAGCCCTGGGGAGTTTGTGTAACATCCCAGGATTTGATGCCTCGGATAGAATGATCTCAAAAGGAACGATTGGACTACCCATATCATAAAGGTGCACCTCCTTTTCAGAGAGTCCATCGCTAAAGATTTTTGTGGTTGAGCGTGATCACCCCAAAGTAGTGCTAGGATAGGTGACTAGTCGGGAGGTTGATCCTGACTTGCGTGTGAGTGAGGACAAAGTGCACAGTTAAGGCTAGTGGTGGTCTATGGGGTCAGTCATCATTCCTTAAGCTTTTCTAGAGCCTTGGGAAGTGGGCCCACATATTACAATTGGTATCAGAGCTAGAATCCCTCCAGTAGGTGGGGCCCACATGGGCATTTGGCATGACATTCTTGAGTTGTGTGGTCTAGGTATGTTGGAAAGGGTTGTTCATGGTGATGTAGCCACCCTTGCGGTGGTATTTGGTGATTAGGAGCTGGGGGCCCATGGGTCATTCAGGGTCTGCACTAAAATGGGGAAATTTTGTGAGACCATATAGTTGAGCCTTGATGAGCACGTCAAGAGTCTAAGTGGGGGAGATTGTAATGTCCCAGGATTTGAGGCATCAGATAAGATGATTTTAAAAGGAATCATTGGACTACCCATATCACAAAGGTTCACATTCCCAAATAACCTTATGCAAGGTAGGACCCCAAGTCAACCCCAAGGTCAAGGTGGGTAAATATAGAGGTACATGAAGCCCTATGTATCACTAGAAAATCATTAGATACACATCTATCAGAGTGGCCCTAAGAGGACAACTAAACATTAATTATGCATGATATATACATAAAGAATAAAAATATGTGTAAAATAATAGGTTTAATAAGTCACTACAAGATGCTATCTTGAATGTATAAACTAGATATGTGAATTTGAATCAAATAAAGATGAAAATAATCCCTTGCTTTTGGGCATGACCTAGTCATAGAAGCCAAAGCTTTAAATCTCACCCCATATATAATTAAACAAATGAAATTTTAAGGGAGGTTGTACACATACAACTCAAAGGCCTTGAGAAAAGAACCTTCCCTTGGGTTAATACTATTGAAGAGATCCTTGGAGTTACAAAAATGTTCATGAAAGAAGCATCACTATTCAAGAATGACTTAACCTAATTACATAAATATAAGATGATATGTATATTTACCATATAAACATGAAAAATGAGATAAACATTGTATTTGGAAAGAAACCAAATATTTATTCCATCTTAGTGGAAGTACTAGAGATTGGGTATGCACCTATCATACACACAAGTTGTAATGATCATGATATATGAAAGGATTACATCAACATCTTTTGGATATAGGTAGGTAGTAGTTCAAGTGCATGAGCAGAACATAGGTGAAAATTATATCACCATGTGGTAGAATAATGCAACAAATAAGGTTGTGGGGCCATATTTTGAACAATTTTGGTTCCAACCTTTGTTTTTTCCCTTCAATGTGACCACTTAAATAAAGGTTGATGATATTATAAATAAAACCTTTCTAAAGTGAGGTGTTATCCACAATAGTAGACGTAAACCCTTTGTAGAGTTGGTAATATAGTATGTATGATAAACATGTGTGATATAATGTTAAGGAGATAGACTTGATGGTAAAGTGGCTTTTCCATTGAATGCACGTGCACTTGAGCATGCATTAATGCATAGAATAATACGAAATTATGTGAAGTAAGGCAAGGACTAGCTTAAACCTCATGCTCCCTATGAAGTAGGATAACTATGTTTGGGTGAAATATAGTTTTCTCTAGTTTAGATGTAGAGAAGGAGGATCCAAAGCTAGATAAGTCTTGACCTTCAGTGGAGGAAATAATATGGTTTTCCAAAATCATCCCCCAACATAGAATCCTAATCTAGGATACTCTTCGGTAGGAGAGGTGAACCCTTTCAGGTGGTAAGGTCCTCCTGATAATATGAACCCTAGATCTTTTAGGAAGAATTTATGCATGAATGTAAGTTAGATTCGAAATATCAATTTGAGATTCATATTTGGTCATGATATAAACTCAAGGCCCTAGAAAGAAAAAGGGAACCGATCACTAGAATAACCTCTTATGTAAAACATTATCTTACCTCATGATTATAGATAAAAATATGAAAAAAATATACCCTAGAGAAAGGAAGTCAAGTAATTTATTGAGATAGAGTTCACCTTGTTTGGAGTCTTTGGGGCTCACCCTCAATATCTCATGAGGTTACTTTCTTTTTGGAGTGATGATGAGCATGGGATTTTCAAATTCCCTAAGAAATGCAATCCCCTTAGTGTTAAGACCTTTTTGTGAATACCTCACTTGAGCTAGCCTCTTTAATGTATAATAAGTCACTTAGTAGTATTGGTTTCATCTAGACCTACAAAAATGACATTTTTGGAATCATGTAGACTTAGCACTTCTAGTGATAATGTAAATATGGATCTACCTTAAAAAATATTTTATTTTTATTTTTTAGGACACAATTCTTATCATGAGTGAAGGATGTGAGAACATGAATTTCCCCTCCTTTAGATACAAGTTGTAATTGGAAAAAGATTATTTAATGTAAATGAATTCTTGTAAATAATATATGATTTTTTTTCTTGTGCATGAAAATCCCTAGGAGAAAACCTGCAAATCCAATAGATTATTATTTTGATAAAATTCAATGAAAATCATGTCAGTAATTTGTTGCCTCATGGAGGCATATAGTAAATTCAAACAGAATAGGAATTTATTACTGGTGTTAAGGCTATTAATTTCTTTTCAAAACGAGTTAACTTGATGAACAAGAAAATATCTTTCAAATTATCTATTTTATAGCCATATTTTATTATAAAAAGATGAGATTATAATAAAGGAATCCCAATTTTCACTTACAATGTAACTTCCTATTTTTTGTGATTTATCAAAGTTTATATCCCAGAGTTCCCCTTTTTCCTTTTTATTTCATGACCTTAAATCCTGCCATTGAATGTGTTGGATTCATTCATCACCATGTTCTTGGTCCTCTGTGGACCCACACCAGGGGGACATCCTAACCTCAACCCAATATCGTTGGATCACGATCCAAATTTTCCAACATCATCATCTAGCTTGGGGCATTCTAGGATAGTAGGAACAATGAATCCTATGAATCTCTCAATTCCTTATACCCTTGTGGCACACCCTCTCTCCTTGTTTTCCATTCATTTCCCTCCCTCTCGCTAATATGACTCGATCATTAGTAAATTAAACAAATTTTGTTGGTGTTACAATCACAAAGAAAGGTCTATGGGTCCCTCTCAATCTCATGTTAATTAGGAGTGAGATCCACAAACCCTAAACCTACCCCCAAAAACCCTATAAATAGCCTCAACCTCTCTTCCACAACTCCCCTTTCCCTCAAGTAGCTTTTATGTGGAAAATTTGAGCCTTAAAACCCATAATTTCACCATCTTTTTGCGACTGCTCAATAATGCCACTGTGTACACTACGTTGGGCTCTTATACCTCATGCCCATCGTCCCCATTCGAGCTCAATCACAAGTTCTATGGGTCAAGTCGATCTTAGACAGAACCCTTACAAATGCCTCAAACCTCCTTCAATGAACCTTTCTCTCATCAACATTGACCTCTGCCACAGACCTTGCCTCCTTGTACATGTTGCACTTAGTGAGAGTGATGATCTAGTGACTGCCAAATCAAGTGTCAGTCAACTGAGACCACTCATCCAATGACATGACACCATATAACCAATTCTCTCTCATAGGGCCATGCCTAGAAGATAGGAGAATCTCAGACCATCAGATCTTAGCGTGGTAAATGTGGACCAATGATCCATGGGCCATCTTTATTTTAGATTGGTAACTCTTTCTTCCTCTTTGTTAGATATTAGGGAAAATAGCTTGATCTTGTTTAAATTATATAAAATTAAAGCTACCTCCAAATAATGCATGTAAGTGTAAGGAATCGTGGAGGTGACAAAAGTAGTAGAAACAACAAAAAAATCTCCATGTATCCTTCAAGCAGATCTTGCCAATAACAATGTATTCAGAAAGAGGGTGTGTGAGGTATACCTTGTCATAGAGAAAATACAATGAAATCCACCTCATGTGGTGGTGTGAGTTGTTCCTTGCATTCATAGATGGTTCTCGAAGACGTTCCCCAAATGCATTCGCATGGTGCCCGCATCTCTAAGAAGTTCATGCGGATGGACTGGAACTCATCATCGCGATGTTAGAGCCTGCACGAAGGAGAAGCCTCTTACTTGTTGATTTGTTAGCATCGTGGTCACTCTCCTTTTATCTCTCTCGGGGATGATGATTACTAGGGTTCATGTACAAGAGTGTGTCTTATGATCTGGATATCATGCCCTTTTAAATAGGAGAGGAAAGGAAGCATGATTTTAAAAAAACCTTGGGAAACAAAAAACTGTGATTGCGTTGAAAGCGGGCCACTCATGGACCATCA
The DNA here is from genome assembly GCA_963693085.1 of Alisma plantago-aquatica. Lineage (NCBI taxonomy): Eukaryota > Viridiplantae > Streptophyta > Magnoliopsida > Alismatales > Alismataceae > Alisma > Alisma plantago-aquatica. Next base: position 298,972,430 of record OY856411.1, read on the forward strand.
AATAGGAAATTAGAATATTCTAGAATCATGCCATTAATTAATTAATTAATCAATAATTCACACCAATTGATGTATTAATGTTCAACACCTGATTATCAACTCTAACCAATCACTCATGGTTAGCCGATTAACTTATTATATAAGTCAACAATTTAAACCCAAATAATTGGCTTAAATCTTTAGACCAAATAACTTGTATTATATTCCAATATTATTTTGGTTTATTGCCTAAATATTTTAGTAATCAATTTGAGTTGGAACATTTCCAATCATGTCCACAATTATACTCCTATTCCAATGCATCCTATGAGTGTGACCCTATAGGCTCCACAATACATTGGAAATGATGTTCATAATTAAATTTTGACTTCAAAATCAATGATTGGTATCTAGAAAAACTTTATTATCACTCAAGTAATTGGAGAAGTTGGAGAACAACTTTAACATAATATTGTGACTAGTGTTATAGTGTTTGTATATCCCTTTGTCTTTAACATCCAGATTGAATTGAGGCATAAATATGTCATCATCTTAATGTTCAATCTTTAATTCTTGATCTAGAGTAGACTATTTGAGATAAACATGAGATCAATATCATATATTGAATCACATGATCATGGCCATGCATTTCATAATCTCACTCATCAAGTGGCCAAGATATCATTTGAATGGGAGGGACACATTCCATATACATCACCATAATAATCCACATGTCACAATGCACCTAAGTACACATGTATAGAAACCATTTACAAGGTCGAATTAAGTAGTGTTAAAGCTCATTGAACATCATGCAATCATTGTAGTGGTCTCAGGTCTAAGGACCACAATCACCATTTTCACATTGAAATGTGATTCTGACTGCCATAATTGGCTTGCATGTATCACACTCAAAGTGGTTCTATCTAGTACACTTGTTCATAACAAGTACCTATGTGTTTGATTTCATATTCAATATCATTACTAGTGAGACGTAGTCATAAATAAACACATATACTAGTCTTGAGCCATTATTTTTGTCCTAATTTCAATAATCTTCTCTGACTAGGGACTAAGACAAGAATGAATACTCTTAACACACACATGATTTCATGTCTATGTCCTCAAACTAAATTCACATGTTGTTGAGTCATACATTCTTAGGAAATTATTGCATTTATTCATTATGTCATATTGAAATAAATAAAATAATCAAAGTTTCCTTTATTAATAAATAAATCAATTACAAGATGTGCCATTACAATCATCATATGATTGGATTCTAGGACAGATCACCAACATCAAGTACCCTAAACTGATCATAAAAACAAAAGGAACACATTCAAAATACTTTCACAACCTACTAATTCCTAATCAAATGGAATTTTAAATTATGCACTTATTAAATATGTAAAGATGTGGGGAATAATTATTAATGTAATTCTTTACCTCTCAAATCTAAATTGTACTTAGGTCAGACCTTGGAGATAATGCGTAAACCCTAGATCCTGAATCTAGTAATAAATTCATGATTATTTGGAAACTAGATTGTATCTAATTATATAGATCATATAAGAAGTGGATATGATTTGTAAACATGACATGGAACTTGAATTGCATTATCTTTTCTTAATCCATCTGACTTCTAGACCTTGAATCTAACCATACCAATAGATTCATTTGTTTTTCTGAACCTTAGATTGAACCTTACTACTCTTGATCATAAATGTATGAATGTTGATATGATGTTAGTATTCATGCAAAGAACCCCAAGGTGATGAATTAATATGAGTTTCATTTTGGACTTAATTATAATGTTTGACATGATTATGAAAGAAGTATATTTGATAATACTAATAGTTCCTCTTGATTTTTTGAGACAAAAGTTGATGAATCAATGTGTATGAAGGGGTTTAAGGGTCTTAAAACTTGACTTTCAAGGATTTTTCTCCAAAAAAATGGGATCTAAAGTATGAAAACCTAGAGATCAATCTCAACCCTAAGATATACCAACTATGGACCTAATTCCCTAAAACTCTAGATAACATTGTGTATGGTTTTGGTAGTAACTTATTGTGTGTAGAATAAGTTGCTTTTAGTAAGTAAAAAATAGAGTACATATCCCCCTATATATAGGAGTGAGGTCACTTAAGTGGGTTATAGGTGCCCCACTTAAGTGTGAGTATAAGAAAAGGAAAAGAGCACATAGAACCATATCAAATATACCAACACACCCCCTGAAGTTGGAGAGTAAACATTATGAAATCCTAACTTGACGCCCATATATTTGATAAATCAGGGGGAAGAGGTTTGATAAGGATGTTTGCAACTTGATCAACTGTCCTAATGAAAGCAGTGATGATCTACTTGGTTTTGACCAGGTCTCGCATAGAGTGGCAATCAACTTCAATGTGTTTTTTGCACTTATGGAAGATTGGATTATTAGCTATATGTATAGCCGCCTAGTTGCCACAATATATAGTAGTTGGTATTTGGAAAATGATTCCAAACTCAGTCAAAAAGGATCGAACCCACTGTAGATCCCAACATGCATGAGCCATTACCCAATATCCTGTCTTGTTGCTAGAGTGAGCTAGCACAACATGTTTTTAACTCCTCCAGGACACTAGGTGAGTGTCAATCATAACAAAATAGCCATAAGTGGACCAACAATTTTTAGGACCACCTACCCAATATGTATTTGCATATCTAGAGAAAGAGATTACCTTGGACTTAGGACGTTTGTAGAGTAGGCCTCATCCTGGGGAATTCTTGAGGTAGTAGAGAATGCCTTGAACGTTGGACTAATGGGTCTAGAGTGGTTCACTCATGTGTTGGTTGACTACCCCCAACAACACAGGTAATATTTGGTCGAGTAATATTCAAGTAAATCAACTTTCTGACTATACGCTAACACTTATTTGGATCGGCAAAGAGTTCTCCTTCATGTATATGCTTTGAATGTTAGTCCATCAGAGTAGAGATCAGTTTAGCTTATGTCATGTTGGTCTCTTGAAGGAGATTCAAGACATAACATCATTGTGACATGTTGATCCCTGAGGTTGAGCATATGACTTCAATCTCGTTGAATAATATCAAGGTATCTTATTCCATTGTGTGTAGATGTCCCTATATGGATTACTTTAGCTAAGATATCTCAATCACATCACCATAGCGATGACAATGTCATCAACATAGACAACAATGAATATAGCCTTTTGAGGACTTGGAGAAGAACAATCAATGGTCAATGGTTGATCTTTTGAATTTAATCTATATAAGGACATCACTTAACTTGTTGAACCAAGAATCTGGAGACTGCTAGAGATTATAGAGAGATCGTCGAAGACAACATACTTTGTGTGAAGACACCCCCTCAACAATGAAATTGGGTGGTTGTTACATATAGACTTCCTCCCGGAGATCTCGGTGAAGAAAGGCATTCTTGATGTTGAGCCAATAGAGGGCCCAGTCAACGTGAGCTTTAAGGGAGATATGGATGCGAACATTGGAAATCCTTGTCACTGAAAAGAATGTATCCAAGTAATTCACACTAAAAGTTTGGGTGAATCCTTTGGCAATCAGGAATGCCTTGAGTCATTCAACATAGCATCCAACTTGTACTTGACAAAGAAGACCCATATGCAACCTACAATATATTTTCCTACATGTGATGTTAGAAGATCCCATGTCTTTTTATCATGGAGAGCCTTCAATTCTTCCATCATGATAGATTTCCATTCAAGATGACTCATAAAATGTATTCAACACTTAAGAACATATGGTGTGTCTAGGGATGTAGCAAAGGATGAGGCAAAAGATGAAAGACGTGCTAGAAAACAAGTGTGAGAAATGGGATGTTTGATAGTGTATGTGTGTATACTTGTAAGACCCCTGACCTTGCTTTTTGGTTGAAAAAACTTTTTTACCTTTATTTGATGCTTAAAACCTTAATTAAACCCTAATATGTGATTTTATATCATGTGATAAGCCTAAGTTTCAAGTGTGGTCCAGTTTGGACATTGTTTGAGCAAGTTATGCATTTATATGCTTATTTTGGACTTTTATGAAATTTACCAATATTTAGGGATTTTCTTGTAATTTGTCACATGTTTTTTGTGCCTCACATGTTTTAATATCATGCTTAATATGTTTTTACCTTGTGGCTCCTTTCTACACTTTGGTTTTGTGGGTGACATCTACCTAGGGTTGAACTTAGAGTTCCCTCTCATGGATGGGCTACCTTGGGTGCTAGAACTCAATGGTGAATGGGATATGATGTCCTTACTTGTGTGTTGGGATTTGATGGTGGTCCCTATATGTGTGAGGGTCGGTTTGTTTCTCTCTTGGAGCTCCTTGGATTGATGGTTCACCATGTAGAGTGCAAATCGATGATGGAACTAGGATTTTCACCCTTATGACCAAGTGATAAACATCCGATGGTCACCCTATTGTTGGAGGTCAATGTCTGGCCTAGGAGTGAAGATTCGATGGTCCTCCTGACTCCCACAACCTATGGACCTTCTGGTTTGCATGGAAGTGATGTTTTTGACCATGGATACATGGAAAACATAGCTAGACACCTTACCTTCTTTTCTCTCACACTCATAGCTTTATATACCTCCCTCCTTGCATGAAAATGGGTTCTTTACACACCTATACCTCTCTCTATTCTTTCTTTCTTCTTGGAGATTGTCCCACTTTCTTGGTGTATAATAAGAAGCCAAGATAGGAGGATCTTGTCTGATCTACCTTGCATGTGCACCTAGGGTTTAGATCTACCCTCTCTTTGAGCTTGTGGAGATTCATTAGCTTGTTCTTGACCTAAGTAAGTAATATATCCCTCCTTACCTTTGTTGTATTTTCTATCCTACCTTCATATCTCTTCTTCTTGGCCATATCCATTGTGGAGCTTGTGCTAGATCTTGAAGAATACCTCTTTCTTGCTTCCTTGGCCTAGGGTTTGCTTCCTTTTTAGAGAAGGATCTATCTTGCCCGAATGGAGTACTCAAGCTAGGTTTTGTACCTTATTTCCTCGAGCTACCTTGCTTTTTGTAGCTTCATCTTCATTCTAGAGGTGAGTTATATAACTTTCTCCACGTTAATTGATTACTCCTAGCTTGCGTGTACTAGATCTTGCTTAAAAATGAAGTTCTGAGTAGAAAGATCCTACCTTTGCCTAGGGTCCAAGCTTAAGTGATGGTTCTTGAGTATTTTATCTTCTTGAATGAACCCTAAAACTTGTGCACGACCTTCCTTTGGTACTAGGATTTCTGTACCTAGCTTGCATATGGAAAATGATGACTTTCTATCTCTCAAATGATGGTTCTTACTCAGGGTTTTGAATTGATTTCCTTTCGCATGTTGCAACTCGATGGTTTTGTTCTTGGTGTAGTTTTGTCCGACCTTTTTGTGCCATCGTATGGTTTGACATAGTTTCTTTTTTGGACCATCTTACTTCAATAAATTATGGTTATGCTTCTTCACCAACTGATGGTCTTGATTTACCATGAATGACGGTTCAATTTTAGGATTTTGAGCTGATTGACCTCCTTGTGTTGCAACCTGATGGTTGGTTTTGGTGCTATTTTGGTTGACCTTCTTCTGCCCACCAATGGTCTATACTTAGCTTATGTTTGGAACTTCTGATGCTTGAGAAGTGATGGTCTTGATACTCTCCTCAAGTGGTTATAAATGATGGTTTTGCTTTAGGGTATCAGGATGATTTCATCTCTTAGATGGAACTCAATGGTTTGACCCTCTACACCAAATGATGGTTTTTACTTAGTGTTATTTTGGAGATCCATCTTGTTCTTGAGGATGATGTTCATGTTACCCTCAACCAACCTAGATTTTGATACTCCTTAATTGGTTTCAAATGATGGTTTCTTAAGCTTCATCAAATGATGATTTTAGTATGATTTTTGGACCTATTTTTTCACCTAGTGATGACAAAGAATAGTCTCATTGGGTCAAGATCTGATGGCTATTCTATTGCTATCAAATGATGGTTTCCTTTGGTCCACATCCAATGGTGTGACTAGCTCTAAGGTTGATGGTTTTACTGGTTTAATGGATGATTATTCTCAACCAATGGTTTCTCTGGTTGCAAGACTCGATGGTGGACCTGGAGTCCACAACCAATGGTGGACCTGAAGTACACAATGATGTTGGACCTAATGTCCACAATAGATTTTTCTTTTGAAGTCAACAAACGAAAGTCCTTCTATGTGTATAATCCTATAATTTCTCATGATCCAATGGTGGTGATTAATGCACATTATTCAATGGTCTTGTTTGACTTGAACCTGATAGTTTTACGTGTGGTTTACGATTTCATGGTTTGTTCTTATTGATCCTGATCTGATGGCTTAGATTTGATGATTAAGAATCGATGATTTTAAGTCCATGAGTTTGTAGTCTTCCTTTTTCCCTCAAATCAATACAATCTGGTGTTTTTTCTATCTAACATTCAATGCTTTTGCATATATATAAATTGATGGTTGATGAATCCTAAGTTTTGATGGTTTGGTTTAATGTTTCAATCTGATGGCTAATCTTATGTTATATATGAAGCAATACTTGAGGATAGTATGGGATTTGATGGTAATGTTTTACCTTGTGCATCCATGATTGGATGGGGATGCTATACGTGAAGGACATTCTTAAACCTAAGTGTATGAACCTATGGTGTAGTTTGAAGTGTTGATCTATAACATTACTTCCACCTATCTTGTTGAACTTAATTTAATACAATTAAGGAATGATGGTTAATCATACTATTGGTTGTTACACTAACGATTTTCAATCATATAAATAATCTTTTACTCAACCACCCAATCCCAGTAAGTATACGGGAGTAGTTGTAGTTGAGATCGAATACAAGGAGCTTTAGTAACTAATTAAACGCAACAGTGCTAAGTATCAACAATCTACACCTTTTTCAAAGAGTAATTTGGTTGATTGAACTAAAATTCAAAATTAAACTAAAATAGTAAATGGATTTCTTGAAGAGGTTTGATTTTAGGTTTAAAACAATCTTGGACTTAGGATTTCACTAGTGCATCATAACATGAATTAGGAACACGAATTTAAACATACCAAACACTTGCAAAGGAGGGTTGTATGTTATACTTCACCTCTCAGTGTAAATTCAATGATCCTAACTCAATATATCACTCTCGTGTGTGTATATATATATACCCACTCCTCAATTCCAATATTTTCCACTCTCGTGGTAAAGGAGGAGTTTCCAAGAGAGTAACTCCTTATTCTCCTACCTATCTTCTCAGATTAAGCAAGAAAGCATAAAACATGCATACATAGTGGCCACCCATACATGTAAGAAGTAAGAACTGATACTCAAAAGGTAGAACGCAAGCATTTAATATTTAGAACAAATTATCATGTTCCATACATGTCATGACATGAGAGTTACTCTCCTATGCCCAAGAGTTCGGATCTAATCACTCATGGCTATGAAACACAAGTAATAAGATGGAAATCTACAGTTTTTCATGATAGAAACTAAGGTACATCTACATGATTTGAAATGAAGGAAAGAACAAGGAGAAACTCCAGTAAGTAGGTGGAGTTTTGTCTCTTAAAAGCTCTTATCCAGCAACCTTCTCTCTCGAGTAGGTTGAAGTCGAATGGGGAAGCTCCAGATAAAATGATGACATAGAATGGAGAGGAAAAGAGGTCTTCTCTTGAATAATCACCTTGTCTTCTCCAAATTCGCCCCTCCTCGGCTCTTCTCTATTTTTTGTCATGCAATCCCAATGATCCGTGATAACTATCCCCCGGGAGGAAGAGTCGTATTTGTCCAAAAAAATGTTCAATTTCAAATTTGACAGAAAGCTAATCCACTTACACCGTATGGATTGGTTCACACGTCGTGTGGATAAGTGCATCTCAGCAACAGCTCGAGGGACCCAGATTTACGGCGTGTAATTCGGCGACACGCCGTAATTCTAAGTATTGACAAAATTCTCCAAAAGAGCCTTACTAGATAACACGGTGTGTTCCTTCCTTTGAGAATTTTGTATGATGAGGCATTACGGCGTGTGATTTAGCTACACGCCGTAATTTTAAGTTCTGACCAAAAATCTCCAAAAGAGCCCTACCCCATGTTTCTGTGCAACATGTCGTGTGTCTTCCTTTGAAAATTTTGTCTGATGAGGCCTTACAGCGTGTGTAACTGTGTTACACGCCATAAGTCATGTTGTTCCTTCAATATTCAACTCCAGCTGCATGACTCCAAGGGGAAATGTCGAATATACGCATTTGGGGGTATTTTCTTATCAAAATAGAATGCAATTGATTACCTGTGCATCAACAAACAGCCAAGAATAAGTATACCTCAAATGCATGAAAATCAACATGAACATGAATGGAAAATGAGTCTGAATGCATGAAAAATGCATGGCAAACAAGATAGAAATATGATATGAAATGTGCACATCAAATCTCCCTAAGCTTGAACCATTGCTTGTCCTCAAGCAAAAAAAACAAATAGATGTAGGATGTCAATCCAAACCATGGGCATATTTCATATCTTGATTTAAGAACAAATAAAAAATCAATATCATGCTAATCTCTATTTCACATATGCAGCTGAAAAATGAACTAAATTTTATTTCTCAAAATAGAAATTTAGTTCTGGCATTGCATTCTAATTATCTTCAATAAGTCAACTATACAGCAATCATGAGCGACAAGCATGATAGAGACAATAAATGATGATATGCCAAAAGTTCCATTGGTAATAATGATGAAATGAAAAGAAAGTCTCTTAACATATATCTCTACTTGCATTGGCTTTATCATATGAATGAAAACATCTATTAGGATGCACGTGCACGATACTCGATAGTTGAGTATAGGCTGACGCATACATGGAGTACCGGTTGGGGATTAATGTCCCTCTTTCTGTGCATCTCCAACCTTCATTGAGTTGGTGGACAAGTGGGCGACTTAGCCATCTTTTGGGGCTCACTATGTTTTCAAAAACACCCCTTTTATATGATTTTGGCACCCAAGATTTGTTGTTGTATTTGATTGCCGCATTTTCCTTGTTTTTGATTGGGTACCATGCAACCTTTTGTCTACCCTTTCCTTTTTGCGGATATTGCCAAGCAAGCTTGAGATAGAGAAGAAGAAATTCAATCACTTATAGAGATGTTCTCAATTTGAGAAATGAAATATTCATTATAATATTGGAAATATCATGCTAATGGCTAATCAAAGCTCTATAGTTCACAAATTCAAGAATTTCAAATATTTACTTGGATTGAGTAATAGAGACAAAAAATTCAGTTCATTTTTCAACATGATATGGGATGTGGAGATGTGAGCAATGATAGGCAAAAAAATTCAGAATATATGAAATAAGCCAATAAGTTGTCTTAATATCATTTATCTTCTTATGCAAAGATGGTTCAAGAAAAAGGAGAAAAAATAATAAACAAATTCATTCATTCAAGATTGATTTTGAAACATGACATGTAATGCTAGGAATCAAAATACATAAGCGAATTTCTGAAACAAATGACAATGGAAGGGAAATGACATTAAACAAAATGTTGGAAATAAAAGATACAAGACTACTAGTCGGTTTTGCCCCCCTAAGCTTAGAGATTACAGTGTCCTCACTGCTCAGATCAAACTTAGAAGTGACAGAACTGGGTACCTCATGGTGCACAGAGAAACATCAAAGAGAGGGTTCAACACCTCCCTGAGGTCCAGGGAATATTTCATCAATAAAAGGGATCCACTGAAGAAATAGAAGGCTCTTGTTGGTGTGGAGGAGGTTGAGGTGGAGCATAATGACCCTGAGATAGATGCCAAGCATCCATGCGAGACACCATGTTGTGCATATCTGTCATCTGATGTGAGAAGCCATTGTACTGCTGATGTAAACCTCCATAGCTATCATGTAGACTGGTATACAACTGATGTAAACCAGTGTAGGAGTCCTGCAAACCACTATACTATTATTGGATACCAGTGTACTAAGTCTGAAGCTGTGTGTATTGAACCTGCAAGGCAGTCATTCTCATGTCTTGGTTGTTGAAATGCAGCTAGACATAGCCATAGAGTTGGCGCATGTCTATATACCTCCATGAGAGCTCAGTTTGTGTCCCAATGGAAGGAGGAAGAGGAGCTGATGTCTCGGCTTTTGTAGAAGAACTCAGTGCACTGCTAGAGGAAGGCTACCCTTCATCCTGAGTAGCTGCAAAATACTTCCAGTTTTCCTTCTTCTTTGCAGTCACCAGCTCAGGATTTGGCAAATTAATGGTCTTTTCTTTCCCATGGATTGACAAGAAGTAAGAACCTTTGGCCCTCTCTCCAATCAGAGTAGCTTCTTTGAGAACCCCACAATCCATCTCAACCTTTTTCCCCAAGTGTTCAATTCCTGAAAGATCAACTTTTAGTACCTTGGCCAGCACGGTGATGATACCCCCAATCATTATATCACCCTTCTCCTCCTTCCTAGCCTTCTCTACCTTCTTCAGAAAATAATACCCCATGTTGACGTCATATTCATGAACTGCAACCCATAACAAGAAAGAATCCAATTTTCCCACAACCCCCATAGTTTCTTTCCTGCCAAGAATACTCAAAGAGAGGACTCTATGCAAGACTTTAAAGGAAGGTTGTGAATTTTGGATGCATGGGCTGATGCAAGGTCAAAGGAGGTCTCCTTAGTGATTTGGCTCCAGAATTCATTTGCGTCAAAGTCAGTAGGATACCCAATAGACCCAAGATAATTAAACTCAAGTAAACCACATAACTGCTCAAATGTCATAAGATAAGGTTTGTCTAGCAATCTAAAAGAAATAATGCCAAAGGGTACTCCGGTCTTCTTAGGGTCTATGTCACTAGAAAAAGAGGTTAAGAATTCATGACTAGCCTAGGGTAGGTGGGAACACCATCTATGCAGCAATTAAGTCCTAGAAGCTTAAGATATTCCTTTAGTTCATCTACAATGCCCAAATCATCTATCTCATCCTCATCAAAGAAACGGGAGCTTACCACCCTCCTAGAATGAAGAAGAGTGTAGACACCCTCCTCCTCCTCATGTAGCTTGAAGAGACATTGGCTTTGGAATCAGTCTGAGGAAGAAGATTCTCCAGTGTGTGGGTGCTTTGCCGTGAGTTTGGTGCGACCCTTGTTTAAAATTTGGCTTGATGGGGTAAAACACACTGTGTTCCGTGGATATACACGGCGTAAGGAACCTGCTGGTGGAGGAAGCCTTGATGATGATTACACTATGTTTATGGAGTTCACAGGGCGTGTCGAATGTTGGTTCTTGAATCAGTTGCTGGTGGCTTCCTTGTGGTCACGGCGTGCATCAAGGAAGCTTACGGCGTGACGAGCGATGGCTTCCCAACTGCTATTGCTAATCTCACGGTGTGAGGGTTGGAAGATACGTCATGATATCATTGGTTGGAGGTGCGGCGGTGGTGAGGTGTTTGAATGTCAGCCCATCGATGGTAGGTGTTGCACGTAGTGAGAGTGGCGGCAGTGAGATCTGGGGATGCGACGGTGACCAGAGCGTCGACAGTTAGCAGAGCGACAACACTCTTGGCTGGAGTGGAGGATCTCAATGGCAGTGTGAGTTGAGGAATGAGGTAGCGATATCGCACACAGTGTGAGTGTGAGAGAGGATTTTGCATATTAGGGTTTATAATACTCTTCTTGTAAGAACTTATGCCGTGTTAATCAAGATACACGATGTAGTCTCTAATTCAACTACCTTCGTGGAACCCCAAATTTCAAAAAGCACGGTGTGTGGAAAGGTCCACACATCGTAACTTGCTTGAATCGTCACACTGTAAGTCTGCTAACCATGTCGTAAGCAGAAGTCATGTGACATTATGTTGAAATTCTTCAATTTATTGAACATGGTGTGTTGATATGGTGTTACTTTGTGCTTGTGATGACACACGCCGAGTTTTCTGACCTCCACACCATGTTAGCGAGTTGTTCTAGCTTGCAAAATTTTTAATAATTCACACATCATAATGTGACTTTATTATGTCGTGCAGTCAAAATATGTTGTAATGCGAGCAACCTATTGTTTTTGGTGATGAACTTTGAAATAAGACTACACAACACGTTAAGTGGAAATTATGTCATGTTTTCCTCAACCTCGTAGATTCTTCCTGAGTCACATGGCGTAAGGATGAAATCAACAGGTTGTGTTTGTCATAGCTTCTTTATATTTTTGTTGAATTTTTTATATCTTCTTGAGTTATGTTAAGTACCTAAAACAACAAAGATTTGGGGCATGAAATTTGTACGAATCTCAGAGAAATTGCACCATGAAGTTTATTTTGGACAAGAATTAAACAACTAGAAAGGAAAACAAAAATGACTATCTAAATGTAGGGATAACTCCCACAAGGTCTTCCATTTAAAGTTCGGAAGTAGACTCTTCTTTCTTATCATGGGACCTCAGAGAGGGAGCAAGATGCCCCTTTTAGAATCAGTTCTCCTTCATCCTAAAGTTTGCGTCGATGTCCATTGACTTTGAAAACTCCATCTTTGCCTTGCAATTCAAAAACTCCATATGGAAATATCTTCATTATAAGAAACAGACCGGACCACTTAGATCTCAACTTTCCAGGGAATAACCTCAATCTGGAGTTGAAAAGCAAGACTTGGTCACCTTCTTTGAAGTCTTTTCTGTGGTTCTCTTGTCATGCCAAGACTTTGTTCTTTCTTTGTAGAGATTTGCATTCTCATACGCATCTAATCGGAGTTCCTCTAACTCTTATAGTTGTAATAGACATTTCTTACCAGTTTTATTCATATCAAAGTTTAGGAACTTAATAGCCCATAAAACATGGTGTTCTAGCTCTAGTGGAAGGTGACAATACTTACCCTACACTAGTTTGAATGGATTTGTCCCTATGGTAGTCTTGTAGGCTGTCTGATATGCCCACAATGCAAAGTCTATCTTCAGAGCCCAATCCTTTCTTGAGTTAGACACAATCTTCTCTAGAATATTTTTCAGGTGCCGATTGGAGACTTCTACTTGCCCAGATGTTTGAGGATGGTAAGGTGTAGAGATCTTTTGAGTGACTCCATACTTGGATAAAAGATTGTTAAACTGCCTCTCAACAAAGTGTGTGCCTCCATCAGAAATTATAGCCCTAGGAACTCCAAATTGGGGGGAAATGATTTTCTGGAATAGCTTGATTATAGATTTTGCATCCAGTGATTGGGTTGGAAATGCCTCAACCCATTTAGAGATGTAATTGCAACCAACCAAGATGTATTGATAACCACATGAATATGGTAAAGGTCCCATATAATCAAATCCCCAAACATCAAATACCTCAATTTCCAAGATGGAATTAAGAGGCATTTCATCACGCTTTGATATTCCTCCAGCTCTTTGGCATTTATCACATGCTTTAACGAAGTGGTTGACATCTTTGAACAAGGTTGGCCAATATAAACTGGCCTGGATAATCTTTGTTGCAGTCTTCACTCCTCCAAAGTGACCTCCGTAAGGAGAGGCATGGCATTCAGAAATGATTGTAGCAATTTCCTCTTCAACAACACACCTCCGGATGAGCCCATCACTCCCATGTTTGAACAAAAAGGGGTCGTCCCAGTAGTAAAACTTTACATCATGGAAAAACTTCTTCTTATGTTGGTATGTCAGGTCTAGAGGTAGATGTCCTGTAGCAAGAAAATTTACAATGTCTGCAAACCATGGTTCTTGTGTGGATGATAAAGCATAGAGTTTCTCAATCGGCAATTGGTCCCCAATATGCAATGAATATCCTGCATCTGTAGTCAACCTAGATAGGTGATCAACAACATTGTTCTCTGTCCCTTTCTTATCCCGATTCTTAAGGTCAAACTCTTGAAGAAGCAATATCCATCAGATGAGATGAGGTTTGGCATCTTTCTTATTAAGAAAATACTTTATTGTAGTCTGATCTGTATACACAATTACTTTGGATCCTACCAAATACTATATAAACTTATCAAAGCCATACACTATTGCAAGCATCTCTTTCTCGATGGTTGTATAGTTGATTTGTGCCTCATCTAAGGTCTTAGTTGCATAGTATATGGCATGAAGCTTCGTATCCTTCTGTTGTCCAAGAACTGCTCCTACTGTGTAGTCACTCGCATCACACATTAATTTGAAAGGAGCACTCCAGTCTGGTGGTTGGATGATTGGGGCTGAGATAAGAGTTTCTTTGAGCTTGGTGAAGGTTGTATGACAGTCATCATCGAATATGAACTCGACATCTTTTGTGAGCAGGGAACACAATGGTTTTGCAATCATTGAGAACTCTTTAATGAATCTCCTATAGAACCATGCATGTCCAAGGAAACTACAGATGTCCTTGACTGAATAAGGAGTAGACATCTTCCCAATAGCTTCTACTTTGGCCATGTCAACTTCAATACCCTTGTTAAAAACAATATGGCCTTGTACTACACCGGATTGTACCATGAAATGGCACTTCTCCCAATTTAGTACTAGGTTAACCTTTTTGCAACGGGCTAAGACTTTAGATAAATTGCACAAATAATGATCAAAGGAATCTCCATAAACACTAAAATCATCCATGAATATTTCCATTATATTTTCAATGAAATCGTAGAAAATAGCCATCATGCAACATTGAAATGTTGCAGGGGCGTTGCAAAGACCGAAAGGCATGCGGCGGTAAGCATAGGTCCCATAGGTTCATGTAAATGTAGTTTTCTCTTGGTCAGGAGGGTAAATTGGAATGTGGAAAAAACTCAAAATACCCATCTAAGTAGCAAAAGTAAGAATGATTTGCAAGTCACTCAAGCATCAAATCAATAAAAGGCAAGGGAAAATGATCTTTGTGAGTTGCTTTATTCAAGCACCAGTAATGAATACACATACGCCAACCTGTGACTATACATGTTTGTATTAATTCATCATTATCTCCCTTAATGACAGTTGCACCCCCCTTTTTAGGTACCACATGAATGGCACTAACCCAGGGGTTGTCGCTTATAGGATAAATGATATCAACATCCATTAACTTAAAATTTTCCTTTTTAACCACTTCAAGCATGTTTTGATTTAAATGTCTAGGTAGTTCAACAATAGGTTTAGCATCATCCTCCATGTTTATTCTATGCATACAAATGGAAGGATGAATACCTTTTAAATCATCAATAGTAAAACAAATGATATCTTTATATAAATGTAATTCAACAAGCAACTTATTTTCTTATTTATTAGTTAACTCGTCATTGATTATGATTGGAAAAATAGAATCTGTTTCAAGAAATGCATAACTCAGTCCTGGTGGAAGGGCTTTGAGTTCTACCTTTCTCCCAGTTGTGTTTTCTTTGGGTTTATCATCAACAAGTGAAGTATCCTCATTAATAGCATTTGGTTGAGCAATAGAAAATGCTACAAAATTTTCAGAATCATCATTGGTAGTTTCATCATCATAATAGTTAATTATCAAATCAGCATCATCATGGTCTTCTTCCACAATAGAGTCAATAGAATCAATAAAACAGAGCTCTTCCACTTGTGAAGGTGCTTTCATGGCATTAAGAATAGAAAACTCCATGGCTTCTTCGCCAACCCAGAGTATGAGCTTTCTTTCCCAGACATCGACAAGGCATCTGATAGTCCTCAAGAAGGGTCTCCTAAAAAGAATGGGATTGGAATGAACTTCAAGCATGTCTAACACAATAAAATCACAAGGAATGAAGAATTTACCGATTTGCACCGGTACATCCTCCACAATACCTTTGGGATATTTGACTGAGTGATCGGCCAGCTGGATGGCCATCTTTGTAGGCTTCAAATCTCCTAGATCTAGTTCCTGCCACAAAGTAGACGAAATGAGGCTAATGCTAACTCCAAAGTTAACAAGACCTTTCTCAAATGTGGTGTTGCTAATCTTGCAAGGTAGATTGAATGCTCCCAAGTCATCTAGCTTTGTGGGAAGTCTGTTTCGAATGATTGAACTCATTCTCTTAGAAATCATGATAGTTTCAACTTGGTCTATCCTCCTCTTCTTGGTGAGGATGTCCTTCAAAAACTTGGCATATGACGGCATCTCAGCTATTACTTCAGCCAACAGAAGATTTACATGGAGTTTGTTTACTATCTCCATAAATTTTTAGAACTTTGAATCTTCCTTCTTATTTGCAAGTCTTTGTGGAAATGGTGCACTTACTTTGTAAGAAGGGGGTGCTTCATTTGTACCCTTTTCATTGTCATCAACGGGGGTGTCAATCTTCTCTTCATTAGCAACCTCAACACTCTTCTCTTTGAGTGGAGAAGGTCTTTGGATTTCAGCTCCACTCCTCAAGGTGATAGCATTTACTTTCCCTCTTAGATTCACCTCTGGTTGTCTAGGAAGAGAACCAGACGGTGTGTTCTTTTGTTGAACTAAGGCATGTTGGGCAATTTGGTTTTCCAACATCCATGCTTGTTGGGCAATTTGGTTTTCCAACATCCTTGTATGAGTGGAAACGCCATCCACTTTCATGGAGAGTTGAGCAATTACATCTTTCAACAATTTGTCATTGCCTAGGAACTCTTCATTTTGTTGTGCTTGAGTGGAGATGAATTGCTCCATCATAGTCTCCAAAGAAGATTTTTGGGTTGTTGTTGTTGTTGATAACCCCTATTATTGTTGAAGCCAGATGGATTCCTGTTTGCTTGTTGGTTGAAGAGTTGTTGATGTTGCGTTTGTTGTTGTCCTTGTTGAAAGTTTTGAGCATTGCTTGTGTTCCAGTAAGAGAAATTAGGATGATCTCTCCATCCCAGATTGTACATGTTGGAATAGGGGTTGTATTGATGTTTGTTCCCATGTATCCCAATGGCGTTAACCTATTCTTGGTTCTCCTCGTTCATAGTAGGAGCAAAACAAGTAGAAGAAGTATGTACAGTGATTCCACAAGCTTCACAAATTACCTCGACTGCTTGGATGTGCATTGTATTCATCTTCTCAAACTTTTGTGTAAGGACATCAAGCTTGGCTGCAATTAGATCAAATGCATCGACACTATTCTTTCCTATTTGATTCTTGGTTAAATAACTCGGTGTATAAGATGGTTGTGCTTTCCTATCTGACCCCCATTGGCAATAGTTGAGTGTTATATCTTCAATGATATCATAAGCCTCCCTATAAGACTTATTCATTAAAGCTCCATTAGTTGCGGCATCCACTGTCATGTGAGTGATGTAGAACATTCCATTGTAGAATGTTTGAAGTAGTAGACAATTAGTCAATTCATGGTGAGGGCAAAGGCGTTCCATGTCCTTGAACTGCTGTCATTTTTCATACAAAGTTTCTCCATCTAATTGAGAAAAGTTTGTGAGCTGGTTTCTCAATTGAGTTGTTTTGCTTGGCGGAAAATACTTTGCAAGGAAAGCATTTAATAGTTGATCCCAGCTCTTGATGGACTTCTTGGGAAGAGATAAAAGCCACGCCTTGGCTCTATCTCTCAAGGTGAAGGGAAATAGTAAAAGCTTTATTCCATCAGCAGATACACCATTGATTTTAAAGGTGTTCATGTACTCCAAGAATTCAGCTACATGAAGATTTGGATCTTCAGTGGTAGTACCCGCAAAATTGGTTTGTTGGATCATCTGCATCATAGAAGGACTAATAGAGAAGTTGTTTGCCTCTATCGTAGGTAGATCAATGGCTCCACAAATTTTTGTGGCAACCGGCATGGCAAAGTTCTTCAAAGGATGGTCGTCCTCCATGGTTGGATCTTCTTGTGTGACTTTTTCAAAGGATGAAGAAGATGGTGGTGGTGATGATGGTGGAATACCCTATAGCAGTGGTTGCTCTTCTCTTCTTTCTCTCCTCAAACTTGCAAGAGTGCGCATAATCTCAGGATCTAGAAACACGAATGGTTGATGACCCCTCTTCGAACGATGCATACAACCTGAAAAGAAGTAAGAGATATTGAGAACACAACTAAAAAGTATATGAAAATTCGAAAATGGAAATGATGATCTAGTCTCAAATACTGGTTAGCACTTTTTACTCTAATTAGATTAACCATAGCTCCCTGGAAACGACACCAAAAACTTGTTGGTTGTTACACTAACGAGTTTCAATCATATAAATGAACTTTTACTCAACCACCCAATTCCCGCAAGTATACAAGAGTAGTTGTAGTCGAGATTGAACACAAGGAGCTTTAGTAACTAATTAAATGCAATAGTGCTAAGCTTTAACAATCTATACCTTTTTCAAAGAGTGATTTGGTTGATTAAACTA
The DNA here is from genome assembly GCA_963693085.1 of Alisma plantago-aquatica. NCBI lineage: Eukaryota > Viridiplantae > Streptophyta > Magnoliopsida > Alismatales > Alismataceae > Alisma > Alisma plantago-aquatica. Next base: position 298,990,684 of record OY856411.1, read on the forward strand.
AAATTTAGAATTAAACTAAAATAGTAAATGGATTTCTTGAAGTGGTTTGATTTTAGGTTTAAAACAATCTTGGACTTAGGATTTGACTAGTACATCATAACATGAATTAGGAACATGAATTTAAACATACCAAACACTTACAAAGGAGGGTTGTATGTTATACTTCACCTCTTGATGTAAATTCAATGATCCTAACTCAATATATAACTCTCGTTTATATATTTCATTTTGGATCACAAACCCACTCCTCAACTCCAATATTTTCCACTCTCGTGGTAAACGAGGAGTTTCCAAGAGAGTAACTCCTTACTCTCCTACCTATCTTCTCAGATTAAGTAAGAAAGCATAAAACATGCATACATAGTGGCCAACCATACATGAAAGAAGTAAGAATCGATACTCAAAAGGTAGAATGCAAGCATTTAATATTTAGAACAAATTATCATGTACCATACATGTCATGACATGAGAGTTACTCTCCTATGCCCAAGAATTCGGATCTACTCACTCATGGCTATGAAACACAAGTAATAAGATGGAAATCTACATTTTTTCATGATAGAAACTAAGGTACAGCTAGAGGATTCAAAATGAAGGAAAGAACAAGGAGAAACTCCAGCAAGTAGGTGGCGTTTCATCTCTGAAAAGATCCTCTCTAGCAACCTTCTCTCTTGAGTAGTTTGAAGTTGAACAAGGAAGCTCCATCTGAAACGATGAAGAAGAATGGAGAGGAAAAGATGTCTTCTCTTGAATAACTGCCTTGTCTTCTCCAAATTCACCCCTCCTCAGCTCTTCTCTGTTCTCTCGTGCAAAGATGCTCCCAATGATCTATGATAACTATCCCCCGGAAGGGAGAGTCGTATTTGTCCAAAAAAAATGTTCAATTTCAAATTCTACAGAAAATAGATCCACTTATGTCGTGTGGATTGGTTCACACGTCGTGCGGATAAGTGCATCTCAGCAATTGCTCGAGGGACCCAGATTTACGGTGTGTAATTTGGCGACAGGTTGTAATTTTAAGTAGTGACCGAAATTCTCCAAAAGAGACTTACATCGTGTTTTTGGATAACACGGCGTGCGTCTTCCTTGGAGAATTTTATCAAATGAGGTGTTATGGCGTATGATTTAGCTACATGTCGTAATTTTAAGTTCTGA